>CM060926.1:89868483-90310983 GCA_030737875.1 Allium sativum | reverse complement strand
CCTCCCTCCCTCCCTCCCTCTCTCTCTCATTTGTCTTATTTTCAGTTAAAGATAAATTTTATACTTTGTGTCAGTATATTAAACAAAATATGTATAGCTATATAAAAATAATTAACAAAATCCAGAACCACTAATTGGATCGAAATTTCTAAAATTACTGAAAATAAAAAATAAGGTCAAACTGAGATCTTGAACCTTTCATCATACTTAACATAATGCAACATAATAATTTTGCATTGTAACAATTACTGCAGTTATACATGTGCAGATGCTTTGCAAAATCAATAATACACTTTTCTAGATACTAGCTATCTGATCAAATCTGGAGAACAAACTAAAGATGAGGTTTTTTAATACCAAAAAAAGAAAATATGAGACATACAACAATGAAGGTCCCACTGAATTTTTTTGCTTAGACAGCCCTGGGAGTTGTTATTCAACTCTAGTTTTTGCACGTAAAGAAGAGATATTGATTTATGTATAATGGCTGAATGAATAATTGTAGAAATGTGATTTTGCCTTTTAGAAAAGTATAAAGCGCATAAGAATTTCAAGGGATGTAAAATATTAACTGCACGATGCCATGCTGACTAATACAGCTATTGATATTTTGCAATAGTAGGATTTATGTAGCATTGCTCTTCATTTGTTGGATGAAATCACGAGATATACACAAAACAAAACAAAACAAATCAGAAAGACTAAATAACTTACATCGCTTTTTATTGAATTTTTATCTTCATGAGGAATGGAATTATCCGAAGTCCTAGAAGCATCTTTTCTGTACTTGATGAAAATGATAAACAAGAGTAAACATAATAATAAATCAATCGTTGACAAATAAGGTATAGTCTAAAATTACTAATCAGCAATAATAGAAAGGAAAAAAAACATAGCATGGTTCTCCATGACATGTTCGCAAATGCTTAATTCATTATGATTTAGAGCTAGAGCAAATACTACAGCTATAACTGCTTTAGACTTCTTAAACTTACTTAATGACTAATCAGAAACTGGGAAGAAAATGATCACTACATAAGATAAGGTAAAGAACAAATTTCGTGCTCAGCGGATCACCCCGTTTATTTTGATCGGAATTTTTTCTACTTGTCGATTGATTTCAACGTAGTGGGGAAGAACGAGAATTTAAATGGACCCAACCAATGATAAGCCATCATTCTCGTACTTAGTGCTTGAGACTTGACATGTGAGCTGAGCTATTTGGCTTCTAAGGTAAACTATATACTTACTCATTTTGTGGATTTTTTTGTTGAGGAGTCGAAATCTGTCCACGTAGGTTAGAGGCCTTCTGCTTTAGGCTAATTATATCAGTTTCCACCTGATTTATTTCCTCAAGATCTTCCCTAGTCTTTAAAATGGGTATAGAGTAAATAAGTTTTTTTTTTTTTTTTTTTTTCAGTGAATAGTATATCCGATTACAAAGATTAATTGATCATTCTATCCAACTAACCTTGCTATCCATGTTACAAGTAATAGCTGCATGCCCAGGTCTCATGTTCATCAGTCCAGATTCCAGTGACAGCCTCAAATCCCTTTCTTTTTGTAACTGCTCTCTCAGTAATTCGACCTTTTATTACAACAAAATCTAAAATGTTAATTTAACAACTACTTTCAGATGTTTTGATCTTTTCTTCAAAGCATACTGCTTATGACAGAAAGTGCAGCTAGCATACAATGATAGCCAACAAGACATCTCTAGACTCTTAAGAGGTTACCCTTTATGGAAACTCTGGTAATTTTACCAACATTTATTCCAAAATTTTAAGATTATGAATGATTGTTCGATCCAGTGAACTCTATACAACAATTGCTTTCCAAAGAATAATATATATTTATTATTATTGAGTTTACAATGTGAATTAAAAAAACAACATTAAATAATACATGTAGAATAACAGAGAACATGTATGCAGTAATCTGAAAGTCAAATGGATGTTCCAATAATAACTTGTCTGTTCGATCTTTGATTCTCTATTGCTAAGTTCCGCATATGTCTATGTGCAAGTTCATGTGATTGTAAGACGATGTGATGAAGACATATGATAATACTTTTAGAAAGAACAATATTTTTGTGCAAGTTTTTCCCAAAAATAAACCAAGAAAAGAATAACCACTTTAGGCATGAGTTTGAAGTTGTTGCGAAAATAGGTCATGGTTTGAAATTTTGAAATTAACCCTTGCCCATTTAAGGAATGATGGTATGTTAATTAAAGTTTGTTTTTGCACGTTAATATAATGCACAATATGTGGTTTGTTGTAACAAATAAAGTGGGTTTGGTTGGTACTAACATTCTAAAAGCATGTTAATGCTGAAGAACGCAAGTTTGATTCCCTATTTCAGCAAAAGTTTTATTCGAAAATGTAATTACTAGTTTTTGCTTTATAATTTTTTAGTTATGTGAAAAAAATATAATACTTGTTAATAGTCTTTTTTTCCTTTCTAAAATGTTATTATTTATTATGCTTTGAGTTATTTATCTTTGTCGTAAAAATTCATATTTTATTAAATATTTTTGTAATTTAGTTCGAAACCGTATTATGGCATTAATACTTCAATTCTATAAAGTATTTATTCATACCGGAAAAGGAAAAAAAAATATGATAACGAATATCATACTTCATTGATGTAAAATTAATCAGTTAAAATGTTGACCTCCTATATGTTGAAAATAGCACAGCTATACCAATGAAACCACTGTAATTTTTTGCTATAATATATGGTATGCGCTTTCCACAGAAGTACAAAAACAAAATCTGGATTAACCGTTGCACATTTCCGTGTGCATGCGTTAGTTTTAAATCTCAAACTAGGCATATTCTGACAATAATTTTGAACTGGATCTAAGTTACAACTAGTTTTTTGAGAAAACTTCCATGTAGGACAAAAAAGTCACCCTTAGTCCGTTAAAAGCAAAAGCCTGTTTTTAAGCAGATGGTTTTATTTCAAGATAACAATGTTTACTTTTGAGCAAGCTAAATCTAACAAATATTCAACTGAAACATACGTCTTTCTGGAGGGCTGATCGATGCTCAAGCAAATCTTCCTTTCTCTTTTGTATACTTTCCCGTAAATTTTCATTGGCTTTCACCTGAATATTTAACATGAGTTACAGTAATTAATCAGACACTAAAAGGTGCAATAATTTTAAAATATGCCGGTATATGTATGTACACGCATGTATGTGTACATACATATATACTATTAAGTTAAGACCTCCTTCGCGATTTTATGCTCTAGGTCACTTTTAGTAGCCTCAAGCTCCTGGATAGCAATCCTGATATTAAGGGGGGAAAATAACGATTTGACGCAGATGGTGAAGATAAGCAATACATAAAAATATTTATATGAAGTTAATGATGGTGCTTTAGGCAGCAGTTATTCCCAATGATATATTGTAGGAAATATAGTTCATACTTCATACATGTACACCGAATGGGATGATACATTCATTAATCATAGTATACACGACCAATATTCATTTGACAAAAAGACATTTGAAGTGAATCAGTTTGAAGATGAATACCAAATAATATTACCGCATTTTCACTTTTACAACTGGACCCCAATATAAAAAAACATGACTATTTATTTTATGTATGGCACAGGTGATGTGACATACAAAATTCACGATTATTAAATTCAGAATGATAATTATATGAATGATTTAAGTTCGATGTACTGAACAAATGCTCAATTATTAAGATTATTACAAGCAATATATGATTTAACATTAAACATACATGAGCTAGCCTGATATGCATTCTATTGGAAGAAAAAATACTGGTTATGAAAAAGATGTAAGACAGATTAATAATGATACTAGACTTACTCCTCTTCTGCTAAATCTGTTGGTTCCAAAGGAAGGATCTTTTTTGCCTAAATAATAAAAATTATATCAAATGTTATTGATCAAGAAGAAATGAAACAGCCAAGCAATATGACTCAGGACTCACAGAGGTGCGTCTCCACTTGGTTGGTCTTCTCATACTTGATGTGCCCCTATTTGACTTGTTTTTATATTTCGCAGGACTTCCAGTTATATTATGACTAGCAGGCTTCATCAAACCAGAAGTAGATATTCTTTCAACAGGAACATGTTTAGTCGGCGAAACTGAAGAATGGCTATATTCATCTTGTCTATCATCAATTGTACTTGTGTTGGTTTCCTTAGTTGATGTAGTATCTTTTGATTTTGGTTCTTGATTATTATCTTTAACTAAATTAACAGCATCAGATTTGCTTGTAGGGCTCTCAATAACTTCACTATTATCTGTATATTCACGAGAGGAAGAATATGGAATATGATCTTCTTCCTGCATGTGAAATAGCCAAGTCAATCCAAAAGGCATAAACAAAACAAGAATTTCAATATAAGTACGACAGCAAGACAGCATACAAACGGATGACTAGCTAAACCAGCATTTAAGAAATATACTTCAACGAGAGTAGAGAGAAAACACGCAAGGCCACATCATACATTAGCAGTCTAAAATTTTAAAAATTCAATACATACACACCACAATTTCAGTTTGATCAAAATAGCAAATAGGAGGAGTTCATCCTGTTTGATCTGCACTGCTACATAATTCAGTTAATTCATGCCATGTTCTCTTCTTTTAAGGAATAATACGGTAAACAAGTGGGAGGGTACATCCCTACTATGTTATCTCCAATTTTCAATTATTCATGCCATCGTTTTCTCTCTTCTTTTTCTTATCTTGGGTATCGCATTTCAGGGGGTTTCAATATTTCATTTATAGGCCCGAGAAAGGAAAAAAAAACTACTTCAACTTTAGATCTCATTACAAACTTATTACAAACATAGACCTGGTTTTCACCAGGTCAGAAATTGTATCACAATTTTAAAGTGCACAGGCACAAATTTACAGTTTGCAATTGTGCACTTTGAAATTGCACAAGAACAATATTATTGTCGAAATTGCACAATTATAATATGCTGACATTGTGAAAAAGATGTCTACATTTGTAACAAGTTTTGAACGAGGCCAAAAGTTAATGTAGGATTTTTTTTTCCTTTTCTCGGGCTTGTAAATTGTCCTATCCTTTAATGCCTCAGAGAAATTTTAAATGCTTTACTGTGATAATAATAGATTTTTGCAATCTTTCATAATTCAACATGGGAAAAAACACAAATATCAAATAGATCAAAGAGAAGGGTCAAGCTCTAATATGAAATTATGAAGAAAAATATTTAGGAGATTATTTTCTTTTAGGCAGATCTAATACTAATTTTCTCTGATAAATGTCTTTATAATGCAAAACAGCAATGGTGTATGTAAGAAGAAGAAATACTGCACCGGAGGATTACTGGTATTCGATTCTTGAAACTGCAGGACGGCTCCTAATCAATCTAGAACTAGAAATTTCATGTTGTACTTTACCCTTTGTGTGACTTCGTGGAGAGTTGAATTGGGTATAGAAGTTGAAATTGGAAGGACAACGGCAACAACTATGAACATATGATTATTTACAGTTAAATGACTATGAATGAACATTTTCTTAGCATGCAACGTCTTGTATGTATCAGAAACCAACCTCATGAATGGATGCATCACTCCCACTATAACTTCTGCTTCCGCTAACCGATCTGCTACAGCTTCGGCTTCGGCTTCGGCTTCGGCTCCTGCTAGATGATCCACTTCTACTTGAACTGAATGAGCGGCTTCCGCTTCCACTTCTAGTACTGCTGAATGATCTGCTTCCATTATCGCTAAATGATCTGCTTCCAAATGATCTGGTTCCATTATCGCTGAATGATCCATCAGATGAATGCTCAACATCATCATCAAGTTCTTCTGACCCACTATGCATATCAGATGAAGAGGAATCATCTTGAGAATTTCCTTCCTAAAAGAATTCAATATTGGTTAATATAAGGCACAAGTGGTTGAAGACATCATTCTCGTGAATATACTTTGTTTGAATAATGAATAATTTCTGCCATGTCCTCAATTTAAAATCTTCATACAATGAAATAGTGTTTTTTTTTTAAAAAAAAAAAAAGCAATTTTTTTACATTCGAAGGACCAAACCTGCAGCAGATTCATGTTGGAATCATCTAACTAAATGGAGATTACCCCAAATCCATTTTTATAAGTTTGAAGTTCATCAAATCATGCTGATTAGATTACAAGTACTTGACACAAAATTTGGAGATTTAAATGGATAGCTGACAGCTGTAGGTTGAATTTTGACGCAAGAACTTACATCAAATATCCGTCCATATTCTTCTAACATAATTATGACAATAGCTTGAGCATGATTTGCAGCAGCTGCAGCTTTTAGAAGTTGAACTGAACCATCCCCATCCATATTAAAATTATCTTCAAATTCACAATCACCGGCAAGAAGTGGCCGTAGAAGAAGTGGGGCCATGCAGGCTGCCAAGGCAGAAAGAGACATCCGATTTTCTGCTCTATGAGAAGCCACAGTTAACATCATCTTGAGGATTCTACAGACAATAAGGAATGATAAGCTTTTTGGAAGTGATACTAGAGATGGCAACCGACTATTATGATTCAAATACAACCACACAGGATCATATAAAGAAGCCTTTTTTTTCTAGATAACAGATTTAAAAAAACTAATTGCCATTATAACCAACTTCTAAAACATATTCACAATATCGGCCACATTTCAAATCTAAGGACTTTATAAATGGAAAAAACAATATTTGAGCATATATATATATATATATATATATATATATATATATATATATATATATATATGTGTGTGTGTGTGTGTGTGTGTGTGTGTGTGTAATATATGTATATTTGTAATATATGTGTGTGTGTGTGTGCATATATATATATATATATATGTGTGTGTGTGTGTGTGTGTGTGTGTGTGTGTTGATCTCTCGTGCACAAATTTGAAAATTGTAAATGAGCAATCCATAACTGTGCATGGACAGTTTTTTTGCCAAAATAACACATGAGCAATTATGTGTTGCTCTTATATACCACTATGCTAAAGTAGCAGCAGCCGCACTACTTTTTTCATCATTCTTCATTACATTAAACCTACATAACTACTAAGACTCAGAAACTTAAAATCAAGAATCGTTAGGTGTGTTTCTTTTCCAAGTGCAATAATAACAAATGTTGATTATGCAACTAAACCTTCAAAGGAAAAAAAAAACTGTTCGAATAAAAATATGTTATAATGTTGAAGTACTTTATTACATACAAATGGAAATCTGCAGGATAACTTTTTTAAACCATTGTAATGAATCATAATAACAAACATTTGCTCTTAAATGTTCCTAGTAATTTAGTATTTCAAGAACGGGATATTAACATAACATCAAGACTAGTGTATGTAATGTTATTCATACGATGAACAGTGGCTTACCTATGGCTTTTTTGAATATCAATAGGTTACGCGCTTGTATTTATTTGCATGGCTACAGAACGAATCACAGATATTATAATGTGTGCGATAGTCTTTTGACTTGAGAGCACTGTGAATCTTATGTATGGAAACCTTACTTTCACTATGGTAAAATATAACTGCCGTGTGTTTTGACAAAATAAACTGTGTGCTCTTGATCAAGTATTAGGACAATTTAAGGGCAAAACAAACACATGCCATTTTCATCTGTAGAAGTTGTTTTGGTCAACAATACCGTAATCATAAGGCATGTATGATAAGTGGGAAGCAGTACATGCATAAATCATAAGAGAATGGCATCCACTGATTAGTTTAGATGAGTATACGTGGGAGTATATATCTTCTTGTCCAGCTTATCTTAAACATATGTGGGGGTATGTATTTTTCTTGTCTTCAATTCATTACAGCTTTGTAGGCGGTACTGTAGATTGTCAAAGGCTCCGTTAAGCTCTGCCTGAACTCCATTTTCAAACTTTGGCATCCTAACACATAATTGTGTTGTATCGCTCCACCCAGCTTTTATGATGTTGTGCATTGACGTTGGAAGTTTTAGAAACTTTGGTGTTTAGTACCCCGCTCCGACTCTTACAACATATGTATTATATAGACCTTTTTTTAATCGAATGAAGTTAAAAGTTAAATGCATCGAGTTAAAAAGGTTGTAAATACAACTTTTGGAAGAAGCAAATTGAACATGCCTTCACTATTTTTGAACTTTGGCACCCCAGCATAGAGTGTTTTATCGCTCCACCCATTCTTTTATAACGTCGACCGCTAATATTGGAAGCTTTCGATGTAGAGAAGATGGAATATATAGAGCAAAAATGTTTTAAATCGGATGTAGTAGACAAATGTGTTGACTCAAAAAAGGTTCTAAATACAACTTTTGGAAGAAGCGAAGTGAATAGGATTTCTCCATTGGTGATGAGTCCGTCTTCTACGCTTCCAATGACTTAATTTTCTTCTCTGATGCAGGGACAAGTTGAAAAACAGGAGAAAGTGTAGCACCAAAAATAGCCATAGGAGCAAGGATAATGAAAAACTCATCCACAAGAGAAAAGATAGTGAAAAACATGGTAGCAAGAGCAAGAATAATGGCAATCACGGTCACAAGAAGATGTTAGCCATCGAGATGCACAAGAATACGTATTTTCAGACGTTCTCAGTCTCTTGTGAGTTGTGACACAAAGTGTGTCTGAAATAATATCAGAAACATATCAAAATCACCTTGATGAGATTTGTTCATGGTATGAAAGGAAGAAAAGAGGAGGGGGGGGGGGGGCTCTTCAGCATTGACAATTTAGAGGTTAGCTGGATTTTTATGTTGCTTCACATTGTACTATTCCATTTTACGTTGCTCCATGTTACTTCATTTTATGTTACTCAAACTTAAGAATAGTAATAGTGCACACATGGTTGTGACTGATATATGGTGTGCTTATGTGGAAGTAATCGTTGGCAATGCTCTTTCTGCCTTAATTTTGCCAAAAGTTATATATAATTCCTTGTATACTTTGCAAAAGACATAAAAGAGCCCTTATAGGTTGCCTATATACAGTTTCATATTTGCACATGAAATAATCAAATTTGCACACGAAATAACTTTTACACATGCAAAATATTAGTTTACTCACATGTGAGATTTTTAATTTTAAAAAGTTTCATACGTTTAAAATAGGTTTTAAAAGACGCCTAATTTGACAAATTGTTTTTTAAAAGGCTGTATCAAAAATTTGTCCTGAATTAGATAGTTCGTGTTATCTTGATATTGAACACAACCAAATGAAATACGAATCGAGGACCAATGATAATCTTAACTACTTCAACTAATAGAAGAGGGTACATAATATCGTATTCTCTATGTTTGACAAATAACAAAACTTTGGCCTTTGTTTAACTAAACTTGTAGTATGTACCATGCAATGCCCACATTCCCACTTCGTTTAAATTGAATTTCATGATATTCACATATAAAAATTTCTCATCACAGACATTTTGTCCATTCATCTTATAATTTTTCATTACAACAGCTGGAGACACGTTGATTGCCAACTATTGGCGTTAAAATGCATGCACGTTTTAAGGGAAGAATACCACTGTAACTGTAGTAGCATATTTTTATCCTAACTTCTTTTTCCTAAAATACAGATGATTGCGCTGTAATTGTTTTTCTGAGGCAGAGAATATTGGAACCTGATTCTAAAGTATTATTACAAGCTGTTATGAATTGGTAGACCATAATCCAGTTATTGTTACAAGGAACTCTATCAAGCAATTGATATGAACCCAAGTTAAAAAGTACACAAACATTCACTAAGGAAAATTTAATTATGTTTGGATAGCACTGAACCTCTGTAGCAGTCTAAGATTAGGCTCTGGCAATGTTTCGGCTATTGCACCACGGATAGCCTTTATTCTCTTTCCACGTTCAGTTTCTGATCATATACAACACACAAATAAATGAAAATTAAATTTATTACTTCAGTAAAGATTTGAAAGAAAGAAAAATACAGAAATAGCTGAACTTTTTGGTGTGCAGCAGCAAACTTTGTAAACACTTCAGGCAATGCAGATCAGACCATTGACATTTTAACTTGTATATATTTAACACGTTTTTCAAACAAAAAAGTGGAAAGAATCTTGGACCATTTTTTTGGACAGATATACTCTAAGGTAATCACAAAGCTAATGCAACTTCAAGTGCATTAAAACAGAACTGAATTGTACAACAACAATAATAAACTATAGTCCACCACCACTGCCTCAGTGGTTAGATGCTTCACCTTTGGTTTGTGAGGTCACAGATAGTATGGTATACACTACCTAAGATTTGTAGTACAACTGTACTAATTCCCAAGTATCCAATAATTCAAGCATTTTGCCTTACACATAAAGTCAGAATAAATGTTCAAAACCCAATAATTTTTTAAGCTGAACATTTTCGAAATTGATATAACATAAAACTTAAAATGTGATTATAACAACCAAACACAAATGAAACCAAATATTGTTGAAAAAAGTGATCATTTAAGTTATAACACAAAACTTTGATGTTGCAATTAATTAACAAGGGAGCATAAAATTGGACCGTGACATTTTAGCAGACAAAAAGTATGGCATTACAAGTTCAAAAGCAAAAGAAAAATGTACATTGAAAATTAGGCTCCATTTGGCTTGTCATTTTTATTTTTATTTTATTTTCTTATTATTTTTTTTATTTTTATTTATTTATTTATTTATTTTGTCTAAACAAAAATGTGTCTGTCATGTGTATTGTCAAACAATTACGAAAAAGAAATTAACACATAAAGTAGAAAACATATTGTAATTTTTATGTTTTGGAAGGTAACAAAGGTACGGAAAACAATTCAACTCATGTCCGTTGATCGTCGCAATGGTTAAGAATTATACATCTCTTTCTCATATGCCTTAGTATTCCTATGGAATTTTAAAACACAAAACTCAAAATTCAGTTCGACTTTGAAACCAGACAGGCCCCTTTATATCTTGACATTTTTCATAGTAGGGTGCCATGTTGAAATGCTAAGACTTACTATAAGCTTCCACTAAAGCAGTACAACAGGATGCAGGTACAGGAGAAGATGGTAGCTCTCGCAGCACATGCTGTAAACAGGAAGTTTATTTAAGTAAATATTAACTTCCAACTTGCAAGACAAGTTAGAGCAACATGCCTTGATACAATCACCAATAATATGGGCATCCTCATCTGCAGAGAACTCAGATTTCCCTGAAAAGTGAATTGATGAGAACTTCCAGAAAAAAAATCTGAGGACCAAAACAATATCGTAATTTGAAGAAATACACATATTCAACACAAGATAACGAACCCTGTTCAAATTCCTTTTCCCTTCTTTCTACTTCTTCAACATCAGCAGATTGTCTCAGTATACCTTCTACTTTGATTCCTGGCGACGCAAGTGATGATTTATCAAACTATTACTCTCCACGCATAGAGACAATATAAATTAAATTACAAAACCAAAGCTTTTACTAACAGAGTAGACAAGTACATTATCTATAGGGAACAATTTAAAGAGTGGTTAGAAGTTGGTATAAAAAACACAGGTTCAGAAAATTATCGCCAAATGAAAATGCTTGATACTTCTTATTATGGCTATCTAATAACGTGTTGCTAGTCATATGATACGCGTGTACATGTGCAGGTATGTATATACGCATGTTTTCTTGTACATATGTTGTATGTATGTGTATTTAAAGGGAAAGTCAATTAGAACACACATAAAATTACGCAGTGGAGCTCAACCATTGGATCTCCCCTTGATTTCATACTCATATGTGAAAACATAATGAGATCCAATGGTCAACATAAATTGTGTCAGATTCTGTGTTTTATTTGTGCAGGAATAGCCGCCCATTTATATATGTATGTTTGTGTATTGGTAAGCAGTAGAAATACTGCAACTGGCAATGTAGGTAGCATTAAAAAGGTTCTGACTCAGCTCGTATATTAATTAGAGTCTAAAATGTCACCGCTTATCAGTTACTGGAATAAACTTTATTTTTATTTCACAGAGATGCTCAATAAAAAATTATCCTAGAAGGTACATATTATTATTCTATGATATAAATTTGAACTAATTTCACACATTTGGAAGATTCAAAACTTTGCGATGTAAAAAACTTCATAATATTAAAGTGATATTTTACCATGTTCCTCAATAAACCTTAAAGCCTTCTCCAAGAAAGATGGGCTTCCATCTATATCTTGTAGTGCAAGTTCAACTGGTCTCCCAATGACCAAAAGGTTAACATCTTCCTTATCCTGTACTGGAGAAAAGTAAACATAATTTGGTTTAGAAATACAGTCTTCAGTATAAAATGAAACCCGTAACATAATGGTTATAAATAACGCTTTAAACCTTTCGAAAAAAAAGAAGACAGATCACTGAGATGGGTTTATGAGTTATGTAAAGCATGGCAGATCAGTCTCCACTTTCAAAGGTACAAATATCCTCTAGAAAAGAATTGTTTCTCAAAAATCATATGGATAGTACTAGTAACATAACAATTTTTTTTTTATCAGATATATTTAGTATCAAAATCTAAGGGGTCAGATACATTTAGTATTGAAATCTAAGGGGGTACAAGAATCACATATATTAACCTTGTAATATCTTTATGTTAAGATAGATCACTAAAACCAGTTTATTATGTTTGGTATGGAATGCATGGTAGATCAATCTCCTCCTTCTAAGTTATAAAAATCTTCTACAAATTATATTGCTTCCAAGTCACATGGATAAGATTAGTAACATAACTGATAATTGTTTTATCAGATTTACAAATAGTACCAAAATTTAAGAGACTAAAAGAATCACATCAATTAAGCTAGTTATAACATTAAATGGTACCTACTACAGCACAATGGCTACAAAAGGATGCATATTTACCTTATATATTTTTGAAATGCAACTATGCAAGCATCATAAAAGCATGATATATTTAGTCTAAATATACTTCAATTGCACTGGAAATTGATGGGTGTATCTATTACAAATAACAATATCCCTATCTTGTTTATTAGATGCAGCCTTTCAGGTTCATGTGCTGGATACCGAATCTTTATTAATAGTTGTCTTAGAAGCACAAACTTTTGATCCGATCGCGAACTTCCAAAAATACCCTTACATGTCTTTGGTTTCATATATTACTTAGAAACAGAATCTAACAACTAAATATTATTTCAAATTCAAACTACATTTCTACACATATTTACAAATCTTAATATCATTTAAACACATGATTTAACAAACAGACAATCATTAAAAAAAACATTCTTTACATTATTGTTTGTTAACCAACAAGACAAATAAAAATAAGAACTAATTAAAAATCAGATATTGAAACTTAAAAATAAAATTCAAACTAATTGCACATGATTTCAACCTAAAAATATAACTAAACAATCATGCAAATCATTTTCTCTTGAATGTATTAAACATATAAATTTTCCAAAAACATAATTCATGCGCAAAGCATGGATCATAATCATGCGGGAAGCACATGCCGTAACGTTCGTATCGATTTAAAACAATATGTGACACCCTTAACATGCCTAAAGGAAAGTTTTTAGTTCTAATACTCGGTTGCTAAGTTCAAATTTTAAAGCAGGCTAAGCAGCAATCTAACCCACGATATTCAGAGGCTCAAGTCTTCCTACGTATATGCTACATGATAAGGGAAAACTGGAGTACATTGTTCTAAAGCAGCATCGCCTGTGTCAACTGTCTCATTAAGAAAAATTCCACTTTTGGCCTTGTCAAGTGAGGCACTAGGTGCCTGTGCCAAAGCACCTTCCAATGCTATTTTCCATTCTTGCAATTCATCTGAAGTATCACCCTACCAAAAACACATTCAATGCATAATTTCGATAAAATAATAAAGTTGATACTAATGATAACTTTTTAGGACTTACTTTTAGTGTAAAATTTCGACCGTCTTGGCCATCCGGAAAATTAACTGTAAGAAGCTTTTTGTCTGCCTTGACAACTACACTGTTCCATTTAAAATAAGTTTACTTCATATATTTATTTTATGTTCTAGCATATAATCAAAATGTACGGATGGAGATTCACACCTTCCTGAGTTGATAAGGTCTATGCCACCCAGGGTAGGATTTGCTTCATTTCCTTTGTGAGTGTTCTGAAAATAGTACAGTTGCAGTTATGCTTAAAGAAATAATGGGCCAAGTTAATAAAGACAGAGCAAAAATTTATCTAAAGAATAATTAACTAACGAGCATATTACAGTATGTCCCAGAAGCTGCAATTGCACAATCAATCAACGTATAGGATTCTCAGCAATTGGACAACCAATCAGTGTATATGATTCTCAGAGCACTTGATAATTTAGTGATAAAATAAAAACCAACTGGGAAAGATATGAAGGTGTAATTTATAAATAAAACCAGAACGTATCATCAGACTTACAGGGTCAAATCTGTAGAAAACAAGTGATTTACGTGTAAGAATGAACCATCTTTTCTTCCATGATGTCCATCCAATTCCTGCAGTTAAAAGAAAGAAAAATGTAAAAGCTGGATTATCAGCAAGCTGGCAATAGTTGTTTTCTCTTTGACATTACGAGAGTACTAAAACTTACGAACCAATATGGCATATAAAACAACATCCACGTTGCTTGTTGAAAAAATAGGATGAAAAGAATTTGTCAGTAGAAAATTGTACAACAAAATATTCTCAAAAACTTGCATACAAGTTCCTTGGTCAAATTATGTTCGGCCTTTCCCATCTGTGTTCTTCTTTATAACCGAACTCCTTTCTATAACTACGCAATGGTCGTCATTGACATCATAGTCCATTTTTTTTTAAAACATAAACCTCTTTACATGACCCTAGTTTTTTGGAGAAACTGAATACTTATCCTCATCAAATAATTATGTGTGATATATTACACCGATTGATAAAGCGAAGTACAAATTGCCCGTATAGATGTGAAAATCATGGGTAAACTGTTATCGAACTGGTGACTATTTAAGACAGTAAATATTGGTTGTGTGATAAAGCAAAACAAGTAAACAAAAATTACATTTTTTGTCTATGAGAATAGCTACTTACAATAGGAATATTGCAAAAAGGAAATAAACACATACCTTTAGATGATATGAATAGGTATCCACTCTTGAGTATCTGCAAAATTATGGAAAAATTGGTACAATGCATTTCTGTTGTAACTACAATATGAATCAAGAAAGAAATTGATCGAGCAGTGAACAATAAGAAAAATGATTCGGGCTGCAGTTATTAAGAATTTTGATGATAACTAAACAGAAACGTCAAGCACCACCAGACAGCAATATTAAACTTTAAAAGGCCAACAGCAACTTGAGATAAAACACAGCAAAAAATTGTTTTGGCATTGAATAACAAAGAAGACCGAGTGGCAGATATGATATATATATATATATATATATATATATATATATATATATATGTGTGTGTGTGTGTGTGTGTGTGTGTGTGTGTGTGTGTGTGTGTGTGTGTGTGTCAGTAACTTGAGCTTGTTTTCTGACTCACATGAGAGTTCTATTTAGTCTAATGGTATTTCAATTCTGAAAACAAGTTTGAGTTGACTATTACTTGTAATTAAGTCTGAAAAGAATTTGAATCGAACTAATGTGAACACAAAATTTGTTATGCACAACGCTACCCTAATCTAAAAATAGAATTCCATGGTCCTCAGATGAAAATAATAGTTTAGAATCACTACGATTTGTCGTTTTTATTTTATTTTATTTCCTTCGATATTTTTCTCATATCATGGGAAGTAGAGAAGTATACTGTATGAGGATATTAACCCTTGCTTAAGACACAAAGAACGAGATTCTACCATAGGCTTCCTTCTGACTATTTTATAAAGTTTTTAAAACAAAGTAATGGTAAATATGATAAACTAATTTGAATTAAGGCAGTAAATGACAAATTCACTGACCTGACAATTAGGACAACTTTGCGGTTGCTTGTCGGAATTTTCAGATGAATTTGGATTCCAGATACATTTGTCTCCTTCCCCACAGTGACAAGTAGTGCATTGTGTATCTTCATTTGTATTTGAAGAGGCCATCTATTTTTTCAGATTTCAGTACATAGTGCGAAATGACAAATTATAAATATATTAAAGCTATCCTAAGAGCAGCATACCTTTCAAAACTCAGAGGAAAAAGAAAATTAATTAAACAGATTACATATGAGAACAAAATAAAAACAACAAAGATCGTATGAAAGAAGAAATAATGCACAAAAATTTATGACAGGGAAAAAACCAACTTAATGCACTTCAGTTAAAAGTATCAAGTAAACTCTGTCCAACATTATGTTTTGGTTACATACTTAGTCAAATATAGTTTCCTTATTAAGTGAATGCCCAGATTAATATTTTATGCTATCCATATAACTGCACTGGTATATGAGTTGGTATTCATGAAAACAATGGCAGTTCTACAGAATAATTGGATGATGAAGATTTTGGGTTTAATTCAGTGGAAAGTTACACTAAGAATTTTATGTTCAATTTCATCAGTTTTTCAGGAAAGAGGTACAATTTCTGTGGACCTGCTTAGAAAAACAAAAGTTCCATTTAAAGTAAATGTGTGGCTATCAGTTTTGAAGAAACTAAATACAGTAAGAGTTGCTTAGACACAAAAAGCACATATCTACAGATAATCCTTGTTTATTTCACAATCCTGAAATTGAGACAGTAGACCACCTCTCAGCCTCTGGTCTGTCACGATTATTCATTCCGGAGTTGGATTAGACATTTAATTACAAACCAATTTGATTAGTGGGGTGGGAAACACATAGGAAGAAAATAATGGAGAGATGAGGAAAGCTCTTGAAAATGTGCATGCGGCTATTACTTGGGATCACTTGTGTAGAATGAAGCCAAAGATACATTCGTTGGAAATTCAAACCATCTGGTGCATTACTCAACCAAATCATATTGTATCTACTTTATTGGCATGTTTATCGATAAGGAAACCAAAATGATTACAGCGGTAAGGCAGGAGATGGTTACAAAGTCGGGAAGTGGAGTAGAGGGACATGATATTTGCTTTCACTATGTTTATCGCCAGCCCTGAACAACCAGAGGCCCAAGGCGAAATCCATGCATAGGGAGGACTGGAAGGTGGAAAAATCACATGAAGTCAAAATCGTATTGCTGGCATTTGAACTTGTGATTTCAACATGATAGCTCAATGCTCTTACCACTAAACCATCTTTACTTCCAAAAATATGCCTATATCATATTATATACATACTACTAATCCTGTGTTTGAGGCCCCATACCTGCCCGAGGCCTTAGACGGCCGCCTAGTTGGGTCTATGCCCAAGGCCGGGCCTGCCTCTCATCAAGAAAACTTCCTCAAATATTGTTACTTTACCAAATAGCTCGGTTTGAGGCTTTCCTCGCCGCTTCAAGTCATTCTCCATCATTATTAGATGTATAATTAACTAATCAGTAAAGGCAAGGACAACCAAAACAACTAAACATTAGCAAACCTAAGAACCCAAATTTCAACAAAATATAATGCCTGTAGCACTCCTTCCAAATTAAAGCATACTCTTCAGCTTAGGAAGTCAGATGATTATGTATATTGAGATAATGCGTTTGGCGAAGGTGATAAGTACTTCGGGCGATAGAGAAAATGATCTATGTTGTGAGTTTCCCATTAGAGTTATTTCAATAAAAATTACTAATTATACATGCGCATGCATGTGCACGCATGCACACATACACACACAGGCATATGTGTATGTGCGGGTGCGCATTTATATATGTATAGATGTGTGTTGTGTGTGTGTATGAAGAGGGGTCAATGTAGCTTCTCTTGGACATGTTTTTCCTTTTCATGTCAAAAGATTTTGAAATGAAACCATATTTTCTAGATATGATCTATAGTTCTATACAAAAAATTTGATAGTCTCAAATTTTTAAATCACCCATAATCATAAATCAACATGAATTAGTTATGCAGATGCAGGATATTTAAATCATACACCATTTGTAACCAACGACAGGCCCAATGCCGCCCCCACTGAAATTTTGTAATTGTATTTTGAATCAATAGGCTTATACACATTCATGTTATTTTATTTTTTTATTTTTTGTCTTTTTCATTTTTTCCAGAAGTAGCTCACACATGAAGCTTCCTGTCTTGTACAATCCAATTCAAATACGTCAAGTTTATGTGATTTTAATTTTTTCATTTACTGAACGCAGGCTTCCTTTCTTTTATACTTCTAAAAACATGCACAGGGGAACCCAGGAAATTTTATGGTTTCAAGGCACGACACGAGATGAAATGCATAGGCACAGGGTCTTGTATTTAATATTTGCAAGTAGTACGATCAGATTAAGTTATGTAAACATAAGCCTGTCAATATATATACTCCTACTTTCTTTTCTAACCTAAAAAGAAACAAACAGACCATCAATGAACATGCTAGTTCTATGCTTATTCTGTCCAAGCATAATAATGTACAACTGTCAAAATTATTTCAATTTTTTGCTCAGTTTTTGACATTTAAGTTTAAGATAATACATGTTAACTTACAAAAAAGGTGCTTAAAAATCATGTTATTTGGTGTGTTTTATCTAAGGTAGCGTTTGATTTATGAAATAGGCAGTTAATGTTCGCGTCTGCGTCCGACACGTCCGACGCGTCCACAGTGGGACCCACACTTTTGCCCCTTCAAGACGAACGGTTGAAAAGGTGGCTTTTGCGTCCGACGCGTCGGACGCAACGAAATTTCCAGAACAGCCGATTCCTTCCTCTCCATCTATATATTTGGCCCCCTCATTCCCCCTTCCATCACCAAAAACAGCCATAACCATAGTTATTAATGGCGCACGGCGCAAAAAGGCGCAACATCAGTCTGGAGCCTTGGCGCACGGCGCGGCAAATGGCGCGCGCCTTTTTGATTTACTGCGCATGTTTATTTTTTGAATTTAACATATAACAACAAATTTAAAAGTTTAGTATTTTTTGCTAAAACATATGTAATCAAAGTTTTTACAATTTTGCAAAAAGAAACATCATCATATTTGACATCATTAACATAGAATTTCAAGCATAATAGTTTTCAAAATCCAAAATAACAATATATATTACTAATAAACTAGAAATCCAAATCCGATTCACCAATCATATTTTTCAAAAGTTCTGGTCTAAAACATTAGCTGATGCACTACTTTTGTAGCATGCAGCAATTTGTATGTAGACTTACTGTATGCAGCAGGGAGCATAGGAATGCATACTCAATGTATGCTAAATATTTGTATGCAGCAATTACAAAGTCAACATACTACTGTGTACGCATGCAGCAATTTGTAGAATTGTTTGTATATAACTACATATGATATATATTTGATTTACCTGCTAATAGATATGCTTGTATACAAAAAACAAGCAAAAAACAAAATAAAAAACAAAAGGCGCGCCATTTTGCGCCGTGCGCCTTTTTTGCGCCGCGCGCCTTTTGCGCCATTTGTTGCGCCTTCTCATATGCGCCGCGCCGCAAGAAGAAATGGCGCACATGTCGCGCCGCGCCGCGCCGTGCGCCATGGCACGCGCCATAGCGCGCCATTCATAACTATGGCCATAACCCGAAAATAAAAGCTCCAATCACCTTCTACTCGCCGATCTATTCAGATTTTTGCTTTTATATTTGTAATTTTCAGCTTTTTTACTTCTATATTTATTTTATTCATATTTTTTTGGGTTTTTTTTCAAAATGGCCGCAAGTCAGTCTTCGTCAACTCGTTTCATTGCCGAATGGAACAACGATACGACGAACGCTTTCATCGATGTGTGCATGCAACATCTCAGTTCCCGTGCACATAATGTTGGAGGATGGTACCAGGTGATTGCACAGGTGTTCAATGAACGGAACGGGTTGGACTACAACGCTTGTCAAATGAAGAACAAGTTTGACAATATGAAAAGGGATTGGGCTCCGTGGAACAGACTACTACAGTTTAGTGGATGGGGATGGAACGAGCAATTGGATACCGTCACAGGAACGGATGATTGGTGGGCGACGGTGCCAATACCGATGCGCAAGTTCAAGAGTGGGTCTCCGACACGATTCAAGGAGTTGGACTCCATGTTTGCAGGATGCATGTGTATCGACAGATGTCGGTACGCAATTCCGGATGCTCCACCAGTTCATCTGCAAGAGGCTCAGCTCTTTGGCGATATCATTTGTGGCAATAATGTGGAGATCTCTAGTCATCCGACTCGTAGGCCGGTCAGGTCTGGTGCTGGCCCTTCTCGTTCAGCTCCTTTGCGCATGGACCGAGACGAGCTTATAGATTTATGCATGTCTGTACGCCGTGAGGATGATGACTATCAGGAATGGAAGGTGGCGGTTATTATGTCTACACATGACAGATTGGGCCACAACCCATTTTATTCTCTGCTTGACAAGCCCAAACAGCTTAGGGGTTGTGTTATTCATTTTGTTACGAAGCTGAGGGCTGGACAGATGTGATGTTTTCTTTTATGTGGATGTTGTAGTTGTGTTGTTTTATTTTCTGATTGTGTTGTGGTTTGTGATTGTGTTGTGATGTTTTCTTTTATGGTTGTGTTGTAGTGGTGTTTTTTTTTTAAAATGGTGTTGTAATGCGTTGTACTGGCTTTAGGATTCTGCAATTTCAATTCAGTAATTTTTATTTCTGCAATTTGTATTCTGCGTTCTACTATTCTGTTCAACAATAAACACACACAAACACAAACAATTAAAAATAATATATACAAAAACAATAAAATAATAACTCTGCCCCATCCAAAATGTCCCTTCCGTAAAAAGAACACATTCCTCGTTCCCAACAATTCCCCTTCAAATGCCCCTTCCAAATGCTCATTCTCATTCAAAATTAAACGGACCCTAAGATTGTCATCTGAATTAAGTTGGTATTAATACTAATAATGGTTGCTGCAAGTATCTAAATTTATTTTCATTAATTATGAAGATATTAAAACCTTAATGAATTTTCATTGTATGATTAGATAAGAATGCTTGTTTGATTGAACCTACTATACAAAATATTTATTAAAAAAGATATTACTTCATTTTTTTATCGTAAAGCTCGTAAGATTTTTTGAAAACAAATAAGTCATTTTATAATATTTTCTATGGTTATGTAGGATATTGATACACATAAATTTTGGATGAAAAATGCAATATCTATAAACATAATGATTTGTTTATATTATATATAAAATATTTTTCAATTTTTCTGCCCCTACTAGATGAGATTTCTGCGGACGTCACTGTTTGTAGCATATTTACATCAACCGTTAAGTCTCTAGATATAGAAATTAAACAAATGTGAGGTACAATAAGGGTTTTCTCCGGCGTATTATTTTATTTATTTACATCCATTCATTGTCGCTACCTCTTGTTCGTTGATATCCTAAACTACAGCTGAAGACGTCCCAACATGTGTAAACATACAACAGTGAGCAGACAACACCATGTTAAGGTTCCAACTAGATTGCAAGGTTTAACTCACTCGGTAAACTATGTTGCTTCCACAGCTATACAGTATATCCTTGCAATAAATTACCGTTCGTGGCCAGTTAAGCATGTGCAACAATGCAAGTGACATTAGATAAAAATTTAATAGAGATAACGAAGAATACACTACACTGTTTCTCTATCTCATGATTTGTTTTTTGGTTTCTACAAAATAGGTTAAATGTGTACTCGGTTTCAGCTGCTACAATCACAATGTAAGGGCTCAAACAAACCAAGCACTGATTCAATTAATCAAGTCACATGTCAAATATACTAGCAACATCAACGGATTAAAAATCAGAAGAAGAAAATTGCAGTCATGACGAGGAAATTGAATTAGTACCTGCGATTAAAATTGGGAATAGAAGGATTGGCCGAATCGGGTCATCATCGACAATGGATATGAATACGAATGCAATTTTTCCTCCAAAAGATTTGGCTCTGAATTTCATTGTTTTTGACAGAAAAATTCCCTCTTTTAGCACCATTGGCTTTCCGTTAATTGCTCCATGCATGGTAGGCTACCTTCAATTACATTTTTGACGTTGGGATCGACACGCATTAATGAGGGTGACTAATGTGTTAAAACGGGGAATGTGGTAATTTTATTCGAAGTGAAGCCAGAAATTTGAATGGATTCTTGCGCAAAAGGCAGTGACCGGGGAAGGAAATGCGTTTGGATGGGCGTTATCAATCATTCTGTCATTGACTCTCACAAGAATTGAAAATGTGGTAATTTTATTCAACTTAAGGGTAGATGTCAATTTAAAAAGAACAAATATACCAAAGTGATTAACGGGGTTGTAAGTTTGATTTATTTTAAAATTGTTATTGGAAAACAAAATAAATTAGTCTCTTCTTAAAACTATAAATAAAAATTTCATTATTAATCTTCCTTATTTTAAATCTTAAACCTTAAACTCAATTTTTTAATGGAGAATACCAATTTAATTTAATGTTATATGAATTAAAAATGGAATTTGATAACGTGATTCTGACAGAGGAAAGTTGTGTGGTTGATTAAAAGGCGATTTAGTTTGATGTTTAAAGCAGTGTTGTTTATGTTGATCGATTTTTGGAAGTTTATTTTAATGTTGGGTTTTAAGTGAAGTAGCACATGATGGCGTAGAGAATGACACATTCGTCTCTTTTATATATATATATATATATATATATATATATATATATATATATATATATATATATATATATATATATAGAGAGAGAGAGAGAGAGAGAGAGAGACGCACGCACGCACATCTGATCCTCCCCTTAACAAAAAAATAAATAAGTTGTCTTTTTGAATCAACCCCCCCCCCCCCCCCCCTCTCCCCTTAACTAAAATTGGAGTCTCGTTAACAATTGCAAAAGCTATCAGCAGAATGCGAAGTGGGATGAATGCCTAAACCTGTGTTTTGAAGTCGCAACGCAACCATGATTCGATCATGGCTAACATTTGATCTTAAAATGTAATGTTTGAAAATAAAATATCCTTGCGCATGCATGAATCTGCGATTTAACGTTTAAAACCCTAAAAATATCCCAGTTAACCTCTTTGAATCAAACAATTCTTAAAATTTGAGAAAATAAACTATCGTTTTATCCTGTATTTTTTCCTGCATAATCAATTAATAAATAATCTCATAACCGTAACCATCAGATTATTGGATTATTTTATCAATTTTTTGATGATATGATATATCATTTATGTATGTTTTATGAATCATTATTGAACTGAGTTTCTTTTATCATTATTAAAAGTTAGGAAAATTACATTTTTAAGTAATAATATATTCTTAACTTCCGCTATGGGTTGGTGTAGTTCCAACAATGATATCAGAGTGGTAGCAACAAATCTGGTCATTAACATCTTACATAATCCAGTTCACGAAAATCAAAAAGCAATAGTGAATCCACGTATCGCAAAAAATTGCAGGAAAAAGTAAAGAACCCCGGATATTTATAGTGGTTCAACAATGTGCTTACGGCCAATGTTAGGTAATCTATTATTTATACTATTAGATTGTTAGTGTAACAACCCGCATTTCAGCAACATGTTAAAACGAGAATCAAGGCGGAATTTAATTTTAAATTCTGAATCAGGTAAAACGGGCTATGCCATTGCGTTCGTCTCAGAAAAATACGCGAAATAGAGTCCGAGTTTTCGAGAATCGGAGTCCGTATGACCCGTTTAAGGCCCAAAGAAGATTTCTGGAAATTTGAATTTCGGAAACAGTTTTGGAAATCAGAAATGGGGCCAGGCGGGAATTTTCCCGCCAAATCCCATGTCGACAGGGGAGTCGACAGGGCTGTCGACACCCCTGGACCCCAAGTCGACAGGGCTGTCGACTTGGGTGTCGACTGGGCCCAAAAACACAACGCCGTGTTTTGGTGGCCTGGTGCACCTGGATGCAGTCTTGGTCTGGTCTGATGGGCCTGTGACGATTTCTGTGGTCTAGATTAACCCTAGATCTAATCCTATGGCCTAAAACTATCTTAATCTCTATAAAAAGACCCTAAACCTAATCTAAATCACTAAAAATAAAACCTAGCAACTAAGTGCTGCCAAAATCAACATTGATCATGGCCTCCATCTCAAATCCCTAGAGCCTATGCACTCAAATCAAGTTCAAATCAAAAGGTGCAAGCTTGCTACACCAAATCAAGGCCAAATCGACGTTGCTATGCGAGTTCCATGACGATTCTTCAACAAAGGGGGCACCTTTCTTAGCCAAGATGATTCATGCTTCTTTGCCTAGGCCTAACTATGTAAGTTCTAGCTACTTTTGGATCAAAACGGTATTTTTAATGTTGACATGGGATAAAATGAGGCTAAACATGATTATGCGAATCTATATGAACCTTACCATGCCTCTTGCGTTCATATTTATGATCTTAGGCCATGTGAGTGACTTAATCATGCCTCTCATGTTATGCATAACCTAGTTTAACTTGCAAGTTTGGATCTTTATGCATGAAATGCTAGCATGAACCTTTAGGAACCACTTTACTTATGAAACATTGGCTAAGACAAGATCTTGGGGCTTATGCATGTTTATGAACCCAAACCCCTTATGGTAACATGCGAGTTTGTGGCCAAATCCTTTATGAGATTATGCATGCTCGTGGCCAATCCCCTCTTTTTAAGTTGTGCATGTTTATGACCAAATCCCTTTTGATAATATGCATGTTTGTGGCCAAATTACCTTATGACACTATGCATGTTTATGGCCAATCCCTTTATGATGTTATGCATGTGGAAGCCAAGCCCTTTTTGGCATCATGCATGTTTTGAGACCAATATGTGACATAGTATCCTTACTATGTTGACTCGCTTTGCTTGCGTTGGGAAAACACGATTTTTGGGAAGTTAGATAAACATGAACATGTCGCAAAATCTTAACTTGAATATGACATGTGTTTATACTTGGAAATATGACTTGAAAGATAACATGGAAGTTAACATGTAAATATGCATAAAAAACATGAGCTTGGGAATTTACCTATTAAGTTAGGTCTACCCTTTGGGAATTTACCTATTAAGTTAGGTCTACCCAAATGCTTGAAAAACTTGTAACATGTCTTTGGAAACATGATGAACTTAGATAATATAAGAATGGCCAACTCGAGGTTGGGTTGAGTTTGCAACGTAAAACTACCCGGAACCGACCGGCCTAACTAGTAGTTGCAAACAATAGGACCCAATGTGAGAAGTTGGTCATGTCGCGCTTAAGACCCGAGGTTAGACTAGGTTGTGGTGTAAATCTACCCGGACCCGCCCGGCTTAACTAGTAACCACAACAAGGTCTAATGTGAGAGGTTGAGGGTGCATTAATTAAATTAATGCCATCTAATAGGGTTAAGTTAATTTGATTAATGAGGCTTAACCAAATAGGGTATGGACAAATGGGTTAAGTAATTTGATCAGGCTAATGATACTTAACAAAACATGATAAGCTTGGGTAGGTTAAGTAACTCGATTTGCCTAATGACACTTGACCATTTTTATACGACTAGTGGACGGGATTAAGTTAACCAACACTTAATCAATCCAACACGATAACTTGATAAGGTTAAGTAAATTTTCTTAATGACACTTAACCGTATAATACAGTTAATGGATGAGGTTAAGATTAGACTTAACTAATCTAAACATGGTAATCGGATGGGGTTAAGTTAGCCTAGACTTAATTAATCCAACTTGGTAATTTAATGGGGTTAAGATAAACACTTAACTAATTTAACACGATGATTTGATGGGGTTAAGTGACCTATACTTAACCAATCCAACTCGTTAATTTGGTGAGGTTAAGTTAACCTATACTTAACCAATCTAACGTAAAAACATGATAAGGCTAAGTCACGAATCGTTTCGAATACGTTGGACCGATTTGACTCGGTAATTTGATAGGGGCAAATTAATATATATACTTAACCAATCTAAAATGATAATTAGACGAGGTTAAGTCATGGATTGCCTGATATACTTAACCAACTTGACACATGGACTGTAGGGTTAAGTCTTGGACTTGGATACTTAGCCAGTTTCGACATGTTTTGTAGACGGGTTAGGTTGTGAACTTAAGTGACACTTAACCCATCAGATAAACCCTAATTCGGAGGATTAGGTAAATAACCATAGTTAACAAGGGTAATGGAAATAAGGCTAAGTGGTAAACCTTAGTTAAGGGAAACTAAGTAATAATTCTTAGTCAAAGAAATTTGGACCACTCCTTAGGTGGATTAGTAACCCGATACGTTAGGTCAATGTTTAAGTATGCGTGTAGGAGCAGGCTATCTGATTTAGATAAAGGCTCCAACGAACGGGGTAACGAAGCAGCGGCTTCGGGGAACGTGAGGATATTCTTGGGATCCCTCTGTGAGCTGCCAGGTCATTATACTAGGCTCACGAGAGGTTGAGGTCTGCGGTAGAAGAACCAAGAATATGCCTTGGTTGCTATGCGAGCGACCTAAAGACTGGGGTGGATAGCAGTGAGTCGACGAATACATAAGGTGCCCGAGATAGCAAGTTCGTCGATCATCTACCATCTTGAGTCAAGCGTGTACGTACGGAAAGGCAGGGAACACCCAACAGACCATGATTGCTATCTAATCATGGGTGAGGTAGGCCGTAGGATGTGGGCTGGCCGGAGTGTAGTTCTCATGCAAGATTTTCTCTTGTGTTGCCTTTCACTAGTTGAGGGAGGGGTCTCGTGGGACCATAGCCACGTGTAGAAAAGCAGACCTTAGTATCTGCATCGGCAGATAAATCTAAAGCTCCCGACCGAGTCTTGTATTTCTTGTTTTGCCCTGTGACAGGACTCGGATGGCACGATGTGATACATGTGCATACAGTTATAGAAAAACGATTCACGATGAATGCGTGGGGAAAAGGGCGCGGTCGAGGGTTAGCGTAATCCCTAGTGGCCTAGGTGGTTTAACCCAAACCGAAATACGAAAGCGTGCAATAGGTAAGCGTAATCCCTAGTGGTTCTAGGTGGCGTAAGTCCTAGTAGTTCAAACGATGATTCATATGGAAGAGCCTAGCTAGAACAAGGGTGACAGTCCAACGAATTCAAGGATAATACGACATGAGGAAGCCCGTACGAGGTACGGCAAAGGACTGAACTTATATACATGGAAAGAAACATATGATTTGAGTAACCTATATATGCGATCTTAGGTTGACATGGACCATAACACGACTTTGAGCACGGGACATTCATGGTTAACACGTGACGCGGGCAGGGATACTAGTACGAGAGGTGCAGAGCAAATATACATGTTAGAATTAGGAAGAATATACATAATAGATACCGTGGGATGTTAGACGGGGTAGATACCTTGGGATAATGTACCCGATAGAGATCTGACGATGTGATACCTTGATTTATCATGACACCGTGGTTTACCACGATACCTTAGTTTAACTTGCTACAATAGTTCAGCCCGTTACCCCGATTTAGTTTATCTATCTTGTAGTCATCTTTATGTTTACTTTCAGTTTATGCATGTCATGTTACCTTTACCTGTTTTTATACTGGAAGTAGATAGGACTTACTCAGTCTTTTTGACTGACCCGTTTTGTTTCGCCTCTTTTCTTCCGTTTCCCCCCCCCCCCCCCCAGGTTACAGGGAGGAAACAGTGCTGTTTAGTTTGGACTTCTTCTGCCTGAAGGTCATCATGGATGGCTTGGACTTCTCTTGGCTATGGCCACTTTACTGTTTTTACTTGGGGAATAATTTATAAAAGGTTTTTATGCTTCTTTATTTTTGCAAGACAGGTTTTGATGTACTCTGATGTAAAAGGCTTTAGACCTTATTTATTCATGTTATGAAAGTTTGATTTTACTTCCGCTATTTATATATGTTCTGTCTTGTGATATTTATGTGCATGTTTACCAATAATGCCCCTCTAAAGCTAGTGCATTCCTTTGCGAGTGACCCTAGCGGAGGTGGGGTGTTATATTTGGTATCAGAGCAGAAGGTTACCAGACTGGGCAAAAGTTTTTAAAAGACCTTCTGAAAATTATTTGAAAAACCGTTTACAAAGAAGCATTTTTCAAGAAAATTTTCTTTTAAAAAGAAAAAGGCTATTCCCCAAAGGCCATTAGCATCATCCTTGTTTCCTTGATTTAATCTCTTTTCCTTTCTTTCCTCCATCTGTAGTCACAGTAGTTTTAACTGCGACTAGTCTTTTCTACCTACGAAAGTGTTTTCCTTACGATGGAGGTGGTTCTCGAGAGACCAGTGGCCGCGTTATAAGAAAGGATAGTAAGGAAGAGGATAAAGGATACGAGCTTAAGGATGAGCAACTTGTTGGTATGGCTTAGTCCTCAAGGGAGGGAGAAAGATGAACAATGAAACCCATGGTGAGAGAGTACCTTCGGCATAGTGAAACGGGATGGATAGTTAAGTATCATGGAACAGGGACAAGATCATTCGAAGGGCAATAGTATGCTCTCATTTCTAGGGTACCTCAGAAGGAGGGTAACGATCGTGTCAAAGGTTTAGCTTTTCTTCTCTATCATCCTGTCGGGACTTTGTTTTGATCACCGCATCTTTTAAGTCCGCTTCGATAGTTGAGTCTCTGCACCTTAGTACTAGCGTAGTAGAGAATCCCGCTTTTGTCTCAAGTCCTATTGGGAGATCGGTCCATTTACTCATGGCTTGTTTGGATTTGAGAATGTCTATATCAAGTGTTGAGCTTGGAAATAATGCTTATGTTTATAAGCTATGGATGGATTCTAGGGATGAAGTGGTTATCCAGCAAGGGGTGCCATTCTCGGTTTTGGAAAGAGGGTAGTTAGATTCTCGACTCATCTTGGTCTCATGTAACCTTTTTGGGCCCTATCATGGCTAGTTACCTAGAATCCCAGGATGCAGTTGTTGGTAATCCGTTTGAATAGAATTCGCCGATAAGACGGACGGTTTACTTCATTTATGCATGGGTTATAGAGATCACCCTAGTAAGTGCGCTTGATAACCTGGTTGGCATCTGTTTACTTTCAAGAGGAAGTTCTTCTACGAGAAATACCCTGTGGTACGAGGTCCGAGATTCACTAGTGAATTTTGGAAAGCTTGCATGAGATCATGAGTACGCAGTCATACTTGCGTCAAGTATTCTAGGAAAAGGATAAGTGCAAGTGGAACGAGAGGCGACGAAGAAATGAGTTCCTGCTCATGTTATGGAAACAGGAATAAGAAGCTACAAAATCGCGAAGTTAAAAGACGACTTTGATGGTCAAAGACTAGATACGCGCATGATATCTCTTTTTGGGAGTATATCGTTGATCCCTGTTTTCTGTAGAGCTTACTTGTAGGCTATCTTTTGTGGGCATCCTCTCGGTCCCATTTTCTGTTACAAACCCCGTAAGGAGTTTGTCCTGTTTATCTTCTCGACCCTGTTTCAGGGAATCTTAGGTAGAACCCTATGGATGTAAACATGTATTTGAAACATGTTATGGTTGATATGGTTGCAAATGGTTGCAAGTGGTTGCTCGTGGATGCGCGAATTTACATTAGATATTAGCTCGACTCGGTCACATTTCATATTGCATATGCACGAGTATTTATACTTGTTATGGATGAAATTGAATGTGTTACCATGTGGACGTTGCATATGGATGAATGTCTGTGCACGCATATAGTATCTATATGACTAGGACTATTTGCATACATGTTGGATTCATGGCACTAAACATATTTTTGCACTCAAAAGATTTTTCAGGCCTAATCATTAGCATTAACTAAGGAACATGTACACACACGTTTTGCATATATTCGTATGGCATTAGAAATCATCTAAGGACAATGGTTACTTGTGGATGATGTTTTGAGTAGATGGATGATGGATGGTAGGATATGTTCTTCCTAACTTGGAGATTTCGGGGACGAAATCCTAAAAGGTGGGGAGAATGTAACAACCCGCATTTCAGCAACATGTTAAAACGAGAATCAAGGCGGAATTTAATTTTAAATTCTGAATCAGGTAAAACGGGCTATGCCATTGCGTTCGTCTCGGAAAAATACGCGAAATAGAGTCCGAGTTTTCGAGAATCGGAGTCCGTATGACCCGTTTAAGACCCAAAGAAGATTTCTGGAAATTTGAATTTCGGAAACAGTTTTGGAAATCAGAAATGGGGCCAGGCGGGAATTTTCCCGCCAAAGCCCATGTCGACAGGGGAGTCGACAGGGCTGTCGACACCCCTGGACCCCAAGTCGACAGGGCTGTCGACTTGGGTGTCGACTGGGCCCAAAAACACAACGCCGTGTTTTGGTGGCCTGGTGCACCTGGATGCAGTCTTGGTCTGGTCTGATGGGCCTGTGACGATTTCTGTGGTCTAGATTAACCCTAGATCTAATCCTATGGCCTAAAACTATCTTAATCTCTATAAAAAGACCCTAAACCTAATCTAAATCACTAAAAATAAAACCTAGCAACTAAGTGCTGCCAAAATCAACATTGATCATGGCCTCCATCTCAAATCCCTAGAGCCTATGCACTCAAATCAAGTTCAAATCAAAAGGTGCAAGCTTGCTACACCAAATCAAGGCCAAATCGACGTTGCTATGCGAGTTCCATGACGATTCTTCAACAAAGGGGGCACCTTTCTTAGCCAAGATGATTCATGCTTCTTTGCCTAGGCCTAACTATGTAAGTTTTAGCTACTTTTGGATCAAAACGGTATTTTTAATGTTGACATGGGATAAAATGAGGCTAAACATGATTATGCGAATCTATATGAACCTTACCATGCCTCTTGCGTTCATATTTATGATCTTAGGCCATGTGAGTGACTTAATCATGCCTCTCATGTTATGCATAACCTAGTTTAACTTGCAAGTTTGGATCTTTATGCATGAAATGCTAGCATGAACCTTTAGGAACCACTTTACTTATGAAACATTGGCTAAGACAAGATCTTGGGGCTTATGCATGTTTATGAACCCAAACCCCTTATGGTAACATGCGAGTTTGTGGCCAAATCCTTTATGAGATTATGCATGCTCGTGGCCAATCCCCTCTTTTTAAGTTGTGCATGTTTATGACCAAATCCCTTTTGATAATATGCATGTTTGTGGCCAAATTACCTTATGACACTATGCATGTTTATGGCCAATCCCTTTATGATGTTATGCATGTGGAAGCCAAGCCCTTTTTGGCATCATGCATGTTTTGAGACCAATATGTGACATAGTATCCTTACTATGTTGACTCGCTTTGCTTGCGTTGGGAAAACACGATTTTTGGGAAGTTAGATAAACATGAACATGTCGCAAAATCTTAACTTGAATATGACATGTGTTTATACTTGGAAATATGACTTGAAAGATAACATGGAAGTTAACATGTAAATATGCATAAAAAACATGAGCTTGGGAATTTACCTATTAAGTTAGGTCTACCCTTTGGGAATTTACCTATTAAGTTAGGTCTACCCAAATGCTTGAAAAACTTGTAACATGTCTTTGGAAACATGATGAACTTAGATAATATAAGAATGGCCAACTCGAGGTTGGGTTGAGTTTGCAACGTAAAACTACCCGGAACCGACCGGCCTAACTAGTAGTTGCAAACAATAGGACCCAATGTGAGAAGTTGGTCATGTCGCGCTTAAGACCCGAGGTTAGACTAGGTTGTGGTGTAAATCTACCCGGACCCGCCCGGCTTAACTAGTAACCACAACAAGGTCTAATGTGAGAGGTTGAGGGTGCATTAATTAAATTAATGCCATCTAATAGGGTTAAGTTAATTTGATTAATGAGGCTTAACCAAATAGGGTATGGACAAATGGGTTAAGTAATTTGATCAGGCTAATGATACTTAACAAAACATGATAAGCTTGGGTAGGTTAAGTAACTCGATTTGCCTAATGACACTTGACCATTTTTATACGACTAGTGGACGGGATTAAGTTAACCAACACTTAATCAATCCAACACGATAACTTGATAAGGTTAAGTAAATTTTCTTAATGACACTTAACCGTATAATACAGTTAATGGATGAGGTTAAGATTAGACTTAACTAATCTAAACATGGTAATCGGATGGGGTTAAGTTAGCCTAGACTTAATTAATCCAACTTGGTAATTTAATGGGGTTAAGATAAACACTTAACTAATTTAACACGATGATTTGATGGGGTTAAGTGACCTATACTTAACCAATCCAACTCGTTAATTTGGTGAGGTTAAGTTAACCTATACTTAACCAATCTAACGTAAAAACATGATAAGGCTAAGTCACGAATCGTTTCGAATACGTTGGACCGATTTGACTCGGTAATTTGATAGGGGCAAATTAATATATATACTTAACCAATCTAAAATGATAATTAGACGAGGTTAAGTCATGGATTGCCTGATATACTTAACCAACTTGACACATGGACTGTAGGGTTAAGTCTTGGACTTGGATACTTAGCCAGTTTCGACATGTTTTGTAGACGGGTTAGGTTGTGAACTTAAGTGACACTTAACCTATCAGATAAACCCTAATTCGGAGGATTAGGTAAATAACCATAGTTAACAAGGGTAATGGAAATAAGGCTAAGTGGTAAACCTTAGTTAAGGGAAACTAAGTAATAATTCTTAGTCAAAGAAATTTGGACCACTCCTTAGGTGGATTAGTAACCCGATACGTTAGGTCAACGTTTAAGTATGCGTGTAGGAGCAGGCTATCTGATTTAGATAAAGGCTCCAACGAACGGGGTAACGAAGCAGCGGCTTCGGGGAACGTGAGGATATTCTTGGGATCCCTCTGTGAGCTGCCAGGTCATTATACTAGGCTCACGAGAGGTTGAGGTCTGCGGTAGAAGAACCAAGAATATGCCTTGGTTGCTATGCGAGCGACCTAAAGACTGGGGTGGATAGCAGTGAGTCGACGAATACATAAGGTGCCCGAGATAGCAAGTTCGTCGATCATCTACCATCTTGAGTCAAGCGTGTACGTACGGAAAGGCAGGGAACACCCAACAGACCATGATTGCTATCTAATCATGGGTGAGGTAGGCCGTAGGATGTGGGCTGGCCGGAGTGTAGTTCTCATGCAAGATTTTCTCTTGTGTTGCCTTTCACTAGTTGAGGGAGGGGTCTCGTGGGACCATAGCCACGTGTAGAAAAGCAGACCTTAGTATCTGCATCGGCAGATAAATCTAAAGCTCCCGACCGAGTCCTGTATTTCTTGTTTTGCCCTGTGACAGGACTCGGATGGCACGATGTGATACATGTGCATACAGTTATAGAAAAACGATTCACGATGAATGCGTGGGGAAAAGGGCGCGGTCGAGGGTTAGCGTAATCCCTAGTGGCCTAGGTGGTTTAACCCAAACCGAAATACGAAAGCGTGCAATAGGTAAGCGTAATCCCTAGTGGTTCTAGGTGGCGTAAGTCCTAGTAGTTCAAACGATGATTCATATGGAAGAGCCTAGCTAGAACAAGGGTGACAGTCCAACGAATTCAAGGATAATACGACATGAGGAAGCCCGTACGAGGTACGGCAAAGGACTGAACTTATATACATGGAAAGAAACATATGATTTGAGTAACCTATATATGCGATCTTAGGTTGACATGGACCATAACACGACTTTGAGCACGGGACATTCATGGTTAACACGTGACGCGGGCAGGGATACTAGTACGAGAGGTGCAGAGCAAATATACATGTTAGAACTAGGAAGAATATACATAATAGATACCGTGGGATGTTAGACGGGGTAGATACCTTGGGATAATGTACCCGATAGAGATCTGACAATGTGATACCTTGATTTATCATGACATCGTGGTTTACCACGATACCTTAGTTTAACTTGCTACAGTAGTTCAGCCCGTTACCCCGATTTAGTTTATCTATCTTGTAGTCATCTTTATGTTTACTTTCAGTTTATGCATGTCATGTTACCTTTACCTGTTTTTATACTGGAAGTAGATAGGACTTACTCAGTCTTTTTGACTGACCCGTTTTGTTTCGCCTCTTTTCTTCCGTTTCCCCCCCCCCCCCCAGGTTACAGGGAGGAAACAGTGCTGTTTAGTTTGGACTTCTTCTGCCTGAAGGTCATCATGAAGGTTTTTATGCTTCTTTATTTTTGCAAGACAGGTTTTGATGTACTCTGATGTAAAAGGCTTTAGACCTTATTTATTCATGTTATGAAAGTTTGATTTTACTTCCGCTATTTATATATGTTCTGTCTTGTGATATTTCTGTGCATGTTTACCAATAATGCCCCTCTAAAGCTAGTGCATTCCTTTGCGAGTGACCCTAGCGGAGGTGGGGTGTTACAGTTAGGGTTTTAACGATCAACACACAGTGGATTTTAACAAATTAAACAACCCTAGTGTTGAAGATTTATGCATAAATTAGCAACTCGAGCAATTATACCTTTCAAGGCTTCACTTATCACGAAATCGAATTGGATCTGGAATATATATATATATATATATATTGAAAATCATATATATATATAATATATTGAAAGTGGATTAAATTCTTTATTGCAGCCCAAAAGCCGGCTCGGCCCAAAGTACAGCCCGTTTATAGCTACGGTATAATACATAAACTTCCAACGAGATACTTTTCATGTCCCCATGCATTCTCTGAAAAAGCACAAAAGTAAAATTAGGGTTCATAATCATGGCGGACGTAAATTCGCTCGTGACCTTTCTCCATTCGCTTCCTTTCAGCTCCACCTCCCCAATAGCAATCGTTCTCGTTCCGTTGCACTGGTGAGTAGCTTCTTACTAATCCTTCCAATTACCATTGCAATTTCTCTGTTAATGATGGTTGTGTTGACTAATACGTCTCTGCCCTTCTTCTTGAAAGTACGAGAATTGCGTTCTCTCCATGTCTACCACACTGTGGTTGTGAAGCAAATCTTGCTGAGCTCTATCATCAACTTCGACATGTGACCTCCATCGTTCAGGTACTCAATTTCTTCCTCCAAGTTGCCAATTTGGTCGGTATTGAAGCACTTTAGCTTTTGTATGGCTCACAATCGTTTGCTAAAACTACACTCGAAAAACAAGTGGTTATGCATTTCAGGAAATCTGTTACAAAGAGCACATCTGTCCTCATCTATAATCCCCCAGTTACATAACCTTTCCTTGGTAGGAAGCCTACCTAGAATGGCCTTGTATAGGGTTTGTGCCATCTTAGGAGGAGTTGAGCGAGTCCATATCACATTACTCCAGTGAATTGTAGGGTGAGTCATTCAGATACTTTCCCAAACATTCCCAATCCTAAAGTTACCATTTTGCCATCTCCACTTGCCTTCATTTCGTTCATAGTTGTAACACCCCACCTCCGCTAGGGTCACTCGCAAAGGAATGCACTAGCTTTAGAGGGGTATTATTGGTAAACATGTACAGAAATATTACGAGACAGAACATATATATATATATATATAAAACAGCGGAAGTAAAACAAATTTCATTACCTTATAAAATAAGGTCTAAAAGCCTTTTACATCAAAACCTGTCTTGCAATAATAAAGAAGCATAAAACCATTTCATAAATTATTCCCCAAGTAAAACAGTAAAGTAGCCATAGCCAAGAGAAGTCCAAGCCATGCGTGATGACCTTCAAACAGGAGAAGTCCAAACTAACAATAGCATTTCCTCCCTGTAACCTGGGGGGGAAACGGAAGACAAGAGGCGAAACAAAACGGGGTCAGTCATAAAGACTGGTAAGCCCTATCTACTATCAGTATATAAACTAGTAAAGTTAACTGGCATGAGGAACTGAGATGAACATAAGTATGATGACAAGATAGATAAGCTAAACCAAAATAACAGGATGAACTACGGTACCAAAATAAACGAGTGTGTCATGATAAACTACGGTGTCAAGATAAATCAAGGTACCACATCGTCAGGTTTCTATCAAGTATACTATCCCAAGGTATTTATCATGTATAACATCCTAAGGTATATATCGTGTATATTTGCTCTGCACCCCTCGTATTAGTATCCCAACCCGCGTCATGTGTTAACCATGAATTTCCCTTGCCCAACGCCACGTAATGGTCCATGTCAACCTAATATATAGCATATGTAGGTTTTCCCAACTCGTATGTTTCTTTCCATGTATAAGTTTAGTCCTTTGCCGTAGGCCATACGGGCTTTCCCATGTAAACATCTTATCCTTGAAGTTATTTTGGACTGCTACCCTTGATCTAGTTATGTTTTATTACCATGAACTATCGCGTGTCCACTTAGGATTTATGCCACCTAGGACCACTAGGGATTATGCTACCTAATGAACGTTTCCGTGTCTCGGTTTGGGTTCAGCCACCTAGGGCCACTAGGGATTATGCCACCCGTCAACCGCGTCCTTTATCCCACGTATGTATCGTGAATCGTTTTCCATGTCTAGATGCACATGTTCCTCAATGTGCCATCCGAGTTCCGTGCCAGGGCAAATCAAGAAATACGGGACTCGGTCGGGAGCTTTAAGTCGTCTGCTGATGCAGATATCAAGGTCTGTTTTTGTACCCGCGGCTATGGTCCCACGTGACCCCTCCCTCAACTACTGAAAGGCTATCCAAGAAAAATCATGTATGAGAACTACACTAAGGCCCATCGATGCCCACTTCCAGATAGCCAACCTCACCCATAACTTGATAGCTAGTATATGGTCTTTTGGGAGTTCCCTGCCTTTCCGTACGTACACGATTGACTAAAGATGGTAGGTAGTCGGCGACATGCTATCCCGGGGCAAAATCAAGTATCGTCGACTCCACGCTAATCCATCCCAGTCTTTAGGTCGCTCGCATAGCAACCAAGGCATACTCTTGGCTCTTCTACCGCAGACCTTAACCCCTGTGAGGCCGGGTTTCATGGACCACTCGCCACCTCACAGAGGGATACCAAGAGTACCCTCACGTTCCCCGAAGCTTTCACTTCGTCACCCAGTTCGCTGGAGCTTTTATCCTAGTCAGATAACTTGCTCCTCCTCGTATACTAAGCGATGACCTACCGTACCAGGTTACTCATCTCTTTATGAACTAGTCCCATGTCCTTAGCTAAGAATTATTACTTAGTTACCCTTAACTAAGGTTTACCGCTTAGCCCCTCTTTCCGCTATCCTTGTTAACTACGATTTCCAACCTAGTCCTTTGAGCTAGGGTTTTGTCAAAGGGGTTAAGTGTTGTTATCCAAGTTCGTGACTTGACCCGCCTACAAATCATGTCAAGATTGGCTAAGTACTCAAGTTCAAGGCTTAGCCATACAAGTTGGTTAAGTGTACCAAGAAGCTCATGACTTAACCCTATCAAGTCAAATTGGTTAAGTATTTATTTGCCTTAACCCTATCAGATTTTCATGTTAGATTGATTAAGCATGGATTATCTTAATCCCATCAGATTATTGAGTCGGATTGGTTAAGTATGGGTTAGCTTAACCCCATCCACTAATCGTATTACAATGGTTAAGCCTAATTTTAAAAGGTCTTGTGACTTAACCCTATCAGGTCCACCTATTAGATTGGTTAAGTATAGGTTACTTAACCTCATCAAATCATCATGTATAATTGGTTAAGTATAAGTTACTTAATCCCATTAAATTATCATATTAAATTAGTTAAGTATTGGTTACTTAACCCCACTGAATTACCAAGTTTAGATTGGTTAAGTGTTTAACTTAACCCCCTCGAATTCCAGTGTTTAGATTAGTTAAGTATAGGTTACTTAACCCCATCTAATTACCGTGTTTGGATTAGTTAAGCCTTAATTACTTAACCCCATCTAATTACCGTGTTTAGATTAGTTAAGCCTTAATTACTTAACCCCGTCTAATTACCGTGTTTAGATTAGTTAAGCCTTAATTACTTAACCCCATCTAATTACCAAGTCAGATTAGTTAAGTGTAAATTACTTAACCCCATCCCCTAATCATCTTGTATGGTTAAGTGTCATTAAGAAATCAAACCCCGTTCCACTTAACCTACCCATTCGTGTCATATCGGTTAAGTGTCATTAATCAAATTTACTTAACCTTATCATGTGGCATTAATTTAATTAATGCACTTTCAACCTCTCACATTAGACCTTGTTGTGGTTACTAGTTAAGCCGGGCGGGTCCGGGTAGTTTTACACCACAACCTAGTCTAACCTCGGGTCTTAAGCGCGACATGACCAACTTCTCACATTGGATCTTATTGTTTGTAGCCACTAGTTAAGCCGGGCGGGTCCGGGTAGATTTATGCTACAAACTCAACCCAACCTCGAGTTGGCCATTTTCATGTTTGGTCTAGTGTCTTGTTACACTTACAACCCATACGTGTCAAGTTTTCAAGTCCCATGCTCATAGCCAAAGTTACATGTTGTCATGTTTATACTCATTTACCCAAATCATGTTTCACGTCATTAAAGTTTTACCCATAACGTAACCCAACGCTTTCAAACTCGCATATACATTCGCAACAACACATAATGGATTAAAAGAAGGAACTTGGTAAAGGCATGACAAAAGGGGTATAAGGCCACCAGTTAAACATGGTGGAAATGAGGCATAAATGTGCTCACAAACTTGCATGTTACATTGTCAAGCCTCAAAAACATGCATAACATTCAAACTTGGCAAATAGGTGATACATGGTCATAGATGACATGAAATGATGACAAGTAACTCGCATATAACATCACATAAGGGTTATGACTTCATATGCAAGTTAACCTAAAGGTTATGAGGGTTCTCATGTTGCATAATGCAACATTTCAACATAAAGGTTATAGCTTTTAGCCCACAAGATCAAGGTAATGACTTTATAGACTTGCATAACATGATAGCATGTATCATACTTAATGATCAAACCCAAACTTGCAACATTCATTTAACTTTATAGTTAATATCTAAGAGTAGGAGGGGGCTTACAATGCTATGAAGGCACAAATCAACATATAAAACAAAGATTGAGACGAAGCCATTCATGCTATCACCCAAAAACCCCAAAAGAACAAGCTCCAAATGAAACCCTTGAGCAAATATCAATAAAAATCCTTGCTTTGAAGAAGAAAGGTTTCAACTTTGGCTTTGAACGAAGCTTATGAGCTCTCATGCAAGATCCTTGCTTTTTGGTCAAGAAAAGGTTGCAACTTTGGCTAGAATGCAACTTATGAACTCTCATACAAACATGAAATCACTCAAATGATCATAGAATCTCTCATGAATGAAGAAAAGAGGCTCGTTTACTTTGAAACTAGCTTAGAACACTTAAGCTATCATGAAGAAGAAGATGGAGGCCATGGGTTGAAGTGGAGGCCATGATGAGGAATCATTTTGGCATAGTTTAGTTGTAGGATCAATTTATGAGGGTTTTAGGAGAGGGTTAGGGGTCTTTTTATAGAAGACTAGGATAGTTTTAGCCATAGGATAAACCCTAGAACCAATCCTAGCCTTTAAAGCATGTCTTGGGGAAGAAGTCACATGTAGGAACCATTTAGGGCCTTTAGATTAAAGCTGAACCATGAGAACCATTCAAATGCAAAATCTGCATTCGAGCGAATCGGCCCACGGGTTGACAGCCAAACACCCTGGATTAACCCCTAGTCGACCCAGCGAGCTCGGGTCGACCTCAAAAATTGGCCGATTCGGTTATTCCCCTCTCCCAATTCGCTGTTTTGAACATTTTTGCATATTTATTTATTAAATTTTCAATTATATATATATATATATATTTCTCTACGCAACCCATTTCACTTAATTAAGTATACTTTAATTTGTGAATTTTTTTATGTTCAAATTACGGGGTGTTACATTCTCCCCTCCTTAAAGGATTTCGTCCCCGAAATCTCTAAGTCAAGAAGAACGTATCCTACTATCCATCATCCATCTACTCAAAACATCATCCACAGGCAACCATTGTCCTTAGACGATTTCTAATGCCATATGAACATATGCAAAACGTGTGTGTATATGCTACTTAGCTAATGCTAATGATCAGGCATGAATGATCTTTCTAATGCAAAATATGTTTAGTGCCATGAGTCCAACATGTATGCAAATAGTCCTAGTCATATAAGTACTATATGCGTGCACAACCATTCATTCATATGCAACATCCGCATGATAACACATTCAATTTCATCCATGAACAAGTGTAAATACTCGTGCGTATGCAACATGAAACGTGACCGCGTCAATCTAGTATCTAATGTGTATTCGCGCATCCACGAGCAACCACTTGCAACCATTTGCAACCATATCAATCATAACATGTTTCAAGTACATGTTTACATCCATAGAGTTCTATCTAAGGTTCCCAAGATAAGATCGAGGAGATAAACAAGACAAACTCCTTACGGGGTTTGTAACAGAAACAGGACCGAGAGGATATCCACCAAAAGATAACATGCGAGCAAGCTCTACAGGAAAAACCAGGGATCATGGATACACTCTTTAAAAAGAGGTACGATGCGCGTGTCTAGCCTTACGTCTTCTAAGTCGCGTTTCCTTGAGCTTAATTCCTCGGTGCCTTGACCGCCTTTGACTTCATGATTTCGTAGCTCCTTGATTCCTATTTCCCAGGTATGAGTCGGAACTCTTTTCACTGTCGCCTCTCGTTCCACTTTCATTTATTCTTTCCCTAGTATACTTGGCTCAACCATATCTACGTACTCATGTAAGCTCTCCAAAATTCACTAGTGAATTCTGGATCTCGTTTACCGATGCCAATCCATGTTTCCACGTGCACTTACTAGGGTGATTCCCATAACTCATGCGTAAGCGAAACAAACCATCCGCCTTAGCGGCGAATTCTATTCGAACGGATCACCAACAATTGCATCCCAAGATTCTAGGTAACTAACCATGACAGAACCTAAAAGGTTACACGAGACTTCGAAGGTATTACCAAAGTAAGCCAAGAGTCTGACTGCCCTCTTTTCAAAACCGAGAATGGTATCCCTTACTGGATAACCACTTTACCCCTAGAATCCATCCATAGCTCAACAATAGAAGTATTGCTTCTAATCTCAACATTTGGCATAGACGTTCTCAAATACAACAAGTCATGAATAAATGGACCGACTCTCCAACCAGATTTTGGGACAAAAACCGGGATCCTCTACCATGATAGTACTAAGGTGCAGAGACTCAACTATCCAAGCAGACTTAAATGATACGATGGTCAAGACAAAGTCTGGACGGGATGATAGAAAAGAACGACTAAACCTTTACCAGAAACGGTACCATTTCTTTTAGGTACACTAAAACTGAAAGCATACAATTGCCCTCTCCGATGATCTTGTCCTTGTCCTCCTTGATGGACTAAGTCATACCAACAAGTTGCTTATCCTTAAGCTCGCGTCCTTTATCCTTACTCTTATTATCCTTCCTTGTACCATGGCAACAGGTCTCTCGAGAACCACCTCCATCGTACGGCAAACACCTACGTGGCTAGACAAAGATTAGTCACAGTTAGAACTACTGTGACTACAGATGGAGGAAAGAAAGGAAAAGAGATTCAATCAAGGAATCAAAGGATAATGCTAATGGCCTTTGGGGAATAGCCTTTTAAAACAAACTTTTCTTGAAAAATGCTTCTTTGTAAACGGTTTTTCAAATAGTTTTCAGAAGGTTTTAAAAACTTTTGCCCAGTCTGGTAACCTTCTGCTCTGATACCAAATGTAACACCCCACCTCCGCTAGGGTCACTCGCAAAGGAATGCACTAGCTTTAGAGGGGTATTATTGGTAAACATGTACAGAAATATTACGAGATAGAACATATATATATATAAAACAGCGGAAGTAAAACAAATTTCATTACCTTATAAAATAAGGTCTAAAATCCTTTTACATCAAAATACATCAAAACCTGTCTTGCAATAATAAAGAAGCATAAAACCATTTCATAAATTATTCCCTAAGTAAAACAGTAAAGTAGCCATAGCCAAGAGAAGTCCAAGCCATGCGTGATGACCTTCAAACAGAAGAAGTCCAAACTAACAATAGCATTTCCTCCCTGTAACCTAGGGGGAAACGGAAGACAAGAGGCGAAACAAAACGGGGTCAGTCATAAAGACTGGTAAGCCCTATCTATTATCAGTATATAAACTAGTAAAGTCAACTGGCATGAGGAATTGAGATGAACATAAGTATGATGACAAGATAGATAAGCTAAACCAAAATAACAGGATGAACTACGGTACCAAAATAAACGAGTGTGTCATGATAAACTACGGTGTCAAGATAAATCAAGGTACCACATTGTCAGGTTTCTATCAAGTATACTATCCCAAGGTATTTATCATGTATAACATCCTAAGGTATATATCATGTATATTTGCTCTGCACCCCTCGTACTAGTATCCCAACCCGCGTCATGTGTTAACCATGAATGTCCCTTGCCCAACGCCACGTAATGGTCCATGTCAACCTAATATATAGCATATGTAGGTTTTCCCAACTCATATGTTTCTTTCCATGTATAAGTTTAGTCCTTTGCCGTAGGCCATACGGGCTTTCCCATGTAAACGTCTTATCCTTGAAGTTATTTTGGACTGCTACCCTTGATCTAGTTATGTTTTCTTACCATGAACTATCGCGTGTCCACTTAGGATTTATGCCACCTAGGACCACTAAGGATTATGCTACCTAATGAACGTTTCCGTGTCTCGGTTTGGGTTCAGCCACCTAGGGCCACTAGGGATTATGCCACTCGTCAACCGCGCCCTTTATCCCACGTATGTATCGTGAATCGTTTTCCATGTCTAGATGCACATGTTCCTCAATGTGCCATCCGAGTTCCGTGCCAGGGCAAATCAAGAAACACGGGACTCGGTCGGGAGCTTTAAGTCGTCTGCTGATGCAGATATCAAGGTCTGTTTTTGTACCCGTGGCTATGGTCCCACGTGACCCCTCCCTCAACTACTGAAAGGCAATCCAAGAAAAATCATGTATGAGAACTACACTAAGGCCCATCGATGCCCACTTCCAGATAGCCAACCTCACCCATAACTTGATAGCTAGTATATGGTCTTTTGGGAGTTCCCTGCCTTTCCGTACGTACACGATTGACTAAAGATGGTAGGTAGTCGGCGACATGCTATCCCGGGGCAAAATCAAGTATCGTCGACTCCACGCTAATCCATCCCAGTCTTTAGGTCGCTCGCATAGCAACCAAGGCATACTCTTGGCTCTTCTACCGCAGACCTTAACCCCTGTGAGGCCGGGTTTCATGGACCACTCGCCACCTCATAGAGGGATACCAAGAGTACCCTCACGTTCCCCGAAGCTTTCACTTCGTCACCCAGTTCGCTGGAGCTTTTATCCTAGTCAGATAACTTGCTCCTCCTCGTATACTAAGCGATGACCAACCGTACCAGGTTACTCATCTCTTTATGAACTAGTCCCATGTCCTTAGCTAAGAATTATTACTTAGTTACCCTTAACTAAGGTTTACCACTTAGCCCCTCTTTCTGCTATCCTTGTTAACTACGATTTCCAACCTAGTCCTTTGAGCTAGGGTTTTTTCAAATGGGTTAAGTGTTGTTATCCAAGTTCGTGACTTGACCCGCCTACAAATCATGTCAAGATTGGCTAAGTACTCAAGTTCAAGGCTTAGCCATACAAGTTGGTTAAGTGTACCAAGAAGCTCATGACTTACCCCTATCAAGTCAAATTGGTTAAGTATTTATTTGCCTTAACCCTATCAGATTTTCATGTAAGATTGATTAAGCATTGATTATCTTAATCCCATCAGATTATTGAGTCGGATTGGTTAAGTATGGGTTAGCTTAACCCCATCCACTAATCGTATTACAATGGTTAAGCCTAATTTTAAAAGGTCTTGTGACTTAACCCTATCAGGTCCACCTATTAGATTGGTTAAGTATAGGTTACTTAACCTCATCAAATCATCATGTACAATTGGTTAAGTATAAGTTATTTAACCCCATTAAATTATCATATTAAATTAGTTAAGTATTGGTTACTTAACCCCACTGAATTACCAAGTTTAGATTGGTTAAGTGTTTAACTTAACCCCCTCGAATTCCCGTGTTTAGATTAGTTAAGTTTAGGTTACTTAACCCCATCTAATTACCGTGTTTGGATTAGTTAAGCCTTAATTACTTAACCCCATCTAATTACTGTGTTTAGATCAGTTAAGCCTTAATTACTTAACCCCGTCTAATTACCGTGTTTAGATTAGTTAAGCCTTAATTACTTAACCCCATCTAATTATCAAGTCGGATTAGTTAAGTGTAAATTACTTAACCCCGTCCCTTAATCATCTTGTATGGTTAAGTGTCATTAAGAAATCAAACCCGGTCCCACTTAACCTACCCATTCGTGTCATATCGGTTAAGTGTCATTAATCAAATTTACTTAAGCTTATCATGTGGCATTAATTTAATTAATGCACTCTCAACCTCTCACATTAGACCTTGTTGTGGTTACTAGTTAAGCCGGGCGGGTCCGGGTAGTTTTACACCACAACCTATTCTAACCTCGGGTCTTAAGCGCAACATGACCAACTTCTCACATTGGATCCTATTGTTTGTAGCCACTAGTTAAGCCGGGCGGGTCCGGGTAGATTTATGCTACAAACTCAACTCAACCTCGAGTTGGCCATTTTCATGTTTGGTCTAGTGTCTTGTTACACTTACAACCCATACGTGTCAAGTTTTCAAGTCCCATGCTCATAGCCAAAGTTACATGTTGTCATGTTTATACCCATTTACCCAAATCATGTTTCACGTCATTAAAGTTTTACCCATAACGTAACCCAACGCTTTCAAACTCGCATATACATTCGCAACAACACATAATGGATTAAAAGAAGGAACTTGGCAAAGGCATGACAAAAGGGGTATAAGGCCATAAGTTAAACATGGTGGAAATGGGGCATAAATGTGCTCACAAACTTGCATGTTACATTGTCAAGCCTCAAAAACATGCATAACATTCAAACTTGGCAAATATGTGATACATGGTCATAAATGACATGAAATGATGACAAGTAACTCGCATATAACATCACATAAGGGTTATGACTTCATATGCAAATTAACCTAAAGGTTATGAGGGTTCTCATGTTGCATAATGCAACATTTCAACATAAAGGTTATAGCTTTTAACCCACAAGATCAAGGTAATGACTTTATAGACTTGCATAACATGATAGCATGTATCATACTTAATGATCAAACCCAAACTTGCAACATTCATTTAACTTTATAGTTAATATCTAAGAGTGGGAGGGGGCTTACAATGCTATGAAGGCACAAATCAACATATAAACAAAGATTGAGATGAAGCCATTCATGCTATCACCCAAAAACCCCAAAAGAACAAGCTCCAAATGAAACCCTTGAGCAAATATCAATAAAAATCCTTGCTTTGAAGAAGAAAGGTTTCAACTTTGGCTTTGAATGAAGCTTATGAGCTCTCATGCAAGATCCTTGCTTTTTGGTCAAGAAAAGGTTGCAACTTTGGCTAGAATGCAACTTATGAACTCTCATACAAACATGAAATCACTCAAATGATCATAGAATCTCTCATGAATGAAGAAAAGAGGCTCCTTTACTTTGAAACTAGCTTAGAACACTTAAGCTATCATGAAGAAGAAGATGGAGGCCATGGGTTGAAGTGGAGGCCATGATGAGGAATCATTTTGGCATAGTTTAGTTGTAGGATCAATTTATGAGGGTTTTAGGAGAGGGTTAGGGGTCTTTTTATAGAAGACTAGGATAGTTTTAGCCATAGGATAAACCCTAAAACCAATCCTAGCCTTTAAAGCATGTCTTGGGGAAGAAGTCACATGTAGGAACCATTTAGGGCCTTTAGATTAAAGCTGAACCATGAGAACCATTCAAATGCAAAATCTGCATTCGAGCGAATCGGCCCACGGGTTGACAGCCAAACACCCTGGATTAACCCCTAGTCGACCCAACAAGCTCGGGTCGACCTCAAAAATCGGCCGGTTCGGTTATTCCCCTCTCCCAATTCGCTGTTTTGAACATTTTTGCATATTTATTTATTAAATTCTCAATTATATATATATATATATATATATATTTCTCTGCGCAACCCATTTCACTTAATTAAGTATACTTTAATTTGTGAATTTTTTTTATGTTCAAATTACGGGGTGTTACAATAGTATATTGGCAGTGCAGATATTTCTTCATTGAAATTGCGAGCTACCAAGTTATTTGTAATGATCCGCATTCTACAAATCGGGGGATCGTAGAATATTCATTTCTTTCCTGTATAAAGTCGTATGGTCATGTAACTTTGGGAAACATCCATTAGAGTCATTTCCCATGTTCTTGATTTTTGTCGATTTTTAAATGACCATTTTGCCCCTAGTTGGTACTATTTTGGCCATAACTTTTGATTGGAAATGAATTTTGACCTGAAACCACTTCCATTAGATTCGTTTGATGGTTTACCTTTCCGTAGAGTGGTCATAATAGCCAAACGGGCTTACCGTTTGGGAGATATGGCTGAAATAAGGTTTGGAGGGTGAAAAACTGCTTAACCGGGCCAAATAGGGTGATTAATGAGTAGGCCCATAACCCATTTCGGGATTAGGGTTATGGGAAGGCTGAAATGAGATAGAGAATCATTCCATTTCAGTTTTCTAGCCTCCACTTATCACCAAGGAACCCTAAAAATGGCCTCTAACCTCTAAATCACCTCCAAATCACCTTTTGGTTAAGGATTTGGCTTAGCAACCTCTAATCAAGGAAGATCTACCCCAAAGCAACATTGGAGCTACTGTTTAGCATTGAGATTCACATCAAATCAGAGATTTATTTCAGATCTTAGTTTATTTGTGGCTAAAGTGAGTGATTTGCATAGTTTTACACTAATTATGGCTAGTTAAGGGTAATTAGTGCTAACTAGCGAATTTAAGCATGGTAAAATTCGGGAAAAATGTTCATAAATTCTTAAATGATGTTTTAGACCTCTGATATGAATATGGGTTAATTTGGTTAAGTTTTGCTAAATCTATCATTAGTTTCACCTAAACATGCTTAAGGGGAAATATGGGATTTTTGGTATGTTTGATCCATTTTAACCTATCATGTTGATGTTTTGATGTTTGTGGTTGATTATGCATGTTGCTATGACTGTATGATATGCTTTGTGATTGGTTTCAATAGTTAGAATGGTCGAAAACGTCGTCGAATGGCGTAAACACTTGCTGGAACAGTTTCGGAAAACAGTGCAGGGTTCGGATCGGATCGGATATGGGGCTCGGATCGGATATGTTGAACTGGGCAAGGGATTCGATCGGATCGGAACCTGACACTTGAGAAAATTGGCAAAAAGGAAGGCCACGCTAACTGAACTGGGATCGGATCGGATTAAATAGGACGGATCAGAGCGGAAGCACGAAGATGGATCGGATCGGAGCACGTGAAGGATGAGGAGACGGATCGGAGCGGAGGCACGAACTGGAGGGGAGATGGCGCCCGACCCGACCCGAGGTGAAGCACCCGACCCGACCCAAGGAGAAACACCCGACCCGAACCGCACCAGAAGAAGACCCGACCCGAACCGATGGTTTGAGGAGGAACCCGACCCGACCCAGTATTGACCAATAACCCGAGATGCAAAGGTAGTCCAATATGGGAAGTTAGAGCTCAGGATCCAGTTGGGAACCAATGAGTTCACTTCATGGTTGGGCTTTGCTGCGGGACGTGTGTTAAGGAGTTGTCGACGTTCATAATTTCGATTCACCACTAAAAATGAATGATGGCTACTTATCAGTGCAGTAGGGTCATTACGACCTGAGGGGCAAGGTGATGGTAGCAAGACTACGTTATCAGTGCAGTAGGGTCATTATGACCCGAGGGACAAAGTGATGCGTAGTAAGACTATGAGCCAGTGCAGTGGGGTCATTACGACTCCATGGGGAAGAGTGGACATAGTAAGGATTAGTAAGGCTATGAGCCAGTGCAGTGGGGTTCTTGTGATTCCATGGGGCAAAGTGGACATAGCGAAGGATTTGTAGCTACGTTATCAGTGCAGTAAAGCCATTTATGACTTCATGGGGCAAAGTGATCGTAGCAAGGTATATTGGGTGATCGAAGTGGTGAATATCGTATGCTTTACGCACTGAGTGAGAGATGTGAGGATGGATGCTATGTTTGATTGTTTGCCATCACTATGACATGCACACCCCCACCTCTGTATCTTTACACCATTTGATATGGCACCTTGGAGTGTTGTACAGTATGTAGTGCTAACTCTTTGGTTGCAGGTCCAGGTTCAGGTATGTTTTAGTCTACCTGTTATTACTCACTTTAGATGCTTATCGCTCATACCAGGCTTTATGTCTGACCCAGAGTTTTATATCTCCTCTTATTACTCTAGGTGCTCACACGAGCAGACTAGAGACAGGTTAGCTGGTGATGCGTGAGTAGCTGATTCGGAGGCGGGCAGGAGGCTTCCATGTATGATATATATATATTCTCCCTGTGTCGTTGGTGGTCGCTACTTGGGCATTAGTAGTGTACCTCCTTTATCTTACTTTTGCTTTGAGACAGTTTGAAAAATTGTAATAAGTTGTATTTTGGATTTCCGCTGCTATGATGTTTAGTTCTGGTTTTCAGCTTATGCACTGTCTCACCTGTTTTATGTCAAGTATGTTATTATTATATTTTATTCTATGCGCTGTGAGACATTCTACAGGTTCCTTGTTAGTTCATCTCCACTTGCCTTCATTTCGTTCATAGTATATTGGCAGTGCAGATATTTCTTCATTGAAATTGCGAGCTACCAAGTTATTACTGCATTGCCAATTTTGATTTGAGATAATGGAGCTAACTGACACATTAGGTGCCCCATAAGCCGAATAGCTATCCCAGCCTAGCTTGTCTATTAAGCTTTGACCATTTAGCCATGGGTCTCTCCAGAGGTCTGTGGTGACACCATTTGCAATTTCACGTTGTATATGTGGTTTAAGTTCATTCCTGAGCTTCATACAATTTTTCCAGACCACAGATGCATTATTGTCAATACTTGCAGTCCAGAAATTTGTCTTCATATAACGGACTCTCATCCACATAGCCCATAAATTGTTAGAAGATAACATTTTCCAGGCTATTTTTAGCCATAGGCCTTTTTGAGTTCAAATAAGTTTTTAAGCCCAACTCCTTCCTCTTTCTTAGGTCTGCAAAGCAAATTCTAACTGATTTTGTGCAACCCTTTCCATATGAAGTTAGCACACGCTGAGTTGATTTTGACATTTGAACAATCAGGAATCTGAAATGTCTGCAGCCAAAATCTAATTTTAGAAGTAATTACTGTGTGAACTAGTTCAACTCTGCCTACAAATGACAACAATTTAGACCTCCATCCTTGCAATTTATCTCTAATATCATCCATTACTTCCCACATTCAGCATCAGTTATGGTATTGTTAGAGAGTGGCTCTCCTAAGTAATTAACTGGTAGTGAGCCTTCCTGCACCCCAATAACCTCTAAGTATTCTTGTTTGTGCCTGCAGAACTTATTAAAGTAACACTTGGTTTTAAGTTAATTCACTTTGAGACCCACCCACTTCTCCAAATTTTTAAAAATGCATTTCAATTGGCTGATGGCTGTATTTGAAGCTTTGAACACAACTAGCAAGTCATCTACATAGATAAGATGGGTGACTTTGGGCAAATGATTGTAGACTGGCACAATTTCATTCCTTTCAGTCGCAAGTTCCATTTGCAGTGTAAACCATTCCATTGCAACTGCAAACAGATAGGGGGAGGGGGGATCCCCTTGTCTGATGCCTCTGGAGCTAGAAATGTAACCCTTTGGCACCTCATTGATTAGGACAGAAAAAGTTGGGGTGTTTAGGCAAAATTCAATAAGTTTGATAAGATTATCCGGCACACGCATTGAAGCTAACATGTGAGAGATAAACTTTCTATTTACTCTATCATATGCCTTGTGTAAGTCAATTTTGAGACAAATCTTATCAGCACCCTTCTTATTGAATTCTCTAACTAACTCATGTGCCATGAGAGAGTTTTCTGATATGAATCTACCTTTGATAAATGCACTTTGACATTGAGAAATTAGATCAGGTAGAACTTTATTTAGTCTATTGCAAATGATTTTACTCAAGATTTTGTAAACCACATTACAACAGGCAATAGGCCTATAGTCTTATATTCTGACTGGATTTTGAACTTTGGGAATCAGAGAAACAAATGTGTGATTAGTTTCTCTAATGAATTCACATGTGTCCAGTGCTTCTTGATAAGCTACTAACAAGTGATGTTTCAGGTTTTCCCAGTGCAGTTTGAAGAAGGATGCCCCCATTCCATCAGGCCCTGGACTGGAGTCATTGTGGATCGAGAAGACAGCAGTCTGCAGTTCCCTCATGCAAATATTACCACCAAGCATCAACCTTCCCTCGGCACTGACTTGCCTTCTACACTCAATGTGGGGTTCATAGCTGCCATTAAACAAGTCAGTGTAATAAGATATTGATGTGTCTTCAAGTTGTTTGATGTACTGTTGAGAGTCACCCTGTTCATTGAGAAAATTTAAAAGATTGTTATAGTGTTTTCTTTGTGACATTTTTGTATAAAAAAAATTTGTACATTCATCTCCCTGTGTCAACCATTTTTCCTTGGCTTTTTGTTTAATCTCCAGTGCTTTGAGCTCTAGGGCAGACTTGAGGCTTCGTTGTAGTTCATAGAAATCACTGTTTAGTCCTTCATTAAGTGGGTCATTGTCCAGCAACTTCTGTGTGTGCTCTAATTGGGCTTGAGTGCTTTGAATATGGTCACCTTCCTTGGGTCTGATTTTGTTCCAATTTTTGAGATTGGTTTTGCACTGCTTGAGTAACATAACCAGTTTGTACATGTCATTACCTTCTGGAGTTGTCAAATTCTAGAAGTTAACTACTTTTGCATACCCCTGTACGAGATGCCAATGATTGGCGTATCGAAATGGTTTACCCTTTGGATTAGTGGAGTTATTGAAAGTGATTAACAAAGGGGAGTGGTCACTGGTGGAAGAGGCTAAGACAGTAGCATTAAGACCATTGATCTGGTTTAACAAATGTGAATTTGCAAGGGCTCGATCAAGTCTTGATGTGATTTTCTTGGCCTCACCACTTCTCCACGTGAACTGCAGACCTGAATGGGGTAGCTCAGATAATCCACTAGCCAATAAACAGTTGTTGAATTCTGAAACCTGGGAAAGCTTGAGGGTAAGTCTACCTTTCTTTTCACTTGTTCTTAGTACTGCATTGAAGTCTCCCAGTACTAGCCATGGAGAGAGCATGGTTTTAGAAATTGCAGCTAAATTTAGTCCATAAAGTTGCTCTTTCAGAAGCAAGGTTACTTGCATATATGAATGAAATAAATAACTCCAAGCCACCAGTGTTTTTGGCACATATTGTAACTTGTTGGTTATTGCTATTGATTGTGTCACATTTCCATGATGCAATGTCCCAAAAAATAGTTATACGACCTCTTTATGACGAGCTTAAGTTAACAATGGTTTTCCAAGAGTCACCCATTTTATACTTAAAGTACTCAAAATTTTCATCAGTAAATTTATTATCTAGAACTGCTACAATAGAGGGCTTATACTTGTCCCTGAAGTTATAGAGGTCTAATTGACGAGTGTCATTATTTAGACCCCTTACATTCCAACATAAGATAGACATTAAGACTTTGCTGCATGGCTCCTTGTAACAGAAGCAATGCCAACTAAAGCCTTTGTGTGAGAAGCTCTCTTTCCTTTATGTTTGAATTGTGCTTCGTACTTTTCATTAACCTTTGTGAGATTGCTAACATCGGTTTCTTCATTGTTTTCCTCTTTAGACTCATCATCAATCCGAATTTCTAGATTCTGAATTTCATCTAGCGAACTTGGTTCCTTATCCACCACCTCCTTTGCAGTGGACACTACATTCTGATCATCTGGACATGAGTCAACCACCACTGCCTAAACCTGTGCCAGACTTTGATTTGGATCTATATGAGATGCGACAGATGATCCAGAGTCCTCCACGTTCGGCGTAGGAGGCACTTGAATAGGACTTGCTGTAGGGGTAGCTGCACCAGCTTTAGTTTGTACAGCACTTTTTGGCGAAGTTGGATTTTTGGAAGTGCTTGCTTCAATAGTTTTTGTTTTCCTAACCCAAAGTTCCTCAGGTAGTTTAGATGTACAGTATGTAATTGAATGCGCAAAGCACTTGCAAGTTAAGCATTTGGGAGGGACAAACTCGTATTCCACAGCTTGATCATATGTGTTATTGTTTTTGTCATAGGCTTTGATGAATTTAGGTAGCTCTGAATCAGCATTAATTTATACCAAGACTTTTGTATAACTGATTTTCTTCACTTGTTTAGTATTTTCATCAATTTCCAGTGGCTTTCCAATGATACTTGCTAGCTTGCTGATGCATCTTGTGTTCCACAACGCAAGATTCAGATTTGGGAAGTTCACCCAAATTGAAATCCGCTTTCCATTTACACATAAAAATGATTATACTATCCATGAACCATGGTCCCCCCTTTAAGACCTTTTCATAATCTTCTTTCATTTGGAATTTGATCAAAAAGAACCCAATTTCTCTGGGATAAACGTCCCATGCCCCTTTGGGTTTCCATACATGTTTAATATAGGCATTGAAATGCATGAAATAAGGTCTTTTACCTGCCATGTACACAAAGATTGAGTTTTTCCAAATTTTATTCGATTCCGCATAGTCAATCTCGTCTATGACCTGATATTTAACATCTCCTATCTAAAGTGGTTCGAAGTATTGTAGATCGCCTGAGATTTGGAATTTGACGTCCGAAGCATTGGCCCATAGGCTAGGGTTAGGGTTAGGATTTGGCATATCTGGTCGTAATGAAGCTCGATGGGACTGTCTTAGGACTTCAGCAAAAGTTTGCTTGCCTTTCCAACCAACCTCCTGCCAGCCACCTTCATCTTCACCTTCATTGTCCCCTGGAATATATATATATATATATATATATATATATATATATATATATATATATAGAACCCTAGTGCTTGAAGGAGGCGCCTCTACTGGTATCCACACGAACGCTTTCTCTTCGATCGGATCGAAGAGAAAATGAGAGAATATGGTACTAGTCGCCAATCTTTTGGGGTTTTATTGAAAAGGGTTAGGTTTCCAATTTTCTCCTTTTCGATATGATATCATTTTTTATGTTTATCATCTGTTTTAATATTAAAGGAATGTGCAACCCCTTTAAAACAAACGTATACCATAAACTAAGGAACCAACCAACATACATTTTCAACACTAAATAAAATATCAACAAATTAATATTTTATTTATCCAAAGAATGATCTCCCCTTTATAATAAGTGTGTGACCCTATTTTTTTTTTTTTTTTTGGGCAAGGCATGTGATCCTATATGTTACTATAATGTTGACAATAATTTTAAATCATATTTAAAATTATAAACAGTGAGCGACATCTAGTAATACATCACTAGTACCCAAGTTATAATAAAATCAACAATCCAGTACAACCTTTTTCTGTGATCAGTGTATCAATGTAATATAATCTTTTTCACCAGTATATTCAGGATTAAACTCGAGGCATGGAACGTATCATCCTATTTATAATATAATCTTTTTATCTTGATCAATGAGTATACTATATAACAAATCAATATTTGAGCACGACCATACATTTCATAGTCTCACTCAATCAAGAGGCTCATTGATATCACTACTTATATTGTAGGGTTAAATTCCATCTATATCATTCATATTTAATCGATTCAAGATGTATACAATAACCACCTTTATCATCTACTCGATTAAAAGTAACTTTTGATGATATCAAAACACAAATATCCTCAAATAAAATTATACTGATTTTAGGTCTGAGGACCATTACATCACAGTCACTATGAGAACAATTTATGACACTATTAATTATATTCCATGAAGTTTTCTCATGCTGGGTCATCTCAATACGCTATTCTTCAAGACACGTTTATGTATTGACACTAATATCACGTATATTAATGATCAATGAGATATGATCATCAGTCAATCAACGTATTAGTCTCAATGTTTTGTTGTTGTCCTATATAAACAATAAAACTTGACTAGAGACATTTAAGAATTATAATACTTATTATTATATTATATAATCTCATGTTCAAGTCACTTACTTGAAACTATATAATTTTGTATTATTATTCTAATGACTTCGATTATGTTAATATTTATATTACGCAGTAAATGTAACATAACAAAACATTTTATTCAAAATAAAATGTAACATCATCAATGTTATTATTCATATAAAATGGATTGCCTCTAGGGCATAAACTCTATCAATCTCCCACTTGCACTAGAGTCAATCAATCATGTATCGTATACCCATGAAACTAGTATGACTATCATTCTTCTGCTGCGACAGAGTTTTAGTCAGTGGCTCTGCAACATATGGTGCTTTGCAAATATGTATATCTCCTATGTGAACAATTTCACAAATGAAATTATATTTATTGAATATGTGTTTGGATCGATAATGAGATCAAGGTTTCTAAGCCTGATCAATAGCCCATTGTTATCACAATGTAAAACCATTGGATCAACAATGGATATAACTAAGTTCAATTATGAACTTCTTAATCCTAACGTCTTCCTAAGTAGAGTTAGTATTTATTTCTTGTTTTAAACTAACATCATTCTTAATAAGTAATATGTTGTCAATATATAATATTAGGATTATTGTGATACTCTCAATAAATTCTTTGTCTTCACAAGGTTCAATGGTATTTTTTGGTTCCCGAGATGTTTCGAATTCTACTTTATTCTCATTGGTATTTCATAGACTAGTTCTCCTTTTAAAGAGCACCAATTCGAGCAATAAACATTTTATTCTTAAAGAATTTGTAGAAATAATATCCTTTTGATTCTTTTGGATATTCCACAAAATAATAATTACCAGATTTGGGTCCAATCTTGTCAGAGGCAAGGCATTTAACAAACGCCTCACATCCCAAATCTGCATAAAAGAGACACTTGGACATTTCCTGGTTCATATCTCATATTGTGCTTTCAGAATCATTTTAGTAGGATTACAATTAAATATAAAGGCAATTGTTTCAAGTGGGATAACCCAAAAATTTATTGGAAGATCTATATGACTTATCATTGATCGTATCATATCTTATAAGGTGTGACTTCTCCCTTTAGACACACCATTCCATTGTGATGTTCTAGGTGGAATGAGTTGTGAGACAATTTCACAATCCTTTAGATAGTCATTAAATTATTGGCTTAATTATTCTCTTTGATCTATTAGACGAGTCTTTGTATTCTTTCAAATTTGGTTTTGAACTTCATTTTGAATTCTCTTTGAACTTTTCAAAGGATTCTGATTTGTGTTTCATAAGACACACACACAATCATATCTACTGACATCATCAGTAAACATGAAAAAATAATAAAACTTACCTCTAGCTGATGTATTCATTGGTGCACATACATCATTATCTTTGAGGCCCAATAAATAGTAGCCCGTTCACTATGTTAAGTAGAAGGTGATTTAGTCACTCTGCCTAATAAACAAGATTTGCATTCTTCATATGATTCGAAATCAAATAACCTCAAAATTCCATCATTATGGAGTTTTGATATGCATTTCTTGTTTATATAGCCTAACCAATAATGCCAAGATATGTTGGATCATTAGATTTAATCTACCCAATATTTATGTTATAATCAAGCATACTATAGTTAAGGATTCATAAAATCGTTGACTAACTGCACATTTTCATAAGATATTTCATTTAAATAAAATGAATAATAATTGTCCTTTTATTACAAATGAAACTCAAACTTGTCTAAACAAGATACAAAATAATATTTATTTTAAACGGAATTTTCATAACAACAATATTTTAATTCTTCAATTAAGCCAGTGGTTAGAGTAAGATGTGGATTCATATGGATGATGCAGCAACGTTGCCTCATTTTCATTTGTAAGTCCGCTTCTTATTTTGTCAGATTTCCGCTCTTTTTGCAATTCCTGCAAATTCACATACTTATATGTGATCAAGTATCTAATACTAGAGATGTATAAGTAGATTGTTATAACATTTATACAATATTTGGTTGAAGTTATACTTCAGTCTTCCCTTTTATATGTTCTATATTTGTAAAACAATTACGTTTTAGTTTTGTTTGAGGACAATCCTCAAATTTCGATGTTCATTAAGAAATTTGATTTAATTCAGTTTATCCTTCATAAGGATCAATTTTAGTAATAAATTATCAGAGTTGTTTGTCATTTAATATCTACAATAGATAATAAATAATAAAACGGGGATTTTCACTTAAAGGGTTATTTGTTCAGGGTAATAAGTTTTAAGGACAGCACTTCTGAAAAATTAGTTTTAAGGATAATTCTACACGAAAAAGATAAAAGCGATTATCTTTTTACGTTATACAGAAATAAAGATAACCGCTTTTAACTTTTTCCTGTATAACTTAAAAAGATAACCGCTTTTATCTTTTTCGTACAAAATTGTCCTTAAAACTTATTATTTTTTGAACTAGCTTAAAACTTATTATTAAGAAGTGTTGTGCTTAAAACTTATTATCCTACAAAAAGAAGACATTTAACCTAATTTCCATTAATAAAACAATGATAACTGATTTTGCAATAAACATATATTTAGTTTAAACACAAATTTTGACAATCAAAATTTATATTAATATAAATGCATAATATAAACTAAAATATGCTCCCACTTAAATCAACATCCCTCTCTTAATATATATATATATATATATATATATATATATATATCTTAGTGATCCAAGATACATATATAATCATGCCTTGAGTTAAATTTGACTAATCCCCAAAACACAATTTCTTAGGTAGACATCTCATGTCAATTTTATCACGTTTATAATTCTTGGATAGCATGATGAATAAATTTTGTTCATTATAAATATTATATATTTCATGCTCTTTGTCTCTAAGTCCATAATCTTATTATGGCAGTCGAGTACTTGAGTCAGACCCAATTATACAGTTGAGTATCACATTTACTCTATCGCATATAACCAAGATAAATAGTGCACTAATGCTTTTTCATTACCTACATCTATTAATTCTGGCATTATTAGGTGTATTTATTGGAAGACGTCACCCTGACTTAATATAAATAATTGGTTTAAATGATTTCATAATTCGAGATGGCAAGACATATTAGTGGTATTTATACATTACAAAATATATGTATTTTATTTTGGTAAAATTAATTGCATACGAATGCAATAATAAAATTAACAAAAGTGCATTGTTACATTTTAAAAAATGAAAACAATATATATATATATATATATATATATATTCTAATCATATCAGGTCATAAAATAGAACTTCGCTAAATACATGCAGGCAACGAATTCCTATACATATTATTGTAAAAAAAATTGACTGGGCCACGTTATTATATTTTTGCAAACACTTATATTGGATCTGGACAATACAATTGCAAAATAAAGTAAAAGAACATGGCCCAGATATACAAGAATACATATATATAATGCAAGAACATTAATAAAGAAATTTCAAGGCCCATTTATATTATTAGTATATATTAGGCCCATTTCTTATCACCCAGAATTTCATAAACCCAGGAAAAATATATTTCATAACAGAATACGATATCCACATAAAAAAATCGCAGGCAAGACATGTATATACATTTCAGATCTCAAACATGCATGTGTGATGAATTCTAATAAATTAAATAGTATAGGCATTAACATAAAGACATGAATGACATATATCAGGTTACAAGAAACACTACATACAGTTTTAAACACTGCCTGCAACTTTTACACATTCATATACAATATATATATATATATATATATATATATATATATATATATATATAATCATGATTACACATACATACAAAATATTGGAATTTGGAAAACATTTTTGCACCTAAACTATACATCAATATGCACACCGGCCTGTTTAAACATGACAACCTCTTGGTACTGATCTAAGCCTTTATCCATTGAATCATTTCAGTATCTTCAAATTGGCCTATTTAAACAAGACAACATCTTGAAAAACGGTAAGTATATTCATGCAGTATTACTTATCCATGTCACACATAGATATGCAATAATACATGAATTAGTATATACATGAATCGGTAAATAGTATGCTATTACATGAAACTGTTCATATTCAAGCTTCATAAAATTGCAAAACAGTTTTGCTTTAATATGTCCATCATAGTGTACACCTCTGAAATATTTATATTGATCCATACATCAATAAGTTAGCTTATAAAACAACCCAGTCTTCCAAAAATCTAGGTATCAATAATGTGTATATATACAAACATCATGGAAGCTATAAACATGTCATACTTGTTTTGTTTTCAATACGTTTGCAACTAATATATATATGTATATATATATATATGTATATATATATATATATGTGTACATATATATATATATATATATATATATATATATATATATATATGCAACCTATCATATAAAGCAGAAGAATCAACATTTGATTCATTGATGTCAGCAACTTTCCATTTGCAGTTCTCATATTCATGTATTCTCTATTTTACTGCCTACATTTATAGTAAAGGATCAATATGTATTAAAAGATTCTTAGAGTCTGGTATACATTCATTTACCATGAACCAAACAACATTATTATATGCTATTTACTATTTGAATATAGATTAACCAAAAGAAATCCATATATCAAAATGGATACACAAAAGTAAAAGAAAAAAACAAGTCAAACTTGCTGAAGCCCCTTTTTAAAAAAATGCACTGTGTAACTTAATGAATATTAGTAGCCTATAAAACACATAGGGGACAAATAATACTATATGTGTATTGCAAATAAAATTGCAGCATTAAGGTTTATGTGGCAACCATAAACATGTAATCCCAAATCAAAATAAAATTACATGCAAGCTCAAACTAATATATATATATATATATATATATACACACACACACACATTGTCTGATGTTGTACCCAATAGTGCATCTTGTGCACATAACAGTTCTTGCTCATTTATATAATTTAATAATAATAATTTAATCATTCATATTTCAGATAAATGCATAGATATGCAAGAAGATGATGATATCCCAATGTTAATTCTTATGTGAATGCAACTACAAACAATCAATATTTAAACATTTTGTATATCTATAGTATACAAAACCGAACCCCATTTATATCATACGACAAATTTGTATCCATATAATCATGTTCTTATAATATGTGTAATTGTTAATCATACTATACAAATATTATAGTATATAGACTTGTATAAGTAGTACACTGAAAAGAGATATTTTTATACAATAAAACAATGATTTAATAAACTATACATAGTTGTGAAACAGATAGAGTAACACTACTATAGCGATTGTACTCAATCTTATAAAAAAATTAAACTCGATAGAAAACTTCAATTATTCAGTTAATATGAGTACATAGTATTTCAGTGATGTACAATACATCTTTAGCACTCATTGTAATCAAATTAATAGGTGGGTTTGATAGTATACAACGGTATTTTCTAAATTATCCATGTATAAACATATAAATCAGTTTCAATAAAACCAATTCTTTCTTTTAGCATATACATGTCTATACATATATATAATACTGGCTAGGAATATATATATAAGAAATAACAAATAGCTTCCAAAGCATATTATGTTTATATATATATATATATATGTATGCATCTACATATCTTAATATGAGATAACATACACGTTGATGTGCGCTAAAAGCAATTGCATATAGATTCAGTTCCAAACATCAAACCATATAAATTCACTGCCTAGAATGTAAAAATATAATATATTAATAATGCAGGCCATACTTATCAAAATATATGTATATATATACTTTCAGCTATGGATATTTCTGGAAATAAAAAAAATAACATAGCAGATTTATATTTATAGGAAGCACTTACTAACATATTATAAGTATATGTTAATCAAGTTCATAAACCTTAATCAACATCTTGCCCACGATTGTTCCAGTGATAAGATCGCCCATTTATCTATTTTAACATACAAATATTCATCTTTTAATAAGCTTCCAAAAGACTTTATATTCGATTAACAAAAGGATGGGTTTTTTTATCTAAGACAAAATCATAACAGCGCCAATTCTAACCCCCTTTCAAACAAACATCTTTGTTGTAGAGTTCATTTAAATAAATAGATCCAAACATAATGGATTTAATAAATCAATCATCATGTTTCCAAAATTTAATAACAATAAGAATCATAATGAATATCCAGAACTAACAATGAATTCATTTTAAATTCTATATCAAATATAAAATTTTATTTGTGGTAAAATGATTTTACATCTTGTATCAAATACAGTTTTTCATGCAGTGAAACAGTTTCACTTCTGGAATGAGTTTATCATCGATTCTTGATCCGTTATTTCAGTAATATCGATTATCTATGAAATTAAATACATAGAACCTACAAACATAGATCATGTAACGACCCAGATTTTCTGGTCGATTTATTTTGGATATTTAATATTATTTTAAATATTGAGCTGATAATATAATCAATTTTTTATATTGAATTATCAGTATAACTATCGTAATACGAGGATCTCAAGTAATTAAATTTGAAATGGAATCAAATTGATTTACTCGAAGTTTTATTTGAATGTAAACGATAACAAATTTATTATCGAAGAATTCATTTGTTTAAAATTTAAATTATATTATATTGATTTAAAAGGGTTATTTTATATTACGTTCGAATTAAATTGTGTAATCAGTTTCGTTGAATTCAAAATAGTAAATAATGTTGGGAACATCAGTGGTTTTGCTGAAATAGTTGTTCATGGTTTCAAATTAAAAGACCGCAAGATATTTTATTTATTTAAAATAAATATAAAAGGATAGCCGACCTAAAAACTAAGCGCCACCCTAAAAGTTGTCATCATCGCAGCCTAATTCCTCGAGCCAACAGCTTTGTCTCCAAGCTTCACTACCAAGCAGACATAATCTTAATGGCCTCGTACTTCTGTCTCTCTTCCACTTCTGTATAAATACATTGTCCCCGTTGCTTTCATTCTAAAATCTGAAAACCCTCTCATGTTTTTATATACTTCGATTCTTTTCCTCCAGTCAAAATCATTCTTACGAAAGAAAAAAATATATATAATAGTCAGAAATCGCGAATTCAATTCGCGAGTGTTCCTCGAAGCTCGACACTGGTAAAAACCGCGTTACAGTCAATCACTTCGGAGGCTCGAATCAAAAAGAAGCTCGCGAGTTAGGGTTTGCCGCGAGAAGATGGAGACTATCGATGTCCAATTGGTGCTGGAGAAGTTGTGGCCGACGCTGGGAGGTTCAGATCGATGTCGACAAGGGGAGTTCCTGTGGGGCAGTGGTGAATTGGGGAGTGCGATTCTGGAAGGAGTCGGGTGGGTTTGCTCGGGTTGGCAGTGCGAGATCGGAGAAAGTCAAGGTAATAGAGTTTTGGGGAAAAACAGCAAAGATAAAATCTGGAAAGAAAAAAAACATGGGAATTAATGCATAAACTGCTAGTTTATTTCTTTAATTAATTTAGATATATATATATATATTCATGTTAACTAATTTTAACCTTGATTATAGGAGATTAGGGAAATGAGATAAAATAGAAATTAATTTAGTTGATTTAGTTTTGATTACTAAGTTAATAAATCGGTCCCTAAAGAAATGTTTAAGTTAATATGTGTAAATAGTTAATTCATCTAATGTAGATTATTTAAGTAATTTAATAGTTCAAATTTGATTAATAAAAGATTTTATTTTAGGTGCAAATAAAATCCATTCAAGACGACTCGAGTAAATTAGTAAACGCATCAATTTGGAATGGGAATGCTCGACAAATAAAAATCAGGTGAGTAAATCTCACTCACCTCTTATTTTTAATTATTTTTATTTCGTTAAAAATAATTATGGTTGCTCGTTTGATTTTTTTGCTTGCTTTATATATATTAGTTATTTAGGCTATTATATATATATTGGGTTGATTGGTTGGTTGGATTCCCGCAGTCTCATTAGCGGATGCCCGCGGTTTCATAGCGGATGATTACCCTATACGCCCCACGCTATGATTAGTGGATGATCTTCTATACCACGATATTCTGCCACGAAGCAGAATTGGTATTATTTATGTGCTAACATCTGTGGATGCAGGAAAACAGGTTGGAGGAATCCAACTGGATTCCTCAAAAATATATTATCTGTTTGTTTATTTGTTTGCATATATATTGTTATATATGGTGTGTTAGAAAAATAAATAATTCGTTGCTTGTGTGTTTAAATATCACTGGGCTTAAGTAATGATATTTAAAAATATCGTGGAAAGAGTATTTGAGATTTAAAGAGGAAATTTTATTTTTAAATAGAATTTGAATTTTAAATGGAAATAAAAATATAAAACTTGTTTTGAAAAATAAAACAAGTAGTTTCTTTATAAACGAAGTTTATAAATAGTTCTTTTATAACGAAGTTATAAATGAAGTAAAAAGAATTATCATTTGATAGAAATACAAGCGTGAAATTGGGATTTGAAATGAAATTTCAAAATAGGAGGTGAAATGAGATTTTTACATATATAACTCAAATGAAATTTGAGTATAACATTTGAATTTGAAAAGGAGTTTAAATATTTGAATTTTAAGAGGAGATTGAATATTAGAAATTCAAATAGAAGTTCAAATAGAACTTGAATAGACGAAATTAGAATGCAAAATAGAATTTGAATTCAAGGAATTAAAATAAAATTTGAATTCAAAGGAATTCGAATAAAGAAATTCAAATAGAGATTTGAATGTAGAATTTCAAAATAGAATTTGAAATATAGAATTTCAAAGAAGAATTGAATAGAATTTGAAATATAGTATTTCAAGGAAGAATTCAAATGTGAAATTTGAATAGAGATTTGAATGGAATTTAAATATGAGATTTGAATTGAGATTTGAAATAGAAATTCGAGTATTGAATTTGAACATGGAATTGAATATAGAAATTCAAGTAGAAATTTGAATATGAGATTTCAAAATAGAATTTGAAATAAACTTTGAAATAGGATTTTCGAAGTAGAATTGGAAATAGAATTCCAAATAGGATTTCAAAATAGGAAATCCAAATGATTTTGAAATGGAATTTGAATTCAAGGGAATTCAAATGGATGTGAGTGAAGAAATTCAAATGGTGTTAAAAATGAGTTGAAGATTAGAATTCAAATGGGGCTGGAAACGAATTTGAATATTAGAATTCAAATGGAAAATGAAATTTGAATATAAGAGATTCAAATTGAATTCAAATAGGATTTGATCTATGGGATTTGAATATGAAATTCAAATGGGTTTTAAATTATGGAATTCTGAATATAGAATTTAAAAAGGAGTTTGAATATTTGAATTCCAATAGAATTCAGATATAGAAATTGGAATATAGAAAGTTCAAATGGAATTTAAATATAAAGTTTGAATAAGGGAATTCAAATAGAAATTCAAATATTGAATTTGAATACCAAATAGAAAAGGAATTGGAATTTGAATTTAGAATTTCAAACAAAAGTGAGATTTGAATTTGAATCAAGCAGAGTTAATTGGAGTTGAATTCATTTTAAAGAAGTTTAGAAGTTTAAAGGTTTATATATATAAATATAATTAAAACGAACTCGCCGCAGCGCTGCAGTTCGTAAAATAGCGATTTGAACTTCAATTGAGTATACAGAACTCAATTGGGATCGAAATTCTTCGAAACAAGAAACGTCAGGACCGATTTGGTAATAGTTTTCTAATGAAAGAGAAGAATCTGAATTTCGTCGTATAGATTTTGAGTTATGTCAAAATCAAATTTTTAGAAAAGCAGCGCCATAAACCATTATAAACCATAATGGATTTTATATATAAATATTGGGATTTTTAAGCAAATAAAAATCCGGATTGCCATTTAAAAATCTAGACTTGAGTTAGAAAATAAATGTGAACTCAAGTGAAGTAAAGAAGATGATTTTTGAAACAATAATCCTATTTTTGATTATTGAATAGAATTAACTAAATCAAAGGAGAATTAGTTAATTGAGTGTGAACTAAGGTCGAACTTTGAAAAGTGAAAATTTGGGATTGTAAATATATATTCGAAATCGAATATAGAACAAAAACTGAAATTTGAATTCAATTATTTGATAAGTATGTTGGAATATATTTGAAATATGTTATATTCCAATAAACAAGCGAAATAGACCAACGAGTTAATTAACGAGTTCGGTCAAAACGAGTGTGTGAAGTTGAAATAAATTTGACAGGTATAGACATACAGGAGACAGGATGGGACAAGAATAATGCAGGTATATAAATAATGTGCTCGACAAAAAGGTACATGTTTAATTCATATATGAGATTTTATTGATATTAAAGGATTTTAAGCAAATAAAAATCGAAATTTCTATTTAGAAAAATCCAGATGTGAGTTATAAAATATATGTGAACTCCAGTGGAGTAATGAGTTGATTTCTGAAATAGAAATCAGATTTTTGATTTATTGAATGGCATTAACTAAATTTGAATAAAAATTAGTTAAGGAGATTTCGAATGGATATTGGGGTTTAAATGAGTTAATTCGATTTGAAAATTTATATTCGAAATCAAAAAGGAAACTAGAATTGAAATTGAAATTCAATTTAGTTGTAAGCAAGTTAAACATTTTGTTTGAACATGTTATGTTCAACAAAAAAGTGAAATAGGCAAAATGGCCAATTTAAAGAATAAATGGGCGAAACTGAATTCAAACGATTAGATGGTATTGAATTGAATTGCAAACAGGTGAACATGTGTAAGCAGGTTTGATATGATGTATATGAAGATTTAAATTTAGGTGCTCGACAAAAAGGTACATGTTTAATTCATATATGAGATTTTATGCGCCGTATCGGCAAGCCGCTTGGCTTTTTCTTTTTCTTTTTGAGATTGGAAGATACCGGGATGCTATTTGAAATTTCCCGATGCTCCCGATACAGGGGAGGTTATGGCGAATTTTTCCGGGAATTTAAGGAGTTAGAATATTTTTAAGAAATTTGACAATTAGAAATCTATATCGACATATATAGAATTCGATAAGGAAACGAAATCAAAAATAGCGAAAAGGGCCAATATGGTTATTGAAAATATTTGATTAACAAATATTGATAAGGAAATGGAGAAGAGATTTAATTAATGAAATATTAATTAAAGGGCCCAATGATTTGTTTGATATGTTGATTGAACACTTGTTTTTATTCGATAGTTAAATCACAGACTATCGAAGTTTTTGACCATCGTTGTCAATATGGAGAGACCGGTTGGATTATTATCCGAAGAACCACTCCGTATCGGCATAAACGTTGCGAACCAAGTATGCTGAATATATTGAAGACGGAGTGAAGTGCAAGGGCTTTTCTAGTAATAGGAATAGTGCCTTCGGTTTCGTTCAATCCCAGAACGAACGTAAATGGACGAATGTCTGACAGAGTATTTCCAATGATCAAATGGGTTGGTCTGTATAAATGTATATGGTTGCAATGGATTTATCCCTTAGCATAATATCCAGAATATTTGTGCAAACTTAACTAGTGATTAACGGATCTGCGGGTCGTTACAGTTGGTATCAGAGCTTAGTTTGAGCGAACACCTAGGCTTGTGTAACATGTGCTCATTAGAGATAGGGTCAGTAGTACCCTAGAATGAGTTGAGCGTATATATACGAGAGAGCGTATTTGTAAATTGATATAAAAATTGTTTTATATTGTGTTGACTAGTCTGTGAGTGGTTTATGAATTCTGGTCGAATAGTGGGACGCCACAGAGTCGATAGGGATTTCTAAACACTTGAACAGAGAAGTTCGACACAGTATTGTTTTAAAGAGGGTAAATGAAATAATTCTACCCAAAATTTCTATTTTGATATAAAAAGAATAATTTTCTAGAATTATTATATTATATGGATGTGTTGATTGATATCATTATAATCAGATGAGATTATAAAATTAAAATGGTTATTTATAACCAAACTGAATTTGTATAGGAATTAAATATACAAATGAGATGAATTAGAATTAAATTCAAACCAGAATTAAGAATTCAAAATCCTGGGAAGTTGAGAAATATTTTTCAAAGTATATTAAAATAATTTAGATTTGTTTTAAAAGATTTGAAAGAAAATCATGGATTTTGAAATAGATAAAGCACTGAACTCACTTCAGTGGCTGGGAAATAATTCTGATGAGGATTGCAACATCATCAGTGTTCATTTCCGAGTTTCTAAGTGATGAATTGCTACCTTAGAAAGTTTTGATGGAATTTGTTTGAAAGAAAACAAATTGGTTTGAATATTCAAATGTTTTGAATTTGTGATGGAAATAAATATATGTATATATTTATGGGATTTCAAAAGAATTTGAAAAGAAAAACCCAGGAATTTGGATTCTGGAATTTAAATTTAACTTAAGCAAGTTAAATGGGTCGAAGTGAATAAATTGATTAAAATCAATTTGAATTGGTTTAATAGAATATAGATTGGATATAAATGGATTGATCGTAGATCATTCGAATCAAATGTGTGAAGACCAAAAGTTTTGGTGAAATTAAATCTGTTGAAATATGAGGAGTTGGGTTTCAACATAAGTGGATTGTTGAAAGGTAATAGATTTGTACCATTTTTCCTAACTTAGCAATTTCGAGGACGAAATTATTTTAAGAGGGGAAGAATGTAACGACCCAGATTTTCTGGTCGATTTATTTTGGATATTTAATATTATTTTAAATATTGAGCTGATAATATAATCAATTTTTTATATTGAATTATCAGTATAACTATCGTAATACGAGGATCTCAAGTAATTAAATTTGAAATGGAATCAAATTGATTTACTCGAAGTTTTATTTGAATGTAAACGATAACAAATTTATTATCGAAGAATTCATTTGTTTAAAATTTAAATTATATTATATTGATTTAAAAGGGTTATTTTATATTACGTTCGAATTAAATTGTGTAATCAGTTTCGTTGAATTCAAAATAGTAAATAATGTTGGGAACATCAGTGGTTTTGCTGAAATAGTTGTTCATGGTTTCAAATTAAAAGACCGCAAGATATTTTATTTATTTAAAATAAATATAAAAGGATAGCCGACCTAAAAACTAAGCGCCACCCTAAAAGTTGTCATCATCGCAGCCTAATTCCTCGAGCCAACAGCTTTGTCTCCAAGCTTCACTACCAAGCAGACATAATCTTAATGGCCTCGTACTTCTGTCTCTCTTCCACTTCTGTATAAATACATTGTCCCCGTTGCTTTCATTCTGAAATCCGAAAACCCTCTCATGTTTTAATATACTTCGATTCTTTTCCTCCAGTCAAAATCATTCTTACGAAAAAAAAAAAATATAATAGTCAGAAATCGCGAATTCAATTCGCGAGTGTTCCTCGAAGCTCGACACTGGTAAAAACCGCATTACAGTCGATCACTTCGGAGGCTCGAATCAAATAAGAAGCTCGCGAGTTAGGGTTTGCCGCGAGAAGATGGAGACTATCAATGTCCGATTGGTGCTGGAGAAGTTGTGGCCGACGCTGGGAGGTTCAGATCGATGTCGACAAGGGGAGTTCCTGTGGGGCAGTGGTGAATTGGGGAGTGCGATTCTGGAAGGAGTCGGGTGGGTTTGCTCGGGTTGGCAGTGCGAGATCGGAGAAAGTCAAGGTAATAGAGTTTTGGGGAAAAACAGCAAAGATAAAATCTGGAAAGAAAAAAAACATGGGAATTAATGCATAAACTGCTAGTTTATTTCTTTAATTAATTTAGATATATATATATATATATATTCATGTTAACTAATTTTAACCTTGATTATAGGAGATTAGGGAAATGAGATAAAATAGAAATTAATTTAGTTGATTTAGTTTTGATTACTAAGTTAATAAATCGGTCCCTAAAGAAATGTTTAAGTTAATATGTGTAAATAGTTAATTCATCTAATGTAGATTATTTAAGTAATTTAATAGTTCAAATTTGATGAATAAAAGATTTTATTTTAGGTGCAAATAAAATCCATTCAAGACGACTCGAGTAAATTCGTAAACGCATCAATTTGGAATGGGAATGCTCGACAAATAAAAATCAGGTGAGTAAATCTCACTCACCTCTTATTTTTAATTATTTTTATTTCGTTAAAAATAATTATGGTTGCTCGTTTGATTTTTTTGCTTGCTTTATATATATTAGTTATTTAGGCTATTATATATATATTGGGTTGATTGGTTGGTTGGATTCCCGCAGTCTCATTAGCGGATGCCCGCGGTTTCATAGCGGATGATTACCCTATACGCCCCACGCTATGATTAGTGGATGACCTTCTATACCACGATATTCTGCCACGAAGCAGAATTGGTATTATTTATGTGCTAACATCTGTGGATGCAGGAAAACAGGTTGGAGGAATCCAACTGGATTCCTCAAAAATATATTATCTGTTTGTTTATTTGTTTGCATATATATTGTTATATATGGTGTGTTAGAAAAATAAATAATTCGTTGCTTGTGTGTTTAAATATCACTGGGCTTAAGTAATGATATTTAAAAATATCGTGGAAAGAGTATTTGAGATTTAAAGAGGAAATTTTATTTTTAAATAGAATTTGAATTTTAAATGGAAATAAAAATATAAAACTTGTTTTGAAAAATAAAACAAGTAGTTTCTTTATAAACGAAGTTTATAAATAGTTCTTTTATAACGAAGTTATAAATGAAGTAAAAAGAATTATCATTTGATAGAAATACAAGCGTGAAATTGGGATTTGAAATGAAATTTCAAAATAGGAGGTGAAATGAGATTTTTACATATATAACTCAAATGAAATTTGAGTATAACATTTGAATTTGAAAAGGAGTTTAAATATTTGAATTTTAAGAGGAGATTGAATATTAGAAATTCAAATAGAAGTTCAAATAGAACTTGAATAGACGAAATTAGAATGCAAAATAGAATTTGAATTCAAGGAATTAAAATAAAATTTGAATTCAAAGGAATTCGAATAAAGAAATTCAAATAGAGATTTGAATGTAGAATTTCAAAATAGAATTTGAAATATAGAATTTCAAAGAAGAATTGAATAGAATTTGAAATATAGTATTTCAAGGAAGAATTCAAATGTGAAATTTGAATAGAGATTTGAATGGAATTTAAATATGAGATTTGAATTGAGATTTGAAATAGAAATTCGAGTATTGAATTTGAACATGGAATTGAATATAGAAATTCAAGTAGAAATTTGAATATGAGATTTCAAAATAGAATTTGAAATAAACTTTGAAATAGGATTTTCGAAGTAGAATTGGAAATAGAATTCCAAATAGGATTTCAAAATAGGAAATCCAAATGATTTTGAAATGGAATTTGAATTCAAGGGAATTCAAATGGATGTGAGTGAAGAAATTCAAATGGTGTTAAAAATGAGTTGAAGATTAGAATTCAAATGGGGCTGGAAACGAATTTGAATATTAGAATTCAAATGGAAAATGAAATTTGAATATAAGAGATTCAAATTGAATTCAAATAGGATTTGATCTATGGGATTTGAATATGAAATTCAAATGGGTTTTAAATTATGGAATTCTGAATATAGAATTTAAAAAGGAGTTTGAATATTTGAATTCCAATAGAATTCAGATATAGAAATTGGAATATAGAAAGTTCAAATGGAATTTAAATATAAAGTTTGAATAAGGGAATTCAAATAGAAATTCAAATATTGAATTTGAATACCAAATAGAAAAGGAATTGGAATTTGAATTTAGAATTTCAAATAAAAGTGAGATTTGAATTTGAATCAAGCAGAGTTAATTGGAGTTGAATTCATTTTAAAGAAGTTTAGAAGTTTAAAGGTTTATATATATAAATATAATTAAAACGAACTCGCCGCAGCGCTGCAGTTCGTAAAATAGCGATTTGAACTTCAATTGAGTATACAGAACTCAATTGGGATCGAAATTCTTCGAAACAAGAAACGTCAGGACCGATTTGGTAATAGTTTTCTAATGAAAGAGAAAAATCTGAATTTCGTCGTATAGATTTTGAGTTATGTCAAAATCAAATTTTTAGAAAAGCAGCGCCATAAACCATTATAAACCATAATGGATTTTATATATAAATATTGGGATTTTTAAGCAAATAAAAATCCGGATTGCCATTTAAAAATCTAGACTTGAGTTAGAAAATAAATGTGAACTCAAGTGAAGTAAAGAAGATGATTTTTGAAACAATAATCCTATTTTTGATTATTGAATAGAATTAACTAAATCAAAGGAGAATTAGTTAATTGAGTGTGAACTAAGGTCGAACTTTGAAAAGTGAAAATTTGGGATTGTAAATATATATTCGAAATCGAATATAGAACAAAAACTGAAATTTGAATTTAATTATTTGATAAGTATGTTGGAATATATTTGAAATATGTTATATTCCAATAAACAAGCGAAATAGACCAACGAGTTAATTAACGAGTTAATTAACGAGTTCGGTCAAAACGAGTGTGTGAAGTTGAAATAAATTTGACAGGTATAGACATACAGGAGACAGGATGGGACAAGAATAATGCAGGTATATAAATAATGTGCTCGACAAAAAGGTACATGTTTAATTCATATATGAGATTTTATGCGCCGTATCGGCAAGCCGCTTGGCTTTTTCTTTTTCTTTTTGAGATTGGAAGATACCGGGATGCTATTTGAAATTTCCCGATGCTCCCGATACAGGGGAGGTTATGGCGAATTTTTCCGGGAATTTAAGGAGTTAGAATATTTTTAAGAAATTTGACAATTAGAAATCTATATCGACATATATAGAATTCGATAAGGAAACGAAATCAAAAATAGCGAAAAGGGCCAATATGGTTATTGAAAATATTTGATTAACAAATATTGATAAGGAAATGGAGAAGAGATTTAATTAATGAAATATTAATTAAAGGGCCCAATGATTTGTTTGATATGTTGATTGAACACTTGTTTTTATTCGATAGTTAAATCACAGACTATCGAAGTTTTTGACCATCGTTGTCAATATGGAGAGACCGGTTGGATTATTATCCGAAGAACCACTCCGTATCGGCATAAACGTTGCGAACCAAGTATGCTGAATATATTGAAGACGGAGTGAAGTGCAAGGGCTTTTCTAGTAATAGGAATAGTGCCTTCGGTTTCGTTCAATCCCAGAACGAACGTAAATGGACGAATGTCTGACAGAGTATTTCCAATGATCAAATGGGTTGGTCTGTATAAATGTATATGGTTGCAACGGATTTATCCCTTAGCATAATATCCAGAATATTTGTGCAAACTTAACTAGTGATTAACGGATTTGCGGGTCGTTACAGATCAAAATGCTAATTTTTGTCAACCGAACTCTAATACCACTGTTAGAGTTTTAACGATCAACACGCAGCGGATTTTAACAAATTAAACAACCCTAATGCTAAAGATCTATGCATAAATTAGTAAATCAAGTAATTATACCTTTCAAGGGCTTCACTTATCACAAAATTAGATTAGATCTAGAATATATATATCGAGCCCTAGCGCTTGAAGGAGGCGCCTCAACTGGTATCCACACGAACGCTTTCTCTTCGATCGGATCGAAGAGGAAAAGGTAGAATATGGTACTAGCCGTCATTCTTTAGGGGTTTTATTGAAAAGGATTAGGTTTCCAGTTTTTCCCTTTTTGATCTGATATCATTTTTTTATGGTTATAATCTATTCTAATATTAAAGGAATGTGCAACCCCTTTAAAAAAAATGTATACCATAAACTAAGAACCAACCGGCGTACCTTTTCAACACTAAATAAAATATCAATAGACTGGTATTTTATTTATCCAAAGAATGGTTTCCCCTTTAAACGTTCTAAGTGTGTGACCCTGTTTGTTACTATAACATTGGAAATAATTTTAAATTATGTTAAAAATTGTAAATAGTGAGCGACATCTAGTAATAATCACTGTTACCCAAGCTATAATAAAATCAACAATTCGATACAACCTTTTTCTGTGACCAGTGTATTAACGTAATATAATCCTTTTCACCAGTATATCCAGGATTAAACTCGAGGCATGGAACGTATCATTCTCTTTATAATTTAATCCTTTTATCTTAATCAACGAGTATACTATATAAAATAAATCAATATTTGAGCACGGCCATGCATTTCATAATCTCACTCAATCAAGAGGCTCGTGGATATAACTACTTATATTGTAGGGTTAAATTCCATCTAGGTTAATTTTCAATCTATTCGAGATGTATTTGATATTCACCTTTATCTTCTACTCAGTTAAAAGTAACTTTTGATGATATTAAAAGACAAATATCCTCGAATAAAATTATAATGATTTTAGGTCTGAGGACCATTACATCACTATCACTATAAGAATAATTTATGACACTATTAAGTATAGTCCATGAAATTTTCTCATGTTTGGTCAGTCCGATACGTTATTCTCCAATACATATTTATGTATTGATATTTAATATATTAATAATCAATGAGATATGATCATCAGCCAATCAACATATTAGTCTCAATGTTTTATTGTTGTCTTATATGAATAATAAAATTTGACTAGGGACATTTAATAATTTTAATACTTGTTATTGTATTGTATAATCTCATGTTCAAGTCACTTACTTGAAACTATAAATTCTTCATTATTATTATTATAAGGACTTCTATTATGTTAATATTTCTATTACACAATAAATATAACATAACATAATATTTTATTCAAAATAAAATATACCATCATCAGTGTTATTACTCACATCAAATGGATTACCTCTTGGGTATAAATTCTAACATAGATTATAATACAATTCTAGTTTAAGTACAATGATGTGAAGGAAATAAGTTGCAACCAGAACTCAGTAGAGTCCCTACATAGTGAAGCCAAAAAGATCTCTTTATATGTCTCTCAATCATCCATTTATGAATGCATATGTGCTCAGATCAGCCCGAAAACCAGAGTAATGGGTGCGATCGAGTCATACAAGTGCAGACTGGATCTCCCATGACTTATCTTCGAATCGTTGTCGACCCGAAGGGTTCAATCGGTACCGATTCAGGTCAATGGCAAATGTAAATCCGACCCTATGCACACCTTCTCCATTTCCTTTTTCAATTCCTATTGGGTTGATTCCAAGTGCACATTAATCCAATGTATTAAACTAGACAATTTAAACGTTAGTCATCGGCTGATTCGACCCAATGTTAAGTTATGATAGTTGATCTAATCCTGGGAACTAACATTATGCCAATCCAAACATTAACCTTTCAGCCTTGCTAAAAAACATTAACCTTCCATATATATGTGTTTACCCAATTCACGTGCTTCTTCCGAACAAATCCGACTATCCGCAACTCTAAATTATCATCTATACTAGATTCTTGGGTTATTCAACCATCTAACCGAGCTGTCTGCCTTTATAGTTGAGTAACCATGAATCTGAATATATAAATCTTAAGTGTAATGTCCATGTAAGAATGTGGATTAACGCTGAGCTTAATAGCTTATGTGATTTAATTATTATGTCCAGGATAACAAATTAAGCTCATAATCTATTTAGTAGGGTGCATAGAAAGATAGTGTCAAAGACTGGGTTTAATTACAAGTACTCTGCCTAACCTGACTATCAGACTAATCTAAACAAATATGTAAGCTCAAATGTTGTCCCTAATTGAAAGGCCCAATTTGAACTATTTGAAAATTATAATATAAATTTAAAGTTTAAAAGTTAAATGTAAGATAAGAATAATATTAGAAATGTTATCATATTAGTGTGTCAAATTATTTGAGCATTAGATGAAGTTTAAATTTAAAGTGTTAAATTTAAAATAATATTATATTAGAAGTTTTATTGAAATAACCCAAAGTTCGCCGCCCTTCGAACCGACCATAAACCACACAGGTCCGATCCGAACAGACAAAAAATTTCGGATTGTCATGAGAACATGACGCATCAGAACACCAAGCAAGAGAACATTTCATTGCTATTACAAAAATTTACATCAGAGTACAATATTATCAAAGTACAAATAATTAATATAAAACGGAAAATATTAGAGATTAATAAATTACAAAACAACGAAATTTTGAATACATAAATATAATATGCAGCGGAAAACATCAACTAACACAGCTAAAGGAAATACATAGCTATGAAGCAATCCATAGTATAGCTCCAGCTGTAATCCAGAATCCTATGAAAATAAATATTTGCGAAACCGAAACTACTAGCTGCTCGTGTGGAAAATATGGACATCCAGAGTTTAGATTGAAAACAATAAACTCCGAGTCAGTCATGGGACTCGTGTGAGAACTAAAATAGTTATTAAATTTATTTTAAACTTAGGTAAATCACGGGACCACGCCATATAACATGGAACGGGTTTACCCCCATGAATACAAGTGCATGAAACAACAACGCAATGCTAAAAGTAAAATTGAATATATTATAAGACTCAGGTCCCATCACACGATGCAAGCGCAAGCCAAATGATAGAGTTTTACCTTATAATAGCCAAACATGCTTGATACGAGAAATTTACCTTTTATTATTATAAGCGTAGAAATCAATTTCGAATATAAATGTATCAATCCTAGATGGCATAGTACCCCATCCTATTATGTCGCCATATAGGTTTACAACTAAAACCGTAAAATCGCATATTGGAGATTGAGTTCCTATCTATGAACCAAGACAAGGGATCTTTCTTATCCAATTCGAGATACTCTAGCCCATGCCTCAGGACTCACATGCATGTGCACCTAGGAGTGGCAGAGTCGGTCAGCCGTCGCAGATTAGTTATACCATAAACAATACGTTCCTCAGTCCTATCAGACCTAAAACCTGGTCAGTACGTCGACCATCTTGGTCATTATGTTGACCATCAAGGGCCTTGTGCGGCCAAATCCGAGGTACCTCGCTCTCCATCATCCAACATCCCATAAGTAAATATGCCTGGGCTCCATACCATGGCATCACTTCTAGCTAGAAGGCAACGTATGTCCATATCTGTGTGGTCCTCCATCCCCTTTTTGGTTCATACTGGGGTGCGAAGCTCGCAAATTAACACTATACACAAAGCTATGCTATATTAAAGTTATTCTTTGATCATCAACCACAAAGCTCTGCTTTTCAACAAAAGCTTTGATCCATGCATCTCAGCATGCCACATTGTCAATCCATACCATACCATTGGTTTCCACCAATAAATAACCTCTAAGCTCATACATCTCAGAGAAGGGTGTTAAGCTAAGAGAATAAATTCTTCGTCACCATATATATATATATATATATATATATATATATATATATATATATATATATATATATATATATCTAGCAGAGAACAACAAATACAACATAAAATACTATGTCAGTTATACAATCCATTTGCAAGTCCGTTCTGGGTCTGAACGAAACCGGAGGCACCTTAATCCTCGTCCCAAATGTTCAATACATAAGAGAGGCCCTCGCATATTCAGTCGATCTCCAAGTACGTCTGGACGACCACCACTTATTACCTCATCTTGGGTGTACATCCCAATCGAGACATCAGTAATCATCCCAACAATGTGAAGATCTCCGGTCTATGTCCAACGTCTTCAAATCTTCGACTTTTAATCATCCTATCAGTTATTCAGAATGGGTTAAACCCGGTCTTTCCGAATAATCCGCGTATCTTATAATCAAGTGATATAAAAACATATCAAATGCCTCATTCCAATCCAAAATTTTCTTTTATTCAAATATTCTTTACTTTGGGGAAAGGTTCCCCTTAATCTTATCAAAGATTATCTTATTTAAACTTATTTTTAATCCATTCCTTGGAAATCATTTCCAAAGATTTTGTAATATCTTTAATAATACAAGCCAAATTATGGTTTATAAATTAGTCGGGTTTAATGAGCCTTACTGAAGTAATCATTCATATTATTTTACCAATCCTTACCTGTTCATCCCATAAAGCAAAACTGGAAGTACTCCATATCTAACACCCATTGTGTTATCGGCAAAATTAATTACCATTTAACATTCAAATTTAATTAAAGATTTAACTATCGCAAGGAGTAAAACTTGTGGTACTCCATTCTCAAACACTTCTTATGTTTGGTAAATTTACCCATTCACATTTCAATCTAATTAAAGAATCATTAAAACTCCAACTTAGTTTTAATCTTCAAAAACCATTATTTAAGGATTATTCAACTTTAGGAAATCAATCTTGTCTTTAACTGGGTTAGAGAACAAATGTCATTAAAAATATCGCTCACGCTAAATCAAAAATCATCTTCCATTCAATATGGAATCTTCACGGAAATCTGATCAGTATATAGTCAATATGAATTTCCGTATCAAACCAATACTATAAGCAGAATAACGGCATAGCCTTTTAAATTCCTTAAATAGTAAAGGTCTTCATTCGCAGAAGACCATCTCGATTATTATTAAATTGAATTCCATTCAATCCCAATTTAGTTTATTAAATTGAAAAACTTCACTTCAGAAAAATTCCATTAAATCTTAACTAAAAGATTTATAAATTCCAAATCATAACTTCAGTGTTAATTGGGTTTAAGAACTAATGTTATATAAAACATCGTTCACAATGAACCCAAAATCACTTTCATTCAATTCCAATTATATTTATTAATTGGAAAACTTCATTAATCTTAATTAAAAGATTTATTCTTTTCTCAACTGGTTTAAGAATAGTGTTATTGAAGACACCATTCATGACAAACTCAAAATCCAATTTGATTTTAAATACAATACCCTGAATAGAAATCATATCGACTTATATTCAATATCAAATTCTAAAATCAACAGATTTCGTATTGGGAATAATGATATTGATATCTTTCAAATTCCTCAACGATATCTGTATAATCACTGAATCCAATACTGAAATATCCGAAGATTATTTCTATTCAAATCCATTCCAATTCATACGTTGGAAAATTCTTGTTATATTAAAACCATTCGCAATCTAATTTGTTAATTTAAAAAACATTGGATTCTTACACTAGTTGTTAACTAGCCTATTGAGATAAAAACATCATTTATCTATTTAAAATTGGAATATTTCATTCAAAATCTTTTATAATCATTTATTATAATTTAACATAATTTTTCTCTATTTTTAATCATTTAAAAATAGGCCCTTTCAGTTAAATGACATTTCAGGTCATTTAGTTGTACTAGCGCTGTTTTTATTCAAAGTTGAACTGAATTCACAAAATGTAACCGTTAGATTTCAAATCTCTTATTATCATTTGAAAGACCTTTTCGATACAAACCCAACGGTTTTAGGAGAATATGACGGTCAGATCTCCCATTACGTCAATTCGAAGTTAATGGTCGAAATTCACGAACGGTCGCTGCGCGGTTCGTTTTATTCAAACCATTTAAATACATATAATAATACTTGTCCATTTCCACTCAAAACGTATTTTATAAAACATTTATAAATTCATTTAAAAACGATTTCAACTACTATTTCAATTTTAAATCAAAATTGAACATCTCATTTTATTATAATGTTAAAATAATATTATTTTTCAAAATATCAGATTTTGAAATCAATTCTTGTTGATATTCATTATAACAATAAACATGATCGATAGAAAAAACCCGTTCGAGTTAAACATCGTTTATTTACTTAACTCAACTTCATATTTTGAAATTACTATTCATTTCAAATTAAACATGCACAAACGATAATTATATGAAAATTAATTCAAATCAATTCTTTTCTAGTTATGAATATTCATTGTTATTTCTATATTTTCGTGTCCATCCAAAATCGGACATCAAAATCAAATTTTCACTCTTCACTGAATATTATATTAAAAATATTCGATTTTAATCTAGATTGAAATGAGATTCAACTAATTACCATATAATTTTATTTACATGGATTTCATATATCGCGTGTATTCAGCAATTGTTATAAACAACTATTATACATCCAATTCACATCAAGAGTGCATCTACAACTGTATAAATAATAGTTATAAACAAGTATAAGTAATGCTTATAACAGTCTGTCTATCAGTCGGTTGACATACACCTATACACAAAGGAGATGTGTAAATTAATTATCATCCCAAGACCCATGTGGGGTTTTCAATTAATATTTATAATGTAATCATTTTATTTGACAACATTTATATTTACAATTTAATAAAAATAACATCAAAACTGTAAACATCCATTCATCCATCTGGTTTACAAGCTATTTGTGATGTGAGCTACCATATACAGTATAACAATTTGTAATAATTAACCCAATAAAAATCAACATAGTCAATCAATATATATTCAGTTATAAAATAGAATAAATGTACAAAATAATTGAGTGAGAGAGTTCTCACGTTGACCGGTTTTTGAAATCGTTAAAAACGATTGTTTTCATCCAATTAAACTACACGTTTAATTAAATCAAAAATTCCAGATAACTCCTATTTTGTCCAAATTTCTTCCATTGTGTAGATCTCGAATTTACAGTTCCGTTGCACCTGGATTCACGAAATTATGATTTCGTATGAAGAAAATATGTTCGTTACAAGTTTGAATAGATTTTAATATAAATAATATTCACTAATTTCAATAATTAGGGCTAGTTACATCATTAAGGGTTTCTAACCCTTCTTCCAACATTCTGATTTTTCCTAGTGCCAAAAACCTATCGTTCGACTTCGAAAATTTCTTGCGCACCAAACTAGGGCCCACCGGCCTAAAATCAACAGACACCACCCGTTTATTGAATTATAAATAAAATTCGAACATGCGTTTAAATTTACTATGCTTACACACTAATTCCAATTGACTTGAAATTTTAAACCTGACAATAATTTTATGTTCCGGATCCAACAAAATTAGTGTCATGGAAAACAGAGGTCGTTTGTAAAATGACTATTTTGAAGGGCTTATATAATATTAATAGATTTCATAGCGACTATTTTAAATTTTTATTTGGACATAACTTACATTTTATAATATGAAATCCCAATTTCTTAAATTCGTTAGAAAAATATTATTAGATAAATCCTAACGTTTCTTGTTCTACTGAAATCTGACTTATTTTGAATTATGTACAGTCTATTAAAGTTCAAAACTGAATTTCTCAAACTATCGCGACATAACGCGTTCGTTTTATTTAAATTTATACGTTCAGATTCCGTTTTCAAATAAACTCTAAGTCATTTATTCTCAAAATAAATCATTTAAAATATTTAATTTCCATTAAAATCAACTAAAAATAAAATTTAAATTGGTTCCTAAATTTAGGGTTGTTACATTTATAATTTAAATGTTTTTACAAGTGCTTTAAGCTCTTGTTAAAAGCTTTTTACGACTGCTATTTGTAGTTGTAGCCAAGTTTATCGCAAGAACCGACAATTGTTGTTATGAAACCCTTGCAACTATTAATTTTAATTGTCATTTGATATTCTACAACTATTTTTGACAACTGCAAAATAAATTCAAAAATAAAAATAATAATTAAATGTAGATTATATACTATAATACAAATTTTGAACCATTTAGCAATTCAAGGACTAAAACAAATACTATTATAAAACAACCAAAAACATTCATTTCAAAAGGTTAAGCCTGAGTGACATTCACAAATTTTTAACAAACATTACATGGCACTAGATAAAGTTACATTTATAAGCAATACAACACTTAAGTTTCAGCATCAGCCTATCTTTTCTAGATCGCTAGCTAATTATCACCAAATATGTTTGAACTTTATGCACAAAAATACGACTTAAGAAGGCATGTTACAGCTCAAATCCCAACTGAATGATGATTTCAAGCTTTGAACCCAACATACCTCATCCCTCTCAATCATGCATCGTCATGTTACTACTCTCCACTTTAGTATGCACTCAACATGCCTGGCTCACATTAACCTTCTAATTGCAGCAATTAAGCTCTTACCTCCATGTGTTAGTTTTTGTCATTCCCCATGCCTTACGATTACCATGCCTGTTTGTGGATTTGCAATACTCACATTAGACCTACAAGGAATAACTTGTTCACCTGATAAGCCACCTGAATTGCACCAGCTTCAAGCATAAATGCCCTTGCAAGCCTGCACATGACCTCCCTATAAACAATAATACCTTTCATGTAAAATATAGTGATCTAAAAGGGAGAGTGAGAACAATCACTAATCATTATAGCGATAATAGGTTTCAAAATAAAAAATGAATACTCCAAATCCATTATGTTTGATACTTTCACAGACAGAAAATAGCTTGTCAGCAACTTATAAGTGTTATCTTATTTATGAAAGAAAATAATTTTTAGTAGTTTATTCTTTAAATTTCTTATACTGATTATTTTATTCTTTGTATTATTAATAGTTTCCACACAAAATGTATCAGTTCAAATGTCATTTTGCTTGTTAACTCAAAATAGCTTCTATAATTTGCACTAAATAATCTACAAAGCACTTTTCCATGCCTGTTAAATATCCAAAGGACATGAAATTTTCCATGCCTAATGAAGTCCAACAGTCAACACCTACTTCAAGTATCAATGTTATATCCATAGAATTTAGTGTCATACGTATGAAACAGATTTATTGTTTATTTTTCATGTATGCACAAAGAAAATTTCTACAAAACAATGTATTCCACTTTGCAAAAAGATAAAAATGTGTTAAAAAACACCATAACTGATATTTACCTTAAGAAAGTAGATTATTGATCATAAACATCTTAATAATATCGATGATAGTGTATAGGTGCAGGTCCTTCGTTTTTCCATTTAAACTTGTAGTTGGATAAAAACTACATGCATCGGATTTTTATGATTAGAAAAATATATCTGTTGGGCCATGCTATCCTATTGCTTTCGATAAAACTAAAAAGAAAAAGAATATTGAGGTCTTGGAATAATCAACCTTACATTATGGAATTTTGTTGTTTTCTCTTGTCAACTAGATGGTTTGATTAGTAAACAAAGAACTTTGTAGGTTACTTGGTTAATTGCTCACAACCTGAAAAATGATGAAATATGGATGGTTGAACCTAAACCGGTCCGGGTTCGAGCTGGGTATGGAAGTTATTATTAAAGATTCATAAGATTAGTGCTAACTCATTTACAATTAGCACTCATTTCTTCCATTAAAGCTAAATTCTGGACTACTACATGGGTAAAAGGAGTAATGATATTGATTGATCAATGCCAACATGATGAAATTCAACAAAGTGGTATTCCTATAAATGTTGCAGCTGCTTCTTACCTAAGAAATGGGAAACTACTTATGCTATGCTCTTCCAATTCTAGAATCAATACAATATGGAAAAAGCTTTCACGAAAAGGAAGCTTATAAGTGGACAAGTGAAAAGTATGACCATTCTACTACTCAAACATTCACAGCGCTTAAAAAAATGAAAAATATCCAAAAATTCCATGGTTCAAGATTGTATGGAATAGATATACTTTTGAAAAACTAAATTACTTACTTTGTAAAGTTACTAGAAATGTGTTTAATACTAAATGGAAATTTGCTTAAAGAGGTTTGAACATTGATACTAAATGCATCCTTTGCAAATGTGAAGAAGAATGAATACTAGTCATTTTAGAATAGATTTATTGCCAAAATTTATCGAACAGACTTGTTTATTTGCACCAAACAAACCTTACTTATGCTACATGCACAGAATGCCAATACAAAGGCGCCGATAAATTATACGCCAAGAATTATCGAACAGATTTATTACCTTATATTGACAAAACCACCAAGAATCTTTATGCCATTTCAAAATTTGATCCCTCTTTTCCACTCTCGCTAAAGAAGTGCCTCATGCCATCTCATCAATTCACAGGTCCACGCAAGTCTAATTCCAATTCACCGCCACCAGATCCACGAATAGATTGGATCTAAATTGCTTTCTTTCCCTCCATCAGATCCATGAATGGATCTATCTCGCAACCCACAACCACTAATATACTGTAACAACCCGGAATTTCTGAACCAATTAAATTTTTTTATTTTAGCTATTTTAATGGATTTCGAATATTTAAAATGATTTATTTTAAATAATAACGATTTAAAATTTATTTAAATCGAAGTTAGAACATATAAATTTATTTTAATTATAAAACGAGCCTGAAATGGCGCAGTAGTTTGAAAATTTGATTTTAAAATTCAAATGAATATGCAGAATTCAAAATAAATCAGATTTCAGTAAAACCAAAAAAAATTGAATTTGTTTAATTATATCTTTCTAACAAATGTAAGAAACTGTGATTTCACTTTATAAATTATAAGTTATGTCTAGTTTAAAATTCAAAATAGTCATCATGGAATTTATAGATATTTCAATATAATATATAGCCCTTAAAAATAGTCATTTTGCAAACGATCTCTGTTTTCGATGAAACCACTTTTGTTGGATCAGGAATGTCAAATTATTGTTAGGTTTCAAATCTTATAATTTTTGGAACTAATATGTAAGCGTAGTAAATTTAAACGTGTTTTGTCAGTTCAGTTTAAATTTAATCGACCAGAAAAAAGCCATTTTTCAAATGGTCCCTAAATTCAATGAAAATAGTTTTTTTAGGGCCGTATCATCAAAACATAGTTATATTTATTTATCTGTAATTTTTGGAGTCGGTATATGGCTTCGGTATATTAAAATGTACGTTTAAATTCAATATATATTGATTTATATTTTAATTTTGATAAAAACTAATCAAAACAGTCGAATTGGGTTACGAAACATATTCCATTGTATTCGAAATGGGGGTATTTGGCTGGAGGCAACAGTCGTTGGGTTTAATTTGGAGTTTAGAAAAATAAACAAGTAATTAACGAATTAAAATAATATTTAAATATATATATATATATATAAGGCCTAAATCACTAAAACCTTGCCCATTCTTTATCTGCCGCTGCTGCTTCATAAAAAACCCAAGGGTCGATATTCTTTGATTCTTCTTCCTCTTCGATTCCATAATCCACGTAATGATTTCAAACGATTTCAACGCGGAAAATGTTCAACTCGAAGAGCTCTTCCAGATCAACGGCTGAGATCATTTTTACTGCTCCAAATCATGAGCAATCATCGCTCAAAGCCGCCGAACTTGAAGCAGTTGTTAGCATCGAGGAAGGGCACGAGTTCCAAGGCACTCACGGCGCTGGAGGAGGGATTCAAGGCCTTCGACGTGGTTAGGTTTGATCGAGCTCAGGAGCAACGAGGAGGGTGCAGTTTCTAACCCTAAGGATCGAAAGTGGGTTCGGTTGGCTCCAGTTTTATCAGCAGTGAAGATGAAGAAGAGGAGCGGCCCTTATTTTCTTGCATAGGTGATTAGGAAAATAATTAAATTAAATATTTAATTACCTTAATTATGCGATTAAAGTTGGTAATCTTGTAACATGGTCATACGAGCTCAAAAAATTGCAAACTGAAGTGCGCTATGATCGTGGCGACAAACAATACACGATGGAGTAGACTGGAACGTGATTGGAGCTAGTGGCAGATTTTTGTAAAATTAGACACACTATTTAATTTTATTAAAATAATCGTCCATTAAAGACTGGCAGAGTGGAACCCAATGTGATAACTCCTTCTCACTCAAAATTATTTTATCATGTTACTGTATTCATGTAAAAAAATAATATAGAATCGCCAGTGTAGATTTTTTTATCATTTTTAATCATTATAAATTGCATACGATGCCTGTTAGCTCACTTCCCTCGTCCACAAACCATGGACGATTTAATTGACGATATTGTGTTTCGATTGTGATGCTGAAATGATTAACATATTAAAATAATGTTAATATTATTGTGGAAACTGAAATTAAAATTATAAATATCCATCTATAATTTAAATAATAAAATTGGAATAAATATTCGTTTACAAGTCGGACGACTTGTTTATGCACACCTATTTATCTGATATTGATTGGGATGGTAAATTTTACACATGGCCCAACTACACAAATAATAATCAGTATTTGTTATGTGAAAACCCCGCACGGGAATTGGGATGATATTTGACATACACTAATCCCAATTGTTTAGTGGTATGTCAATCGATGGATTGAAAGACTGTTGTGAGCGTTATTTATTTATTTTAATGCTTATACAGTTGTAGAATGCACTCTGGATGAGGTTTGATGATTATTTATCATTATTGTTTGATACATGCGATGTATGAAATCCATATAACTGAAATTATATGGTAATTGATTGTGTCGCACTCTGATTCAGAAATAAAGAATATTTTAAAATAACGAATATTTTAAAATAACATTCAGTAAAGAATCAAAATGTGATTTTGATGTCCGATTTTGGATGGGCACAAAAATATTGAAATGTGAAGCCGAGTTAAGTAGTAAACGTCATTTTAACCTGAACGGGTTTATCGATCAATTTTATTCATTTTATAAAGAATACGAAAGGGAAATGGATTTCAAAATCAGATATTTTGAAAACATTATCATTTTAATATTATAATGATATGGAATATTCAATTTTGATTTAAAATTAAAAATGAAGTTGAAATCATTTTAAAATGAACTTATAAACAATTTATAAAATACATTTTAAATGGAAATCGATGATATATGTATTATATATATATAATATACATATAATGGCCTGAATAGAATGCACCTCGCAGCGATCGTTCGCGAATTTCGACCGTTAACTTCAAATGAACGTTACGGGAGATCCGACCGTCGAATTCTCCTTAAACCGGAACCGTTGGGTTCGTATCGGAAAGAGCTTTCCAATGAATATAATAGATTTGAAATCTAACAGTTGGATTTGGAATTATGTCCAAATCAATTTCAGAAAAGGTCGTTATGGCTGCAGTTCGGTGGTCGATATTGGAAACCGACTGTAAGAGCCTTTATAAAACTATTAAAAATATGGAAAAATGTGTAAAATCATAATAAATGATTTGGAAAGAGTTTGGGTGAAAAATTCAAATTTTGAAAAGATAAAAGATATTTTTATCAAAATGAACTAGTTATTAACTAGAATAATAATCAATTATTTTTAGAAATAATAGATTAGATGAAAATGGGTTTTAAAATAACCAGAATTTTTCCAAAGTATGAATTGGAATGGTTGTGAATGGAAATATTCTTCGGAATATTTCGGTATTGGATTCCATGATTATACAGATGTTGTTTAGGAATTTGGAAGATATATATCGTTATTCCCATTACGATGTTTGTTGGTTTCAGAATTTGATATTGAATATAAGCCGATATAATTTCTATTTAGAGCCTTGTATTTAATATCAAACTGGATTTTGGGTTTGTCATGAATAGTGTCTTTAATAACACTGTTCTTAAACCCAGCTGAGAAAAGAATAAATCTTTTAATTAAGATTTAGAGAAGTTTACCAATTAATTAATATTTAATTGGAATTGAACTGAAATTAGATTTTGGGTTTGTCGTGAATGGTGTCTTTAATAACACTGTTCTTAAACCCTGTCGAGAAAAGAATAAATCTGCTAATTAAGATTTAGAGAAGTTTACCAATTAATTAATATTTAATTGGAATTTAATTGAAATGGGATTGTGGGTTTATCGTGAACGGTTTTTTAAATAACATTTGTTCTTTAACCCAATTAACAGTGAAGAGATGATTTGGAATTTATAAAATTTTTTATTAAGATTTAATGGAGATTTTCCAAAGTAAAGTTTTCCAATTTAATACATTAAATTGGATGGAATTCGATTCGGTAATAATCGAGATGAGTTTCTGTGAAGGAAGACCGTTACAATATATGGAATTTAAAAGGCTTTGCAGTTATTCCATTTATAGTATTGATTGGATATGGAAATTTATATCGGTTATATATTGATCTGTTTTCCTTGAAGATTCCATAGTTGATGGAAGCTGATTTAGGTTTATTGTGAACTATGTTTTAAATGACATTAGTTCTTTAACCCATTTAAAGATAAGAATGATTTCTTAAATTTGAATAATAATTAAGTAATGATTTTTGAGATTAAAACTAAATTAGAGTTTTAATGAATCTTTAATTAGATTGGAATGAGAATAAGGTAATTAAATTTATCGAATTGATCATGAAATGATCGAGAATGGAGTACCACCAGTTTTACTCCAGGCGATAGTTAAATCTTTAATTAGATTTGAACGTGAAATGGTAATTAAATTTACAAATAACATAGCTGGTGTTAGATATGGAGTACTACTAGTTTTGCTCCATGGGATGAATGGGTTGGGATTGGAAAAATAATAAATGATTACTTCGGTAGAGCTCGATAGTCCCGACTAGTTTTATAAACCTTAATTTGGTTTGGAATTGTTAAAGGATAAAATAAAATCTTTTGAAATGATATTCAAAGGAAGATTAAAGAGAAATTTTAAAAGAATTTATCTTTGATAAAATTAATGGGAACCTTTCCCTAAAGATGTGAATATTTGAATAAAAAAATATTCTGAATTGGAATGAGGCATATGATGTGTTTTTATAGCACTTGATTATAAGATACGCGAGTTATTCGGAAAGACTGAGTTTATCCCATTCTGAATAATTGATACGACAACTAAATGTCGATGATATGAAGACGGTGGTTGAAGACAGGAGATCTTCACATCGTTTGGATGATTACTGATGTCTTGATTGGGATGTACACCCAAGACAAGGTAATAAGTGATGATCATCCAAACGTACTTGGAGATCGATCAGATATGCGAGGGTCTCTCTCCTGTATTGGATATATGGGACGAAGAATATGGTGCCTTTGGTTTCGTTCAGACCCAGAACGGACTTGCAAATGGATAGTGTGTCTGACATTGTATTCCTTTATAATGTGTTCGTTGATCTCTGCTAAATATATATCTGTTTGGTGGTGGAGAATTTATTCTCATGCTTAACACCCTTCTCTGAGACGTACAAGCTCAGAGGTTATATATTGGTGGAAATCAATGGTGCAGTATGGATTGACAGTGTGGCATGCTGAGATGCAAATGATCAAGGCTTTTGTTGAAAGGCAGAGTCTTGCGGTTGATGATAAAAGCACAGCTTTAATTAGCATAGCTTTGTGTAGCGTTAATTCGCGAGCCTCACACCCCGGTATGAACCAGAAACGGAATTATGACCATAGGGAAATGTACATATGTTAGTTCTAGCTACGAGTAACATCATGGTATGGATCCCAGACTGTTTACTCATGTGGATGTTGCACATTATTTGATGGATAGATGAGGTACCTAGGAAGCGAGGTAAGTCCTTAAATGGTTGTCGATATGGTCGACTAGACTGACCATTTTGGAGGTTCGATAGAACCGGCTAACATATAGTTTACGGTATAATTAATCATCGATGAATGACCGGCCCTACCGATTCCAAGGGCTCGCCAGCGTTCGAGTCCTGAGGCACTTGCTAGAGTGTCTCGAAATCGGTGAGGATAATCCCTTGCCTCGGTTCATAGATGGAAACTCAATTTCCAATACGTGATTTTACGGTTTTAGTTGTAAACCTATATGGCGACGTAATATAATGGTACCTACGCCGCCTATGATTGATACATTTATATTTGAAGTTGATTTCTTTACTTATAGTAATAATAAAAGATGAAATTTCTCGTATCAAGCATATTTGGCTATTATAAGGGAAAAATCTATATCGACTGCATTCATTGTGTGATGGGACCTGAGTCTTACAATAGCTTCATTTTTCTCTTTAGCATTGTAGTGTATTTTTTATGCACTAGTATTCAGGGGGGATAAACCTGTTCCATGTTATACAGCGTGGTCCCGTGATTTACCTAACTTTAAAATAAAGCTAATAAGTGTTTTTGTTCTCACACCAGTCCCATGACTGACTCAGAGTTTATTATTTAACCTAAACTCTGGGTGCCCACACAGGCAGCTAGTAGTTTTGGTTTTCGCAGATATTTCTTTTCATAGGATCCTGAATTTACGGTTGGAGCTATATTCAGAAAGCTTTGTATCCGTGTATTTCTTTTAGTGGTGCTAGTCGATGTACTTTTCGCTACACATTGTATTATATTTTCTGTTGTTTTGTTAATTAAATCTCTGATATTATTTTCAGCTGTATATTATTTATTCTCTGATATTCTTGTACTTTGATGTAAATTGTTGTAATAGCAATGAAATGTTCTGTTGTTTGTGTTTTGATGCGTCGTGTTCTAAATTCAATCCGGGCTCCTCCGTCTCTTCGGGGATAAGGGGGATTTCGGGTCGTTTCATATTGGTATCAGAGCTTTGGTTTACAGATCTCGAGAACAAGGCACATTAGAACCAAACAAAAGAATTCATCAGAGATAGGATTAGTAACATCCTATGAGAATAACTTGTTAGAGATAGGATCAGTAGTATCCTAGAATTAGTTTGAAGAGTGTTGTTTATTAATAACAAATTGATTTTGAAAAATTATACCTTATTCTACGTATTTGAGTATTTTATTTTATATTGATTTGGACTATCGGGTATTAGAAGATTTTGCATATACGTTTGATCCACGTGTACTAGAAGTCTCAAATATACTTGGTAGATATAGAATCACATTCTAGTCGCCCGGAGATGATTCTGATGATTGCTGCAGCATCATCAGCAATTATGTTCGAGTTTCAAAAGTGGGATATCTATATATTTCCAATTGACTGGTGTGAGAACCAAAACATAGTTAGAGTTATTGTTTGTGATTTGGCACTGAAAATATGATTTTTTAGAATATATTAAAGTTATATGATTGAAAATTTAATTAACAAATTGATTGCTGGTTGTGTTGTGTGCTTATTAGTTCAACTAATTAACATATTGGAATGATAATTAATTTAACCAATATGTGAATGAATGATAAATAAAATCAAACCAATAAGAGAATGAAAGGTGAATAAAGCCAAATTGAATCAAACATTGAACTGAATTGAAAACTGATTGGAATTGCATACATACACATGTGTGTATATTTAATAGGCCATAGCATGAAAGCTAAGAAGAGGAATAAAATTGTAAGCCCGACGGATTGGTACATATTTGCTGTATATATTGGGTTTTGATGATTTTATGAGCCACTTGGCTTTTTTTTTTCTTTTGGATTGATGAGGGCCCTGTGAGGCGAGTTGCGGTTTTACCGATCAGCCCGTACAAAGGAGGTTATGGCGAAATTTTTCGAAAATTTAAAGTGTTAGCCAAATTTTTGAGAAATTAGAAAATTCTTAGAAACCGAAAATTTGAGTTGGTTAGTTAAACAACTTTCAGCTCCGTTCCTTTTCGAGGACAAAAAGATTTTAAGTGGGGGAGATTATAACAACCCGGAATTTCTGAACCAATTTAAATTTTCATTTTAGCTATTTTAATGGATTTTTAATATTTAAAATGATTTATTTTAAATAGTAATGATTTAAAATTTATTTAAATCGATGTTTGAACATATAAATTTATTTTAATTATAAAACGAGTCTGAAATGGCGCAATAGTTTGAAAATTCGATTTTAAATTTTGAAATGAATATACAGAATTCAAAATAAATCAGATTTCAGTAAAACTAGATACATTTGAATCTTTTTAATTATATCTTCTAACGAATGTAAGAAACTATGATTTCACTTTATAAATTATAAGTTATGTTCGGTTTAAAATTCAAAATAGTCACAATGGAATTTATATATTTTTTAGTATAATATATAGCCCTTAAAAATAACCATTTTGCAAACGACCTCCGTTTTCGACGAAACCCCTTTATTTGGTTCCAGAATGTCAAATTATTGTTAGGTTTCAAATTTCATAATTTTTGGAATTAATATGTAAGCGCAGTAAATATAAACGTGTTTTGTCAGTTCAGTTTAAATTCAATCAACCAGAAAAAGACCATTTTTCAAACGGTCTCCAAATTCGATGAAATTAGTTTTGTTAGGACCGTATCGTCAAAATAGAGCTAGATTTATTTTTCTATAATTTTTGGAGTTAGTATATGGCTTCGGTAAATTAAATGTACGTTTAAATTTAATATACATTGATTTATATTTTAACTTTGATAAAAACTGATCAAAATAGTCGAATTGGCTTGCAAAACATATTCCATTGTGTCCGGAATTGGGGTATTTGGCTAGGGGTGACAGTTGTTGGGTTTAATTTAGAGTTTGGAGTAATAAACAAGTAATTTATGAATTAAAATAATATTTAAATATATATATAAGGCCGAAATCACTAAAACCTAGCCCATGAACATAGTCTTGAGATTTGTCAAAGGGCTGAACTCTCCATTGAAGGAAACTTTATTAGCCCAAGTATCGTTCGAGGCAACTTTTGAAACACTAGTAGTGACATTTATCCTCTACACGACAGAAGGTTCTAAGGAAGTTAAAAAAAAGGTGAGAAAGGAGAAGGAAGTTCCAACAAGAATAAGAAAAGGAATGGTGGAATAACAAGAAGAAAGGAAACAAATTCAAAAAGGAAGCGAAGACTTGTATGAGGTGCAACCGCAAGGGCCATGAGGCCAAAGATTGTAGGACCTCATTGGAAAAGAAGGAAATCAAAGGAAAGTGTTACAACTGCCATGAAGAAGGTCATATGTCTAGGGACTGCCCAAAGCCCAAAGTTATCAAAAGTGGCCAGAACTATGCAATAGCGGCAGCACCAATCCAAAGTCGACCCCCAAAATACCGAGAGGAACCCGCACTTGAAGGTATACCTTCTGTTTTAAGGAACTTTGCATACACCTTGTTCGATTCCAGAGAGACCCATTCTTTTATCTTTAAGAGACTAGTTAATCCATTGAGCATTATCATATCTATCTCTGATAGTCCGATAGAAATGGCCAACCCTATCGGAGGATCTAAGTATCTTGAATTGTTTTGCAAAGACCTAGTATTGGAAATTGTTAACCTGCTTTGTGACCAGGCCACCCAAAGCCAAGAACCTGAGTATGAGTTTGCATCGATCAGCGATCCCTTAGATGAATTAACAAAGGATGGGAAAACTTGTATTTCTGTGCACATAAGCTTTGTGTTGGATTCCATCATTTCGGATCAAGGATCGACCAAACCGGATCGGGTCATTTGGATCGGGTCGGAGTGGGTGGATCCGACCTGTCAGGGATGAAGAATTCTGGGCAGTTGAAGATCATTATCCCATGTTCTCCACTACTTCCGAAATCCCCTCTGATGTCGCCACGTGGCATAACCAACCGAACACTTGCCCGCAGCTATAAATACATAAGAATACAATGAATTAAGGGGATTTTTTGGGCACTTCATCTATTCATGGCAGCCATGGCCGAATTTCTCCATAGATAATCACCTTCTTCTCGAATGAAAATCAATGAATTCGAAGAGAATTATTCATTGTATTTGAGTGTCATTATTCATTGTGATTGTAATTTCGGAATGAAATGAGAAACTATAAAGTGGATGTAGGCTCATTAACGCCGAACCACTATAAATCTCATGTGTTGATTGATTTTTCTTGCTTTTATTTCGCGATTCCTCATTATTCTCTGCAAAACATGATCAATTGGGTGTTATGACCATTTTTTGGTCTAACATTTTGGTGCTTTCACTGAGAATGGACTAATTCTCAATCATAGATCTTCTCGTCTACTAGTGGATGTCATACTTCATTGAGGGGAGATCCGTATCTGACTTGAGTCGATTTCATGCCGCAGATGAATACTTCTTGAATACTCAGATCTGTATGGATCTACAGGGAAACATCTGCGATGGAACGAATGAAAAGACTCCACAATCCGCAGAGTGCATGTAGATCAAATCGAAATTCTCGAACTGATAAGGGGGGGGGGGGTGAACGGCTCGGATTCTATAACAACCACGTCTTCAACCACATTGTAGATAGCCGCCATCCTTTGTATTAAGAAGCTCTGCTCGCAACCTTCGGGTCGGATGTCTAACCAGTCAAGCAGCATGATGAAATGAACACATTCTGGTTCGAGCAAGCCACCGGTTCGGATGGAGCGCAGAAGCCAAACCTAGCTCAAAGAATTACTGGGTTGATTGCAATCGATCAAGGTTCTTTGGTCGGATTCCCCGATCCGGACCGCACCTTCAACTTTCTGAAACTGGCAACTAAACCCAATCTGAACTGTACCTACTTCCCCGATTCGACCCATACCCACTTTTCCGATCCGACAGCTGGTCTGAACAGGGACCCGAAGAATAGCAGGGGAGGACCCGAACCAACTAGTTGATGATGCCCTGATCCGGTTCGGAGGAACGAGTCCAATCCGACCCAACCTTAAGGTACTCCTGAACCATGACTTGAAGGAAAATTCCGATCCGACCCAAAACGACTGTTTTTAGAAAAAAATAATTCCGGATCATTTCAGAAAAGGCTCCATCTTCCAAAATTGAAAAAAATCGTGCAGTGTCCACATTTTAGACATCGCCGCCAGGACTTTGGGTCCCCGGACCCCCAGCGGCGCTGCGCCCGGACCCGCCGATGACTCGCCTTCGGCTCGGAGCACGGCTTGCCTCCGGCTCGGCATATATTTTGACTAACAGCAGTCACCAAAGCTTGTCAATGAAGATTAGACGGATAGTCTGAGAATGTCACAGCAAGATGGCAACGACTGAGATTCTTCCAAGAGCCATGACACCTACTTGCATCAGTAAGCCAATGTGAGGAGCTATCGATTAGATTCAGCTTGCTATCAATGACAGTATACGAGACAATGATTGTCACATGGCATCTTCCTCTTCCATAGCTCCGATGGTGTATAGATTTCACTGATACAACTGATGTTGCTCCCTAACGAGTAGTGACCACCTAATTTATGTGACTTAAACCTGTCTAACCAGCGGAGCATCTAATGACGGTTATATGGAACAGTCCGAGCACTACTCCGACGATGATTCATATGATCTTAGTGACCATGATTGTTGATAATGGGATACTAGAAAGCAGCTACGGATCCCAACATCCCGAAGCTACACTTCAATTGTATGATGTGATGAATGAAATTTGTCCTGCGGTTCACCTCCCGAAGAACTTGGCTAACCTTTGCAATGGTTATTAGATGCCAACCGCATCGAGGAAGACTGATCTCCATCGAATAAGGGTTAGGTCAACATACTTTGGTGTCCATAGTTAGGTACTAGTTGAACCACCACATGCCATGATTCGACCTAGGGATCCTTTCCCGGATTATAACAACTTGACTGCTCACCAGCCACCATACGACCTGGGTCAAGTGATGAGAGCTCGATATTAAAGCAAATATGAATCAACCATTAGCTGTCTTCTTATCATTTACATTGTGACATAACGCATGAATATTACTTGAAGACCCGTCAGCTATTATGTCGTACTCAAGCTTATCTGATCAAGGTCTAGACCGATCGGCTCTAGCAGAATTCAGAACTTACATTGCACCCTAGTGTCTACTGCTCAGTCCCAACTGAAGATGGAACGGGAATGGTCCGTGATGACCAAGTTACTGGAAGAGCCTTCTACTTTGCTGAATGGAATATGCTACGCAACAAAGATGGCATGGAACCCAAAAACGCTTCCCCTCCCGAGGAGGTGTAGTGTGAAGGATGCATGGGCTTAGCAAGCAAGGGAGACATCGCAGAAAGAGTTGCTTGACGATTTGCCCGAAGACATAGATCCCAGAGAGAATGAAGATTTGGGATGCAGGAGGGCAACGTCTAATGAAGCAACTGCCCAAAGATTGAAAACCTCGTTTACAACTTGTTGATTGCTTTGAGAAAACTCCGCCACTATTTCCAAGTTCATTTGATTGTGATATGCACTTATTAGCCATTACAACAGGTCCTGCAGCGACCTGCAATATTCGGACGATTGCGTGAATGGAACATCGGGCTAAAACTAGTTTGACCTCAATTCCCTCTAGAAGAAATCCATACGGGGGAAGCGTTAGCCGACTTCTTTGCTGAGTTTACTGTTCCCGAAAAGGATGTATTAGATAAAGAAGAGGCCCCTCTAATTGAAAGACGAAAACCAAACACCCAGAAGTTGTATACAGACGGTGCAAAGAATAATCGACAGTCCGGCATTGAAGTTGTATTGATTCGAAGGACATTCCAGATGAAGGGACTATGACTCGCAGCTTACCTAGAATGGGTAGAAGAGTTGTTGGATGGATCGGAACATTACAACATATCTTATATTCCGCATACAGAAAATCAAAAAGCGAATAATCTGGCCAACCTAGCAAGTTCCGATAATTTGGAAGAGATAGAGATGATCCCAATCGAGACACTCGAAAGTTGATCCAGTACTGGAGACTGAATTCAGAAGAGAGTCATGGACAACTCCCTTTAGAAACTTCTTACAGCACGGAGTGTTTCCAACAAGGAGAAACGAAGGGCGTACCATCGTTCATTATGCCTCAAGATATGACATGCAAGACGACATTGCTTATTCCTTTTGAAAGGTTATCCAGAGATAGATATCAACGAGTCTCATTGCTTAATTCACCACCCTAAATGATTCGATAAAATCACTAATCAGCCTCCCGCTAAATGGGAGATGATCGCGAATGAAACTTTTGACGAACGTTGTTTTGGAGTTAGAAAGTGAAGATTCACAATTTCACTCCCTTCATCGAGGATTAGTCAAGTAACTTGTGCCCCAAACGGTTGGGGCAACTGGAAATTCGAATGTCGATTGCTCATGATTACATCATCTAATTCAAAGTTGATACATCGTAGGCTTGCATGATTGACTGCCTCAGCCTTTCCCAAAAATTGGCAAGTTAAAAGTTTAGAGCACTTAAGCCTGGATGCTGATTGATTATTTGTGCATTAGATTTTATTCCCAACGTGGGATTGAAGGCCTATTTGCGGATGGATGAGATATGACTATCCCCCTAATAGCCATATCTTATTTCCTAGCATGGAAAGCGCAAAAGTTTCTATAAGCATGAATCTTTATTATCCTGTCAACTACTATCCTAGCACCAATGTGATGATATGCTACCATTAGCGATATATACATGACTCCCTGACACTCAATCCTTGCCGTTAGCAAGGGGTCAAGAAGGCGATTCAAAGGAGATGCAACCTCGTCATTCGCTTATAGTATTTACCTAACTACCTTTGTCGCTCCAAGACCCCAATCAAGGTCTGTTCATTCACGGGACCACCATCCTACGATAGTTTGAAAAGACATTCATCACCAGCTAAAGATTTTTGCAGCCAACCCCAACAGAGATTATCGAGGCAAAATGGACCTGCAAAGAGCATGTAATGCCATTTTCGCATAGAATCATATTCATTCCTTTAACAGGATTACTCTTTAACCATAACTCTTATATTGGCATGCTTTATGAGTTATTGATGTAATTAACTCAGATGAATTAATATGTGGATGCTGTAGGTACCTAGGATTTGATACCGATCAGACTTCTAACACCTGCATATAGAGTTATGGAGCAATATCATGACAAGCTTGACTGAACCGCTCGTTTACAAAGCCACGCCCTTTGCCTGAAAGAGGTTGTATAACTCAAGGTAGATCTGAGATGACCATCCACTCCTTGGCTCATACGTGGCAGAGCTAAAGATAATTATGCATTGACTTTTGCATTTCAAAGTCGGAATCCGATTTTAGATGGATGCAGTTTGACCGTCTATATGGCTCGATCCTGTATTTGATGCCACTAGATTACATGAATCCAAATAAAGGAGGCAGCACTTCCCCTTGATATGCTTACTTTTCAATCATGCAATTTACTTTTACAAGCTTCCTGAGTTATTGACATGACTAACTCATGTGATATGAATGATGCAGGTGCCCTAAGTTCGGTGCCAATCAATCCTCCTATAGACTGATCGGAGGAATGCAAAGCCTATGCAAACATTTTCCGACTGTTTGCCTGACTAACTCTAATCCTCAGAGATTGGATAGAAGTACAAACCTAGGACGAGTGTGATGGGCACGCCATGATTAAAGACCACTCGATCCGTGGCTCTAGCTCTCATGATTTGAGAGAACATTTAAAGGACGATATTGCAGCAAACTCCATCCCACCAGTCGATGGGACGAGAGAAACTTGATTATTGCGAATGACCACCTCTACCCGTGAATTGGAGATTAGGAGGTAGCGCCTCGGCGAGTGTGACCTGACCACTTGCCCGAAAAGCTCCCTCTGCCAAAGTGAAGCATGGACTAAAAATCGAGTTCGAGAACGACACTCGAGCCGGCAGAATCCCGCTCTTGGGATTAGAGCGCAGAAGGAAAGTCGGGGCGAATAACATGACCGTTCGCCTGATTAACTCTAACTCTCATGATTCGAGAGAGAGTATAAAGGACGGGAAAACGACGTCCCCAAGGTGTGATGGTGCACCACGATTAAAGACCGCCTTGATTACGCTCTAACCTAGGCATATGCCAGGAGAGTATAAAGGTGCTAAGATTAAGTACCAAAGACAACAGGCTCCTACCCCACTAAAGGATTGGGGATAAGATTGAAAGCTGAGCCGACACCCCCCACGGAAGGATTGGGGGCAACACAATGTCGAACAAGCCCTGACTAGGCACTTTATTCATGATTGATTGGGGGCACCCACACACATCACGCCCTTTAGATAAGTTCTATATGATTTGTTAGATACTATTTGATTGCAGGGATTGTGAATTGAAACCCTTATTTGATTGTGATATGCTTTATTACCTATTACTTAGTGAGTCGCTTTGTTTACAGAATGTAGGATTGTACAAGATAACATGACAAGAATGCGAGGGTCGCACTCGCAACAACCGTAACAGGCCAGTGGAAAACAAACAAAGAGCCACGTCCAGAAGGCTGACGCTGATGCCCAATGCTAACTTCTCATGCGACTCAAGGCGACGACCGAAAGGAGGCCTTGAGAGTGAATTGTTTAATGACGTGTCACACGACTTAATGAACGACCGAAAGGAGTCCCTGAGAGTGATATATCAAATCAGCATACATACCCACGTGTGACTAGCCATAGCCCAAGTACAATGACAAGTGCCACCTCGCAAATACACTGAATGGAAAATATGATAACTTGAGCACTTGGATAACTCAATCACTTAAGCTTTGAAAGAAATGTCTCTTTTCCATGCATCCGTGTCTAAATTTGAAAGGTCGCTTAAGGACCACAGAATGGATGCAGAGTGAACGTCCATTTGCTAGTCTCGACAGACTTCCCGATTGAAAGATCCCGGATAAGGGGGCACGCCATTACTTTGACTTCTAGCTTGCAAGGAAAAGGATTGCTTGATACTTCGACCCGAGGGTTAACAAGAAGGAAGATAGAACTTTCTTTCATGCTGAGGATGTTGGTGCAGAGGGCGCTAGGAACGAGGGAAGTCAAGAGATTTCTTTCGCGATGATCCCTCAGCATATCAAATTAGATATAAAATGGATGGTGCCATTGCCGAATTGAGAACAAATATGGTTTGGCAAGACGAACTTCTCCCGAAGCAACAGAAAATGATGGGCAACTTCTTTACTTGGATAAATGGAAGGCCGAGGAACTATGGCTTACTTACTGTAGAGAGCATCGTGGAATTCAAGCGACAACGAATTTGGCTCAAACACTCCCTGCTCCGCGGTTCAGATCGCACTAGACTCTAGGACAAATTGGTAATGATGATCATCCTCCTCTTAGACATGTACAACACACAACTTCTAACCGTAACGTTTTGGCTAAAAATGGCGGCAATGCAAGAACCATTTGAATCTCAAACAGAGTCCGACCAACCTATGCTCTAATTCAGATGAATGCTTCAAATCCAGCTCAATTTTAAATGAAGCTCCCAATTCCTTAATGCAAAGGGCAAACGAGAGCGTTTGAGGAGAGAATAATCTGACCTTATCGCCACCCGACTCCGATCCTCAGAGTTTGGATGAGAGACCAAAGACTAACATGAGATGGACATGGACAAATCATTTTTGCATCAAACTCTAACTCGCAACTTGATGAGGGAGTATGAATTCAGAAAAGACATGGATTTGATGCCCATCACTTAGCAAAAACCCCATGGATGGGAGCACGGGATACAAGCTTCGAGCAACGTAATTCGACTATCTACCAACTTCATGCACATTTACTATCGTTGGAGTTCCCCAAGATCCCAAACTGCAGCTGAATGAATGACTCCTCAAAATTAACCCTCATACATCCGAGCAGCGGATCACCATCAAGAATTAAACTGTAACGACCTGCATTCTACGTATCGAAGGATCGTAGAATATTTATTTATTTTCATATGAAGTCGTGTGGTCATGTAACTTTGGGGAACGACTAATCATTTCCCATGTTCACGATTTTTGCCGAATTTTAAATGACCGTTTTACCCCTGGCAAATCTTGTTTTGCCTATAACTTTTGAGTGGAAAGGGGTTTTGACTTGAAACCACTTCCATTGGATCTAGATGGTGGTTTACCTTCCGTAGAGTGGTCACATTAGCCAAAAGGACTTACCGTTTGGGAGATATGGCTGAAACAAAGTCAGGAAGGTGAAAAACAGCTTAATCGGGCCTAATTAGGGTGATTAGCAGTTGGTCCATAACCCATTTCGGGATTAGGGTTATGGGAATGCTGATAGGGTTAGGGAAAACATTTTATTTCAGTTTTTCAGCCTCCATTTACATCCTTGAAACCCAAGCAATGGCCTCCACCTTCTAAATCACTCCCAAATCACTTTTTAATCACGTATTAGCTTAATCTACACCAAATCAAGGAAGATTAGTGTCAAATCAGAGTTGGAGCTGCTGTGTTGCATTGGAAACCGCGCAAAAACAATAGAGTTTCAAATCTAAGATTTTATTTGTGGCTAAGGTGAGTGATTTGCCTTGTTTTTCACTAATTACGGTTAATTAGGAGTGATTAGTATTAATTAACGAAATTTTGTGTTATAAAAATTTGGAAAAATATGTAGAAATTCTTAAATATTATTTTATGCCTTTGTTAGAAATTTGGGTTAATTTGGACATGTTTTGCTAATCGTATGGTTAAATCATGATATAGGGGATTAAGGGGAAAATCATAGTTTTGGGTATGTTTGATCATATTTGCATGTTAAATTATTGTTTTGGTTTTTATGGTTGACTATACATGCTGCTATTACTATTCAGAATGTTTTGTAATTGCCTAGAACTGTTAGATTGGTTGAAAACGCCGTCGTGTTGCGTAAATAGCTTGTTGGAAAGTTGCAGGAAATTGGTCAGTAACCCATTCGTGAAGCATCTCCGCGACTGTGAGGAAGGGGGCGAACCCTAATAGAGCGACCATCAGGAAGGGGGCGAACCCTAATAGGGCGACCGCCAGGAAGGGGGCGAACCCTAATAGGGCGACCGTGAGGAAGGGGACGAACCCTATAGAGCGACCGTGAGGAAGGGGGCGAACCCTAATAGAGCGACTGTGAGGAAGGGGGCAAACCTTAATAGAGCGACCATGAGTAAGGGGGCGAAACCTAGGAGGGCGATCGTGAGGAAGGGGGCGAACCCTAATAGAGCAACCGTGAGGAAGGGGACGGAGCTTAGGATGGCGAGCCGTGAACCGCGCCAAGAAGGAAAGAGGACCATGAGCCGATACAAAAGGGGACCATGAGCCGATGCCAGAGCGAGCCGCGAGCCGAAGGACACGGAGAGGACCACGTGACGACGATCGTAAACTGTTCTGAAGATCAAAACCAATTCAACCAAAACCCGATATTCAAAGGTTGTCCAAATAGGAAGTTAGAACTCAGGATCCAGACGGTAACCAACGAGTTAACTTCATGAGTTGGACTTTGTTGTGGGACGTGTGCAAAGGGGTTATCGATGTCTAAAGCTTTGACTTACCACTGAGAGACAGATATTGGCTATGGATCAGTGTAGTGGAGTTGTTATAATTCCATGGGGTAAAGTGATTGTAGCAGGGCTATGAGCCAGTGCAGTGGAGTTGTCATGACTCCATGGGGTAGAGTGGACATTGCAAAGTATTAGTGGCTATGGATCGGTGCAGCGGAGCCCTCATGACTCCATGGGCTAGAGTGATCGTAGCAAAGAATTGAGTGATCAAAGTGGTAGATATCGTATACTTTACGCACTGAGTGAGAGATGTGAGGATGATTGCTATGTTTAATGTTTGCTGTCACCATGACATGCACACCCCCTCCCCATTATTTCCACACCATATGTTAGTGTCACCTTAGAGTATTGTAAATCCTGTTGTGCTAACTCTTTGGTTGCAGGTCCAGGTTCAGGTATGGTTATGTATACCTGTTATTGTTCTATTTTGCTACTTATCGCTCATACCAGATTTTTGTCTGACCCAGAGTTTTATGTCTCTTCTTTTTACTCTGGGTGCTCCTAAACGAGCAGACTAGAGACAGGTTAACTGGTTATGCACGAGTAGCTGTCCGGAGACGAACATGAGGCTTATACATATATATTCTCCCTGTGTTGTTGTTGGTCACTACTTTGGGCATGAGTAGTGTACCTTTCTATTTTGCTTTAGAGACAGTTTTAAAAGTTGTAATCAGAATGGTTTGGATCATAAGCTGTATTTTGAAATTTCTGCTGCTATGAAGGTTTAGTTTTCAGCTTATGCACTATCTCGCCTATTTTATATCAAATTATGTTATTATTATATTTTATTCCATGCACTGTGAGATATACAGCAGGTTCTTTGATGATTCATCGTCTTTCTTCTTTCCTTTTGACGACTGTCCCGTGCTGGTCGGACATCGGCACAGTGCATTTCAGGGGAAATATCGGCTGGTGCGGGGCGGGCCGTCACACTTGGTATCAAAGCTTCTAGGTTGCGTAGTTAACGTAGGGGAAGACATTAGGGAGAGATAGTATACGTATATGAGAGCGCATATTTGTGATATTTTAGTTTTAAAAGTTATATATATACTATTAGTATATGTAACTATTTGTATATGTAAGGATGAAGTCGCACTGCAATGGCACCACTAAGAAGATGGTTAATCGTTTTCTCTTTACAGATTGAACGATGAGTAGATATATGAGGAGTACGGGTTCAGGGGCTAATAATAGGAATGATCCTGATATGAGGACGATGTTCACTACCTTCATGAGAGAGATGCTTAGAGATGTTCAGGGAGCAGCTCCTAATGCTGCAAATAGTGGTAGTGCAGCGGTGCCGGCACCTAGGGCCGATTTCGCCAAGCTCTGTTTGGATTACACTAGTCTTGGTGGGAAGCCATTCCACGGAACGGAATCGGCTATGGATGTTCAAGATTGGCTCGATAGTTGTGAGCGCGTCTTTGAGGATCTGGGAATCGAAGACACGATGAAGAGGAAGCTAGCATCCCATCAGCTGCAAGGACGGGCTATGAACTGGTGGAACGCTATTAAGGCAGCTACCCCTGAGGATCAAGTTACTTGGGATCAGTTTAAGACCCAATTCCGTGATAAGTTTATACCAGCTACCCAGAAGTCAGAGTTGTTTAGGAAGTTCTTGGAGCTTAAACAGAATGGTAGGGCAGTCTCGGAATATATTGCTGAGTTCGATACTTTATCGAAGTATGGATTATCTCTTATTGACACTGCCGAAAAGAAGAACAAGAAGTTCATAACTGGCTTAGATGGGTACTTAGGGGAAAGGCTTACAAACCATATTAATGAGACTTTTGAATCGATTGTTGGGTAAGCATTGAGATTAGAGAGTCTTTATCCTAAGCCCAAGACTGATGTTGCTGTTGCATCTGCAGAGGGGCCAAAGCCGCCGGCAAGCGGTGGAGGCAAGAATAATTCTCAGAATAAAAGGAAGCAGAGTCAGACCAAGGATGGTCGGAAAAAGAAAGACAGGAAATATGTAAAGTGCTTTAACTGTGGCAAGAAGGGCCATTATGCTAAAGAATGTCGAGCCAAGCCAGTGGACAGGAAGTGCTTCAACTGCGGCCAAGTGGGACATCACAAGGATAAGTGTCCACAACCTCCCAAAGAGAAGCAGATTGTGAAAGCAAATGCTATTAATGTTGTTCCTTCTTCGTCGAATGCCCCAACTGCGGCGGAGAAAGGAAAGAATGTCGTCATTCAAGGTATGCTTTCTATTTATGATGTTCATGTTTGAGTATTGTTTGATACTGGGGCTTCCCATTCCTTCATATCTAGTTACCTGGTAGATAGTTGGGATTGGAACCCAAGATAGTCGATAGACCTTTAACGGTGACGAACCCGATTGATGGTTCGACTAGCCTTAGCATGATTTGTCGAAATTTTGTCTTATCGAGTCATGGATGTATGTTTTCTTGTGATTGCTTTGTTTTGGGGTTTACTGAGTTCGGCATTATTTTGGGAGTCTATTGGCTCCAAAGTTACGGGGTGATGGTAGACTATGAGAGATTTTCAGTGACTATTAGGGCGAAGGGTAGTGTTTGGTAGCCTACCTAGTGATGAGGTGATGGCTAGTTTTCTAAATTCCCTCAACATACATTCCGCAGAACGAGTTATCAGGGGTTCCCATTGCTGGCCAGTATCCGCATATCTTCGAGGAAGTGACCGGACTTCCACCACACCGAGAGATTGAGTTTCGTATTGATTTAGTGAAAGATACTAGACCTATAGTGATGCCACTTCGTCGTACGGAACCAAGGGAGCAGCGAGAGCTCGGGGTGCAAGTAAGTGATCTTTTGAAGAAGGGATTTATCTGAAGAAGCATCTCCGAGTGGGGAGCACCAGTTGTATTTGCCACTAAGGCAGATGGTTCCCTTCGTTTATGTGTGGACTATGCAAGTTGAATAAGGTGACTAGGAAGAATAAGCATCCTCTTCCACGGATAGATGATTTGTTTGATCAACTGGAAGGAGCAAGAGTATTCTCCCAGTTGGACCTCGCGACAGGATTTCATCAGCTCCGAGTAGCAGCTGAGAGTATTCCTAAAATGGCATTTTGGACGTCGTCTGGATTCTATGAGTGGTTGGTCATGCCATTCGGGTTAACCAATGCACCAGCATATTTTGTGGATCTCATGAATAGGGTATTCAAGGATCAATTAAATAAGTTTGTTCTTGTGTTCGTGGATGATATCCTTGTTTACTCAAGGACAGAGGAAGAACACAAGGAACATTTGAGAATGGTGATGGAGGTGTTGACAAAACACCAATTGAAAGCGAAATTTTCTAAGTGTCACTTTTGGAGGAGGGAAGTTTGATTCTTGGGCCATGTTGTTTCAGAGAATGGTATTGCCGTGGACCCTGCAAAGGTGGCTACAGTACAAGATTGGTCTACACCCAAGAATGCAACAGACATAAGAAGTTTCTTGGGGTTAGCTGGATGTTATCATAAGTTCATCCAAGACTTCTCCAAGATAGCAACACCGTTAACTCAGTTGACCAAGAAGGATCAAGCTTTCGTCTGGGACGAAAGGTGAGAGAATGCATTCAAGAGTCTAAAGGAAAAGTTGACGTGTGCGCCAGTGTTAGTAATTCCTAAAGGTAATGAAGAGATGATGGTATATACGGATGCACGTGGTACCAGACTAGGTGCTGTATTGATGAAAGGAGGTAGGGTAGTAGCTTACGCTAGTCGGCAACTGAAACCACATTAGAAAATATATCCTACCCATCATTTGGAATTGGCATCGACTGTGTTCGTGTTGAAGATGTGGTAGGGAGAAAGATTTGAGTTATTTACCGATCATAAATCGTTAAAGTATCTTTTATCTCAGAAGGATCTAAACCTCCATCAGCAGAGATGATTAGAATTCTTGGCTTCCTATAATTTCGATATCGCATTTACACCGGGAAAGGGCAATGTGGTAGCTGATGCATTGAGTATGATACATGCAAGTTTAGGGGCTATGTTTCTTGAATGGAAGCAACTGGAGTATATCGCAGGATATGTTTCAGACCAAAGTGCAAATTGGATCCAGTAATGTTGGCAAATTTGACGGTCAGACCCACCTTGATTGAGCAGATTGGTTCCAGTCAGAGGGACGATCCTAATCTATTACAAATCATCTCCAAGTTAGAAATGGGAATCGATGAGGAAATGAACAAGTATGGGCTTGATCGAGATGGATGGCTTAGAAAGAATGGGAGACTAGTTGTGCCCAATGTCAATGGATTGAGAGATGAAGTGCTTAAAGAATGTCATCACTCAAAACTGACTATACATCCCGGTGGTAACAAAATGTATCGAGACATGAAGCAGACCTACTGCTAGGAAGGAATGAAAAGAGACGTTGGGAAGTTTATATCCAAATGCATGAACTGCCAGCTAGTTAAAGCTGAACAAAAGAAGCCTAATGGTTTGTTGCAACAATTAGAAATTCCCGAATGGAAATGGTAACAAGTCTCAATGGATTTCATTGATGGTTTACCCAAGACTAGATCGGGCTATGATAGTATTTGGGTGATTGTGGATCGATTGACCAAGAGTGCAAGGTTTATACCAGTCAAGTAGAACAGAATGGCAGCTAAATTAGCAGAATTGTTTATGAAGTGGGTAGTGAGATTTCATGGACCAAATGCATTGTGAGTGATCGAGATCCGTTGTTTACTAGTGGGTTTTGGAAGAGCCTACAAGAGGCTTTAGGGTCAGAGTTACATCTCAGTACCGCATACCATCCTCAAACCGACGGTCAGACAGAGAAGGTGAATCACATATTGGAGGATCTCTTGGGAGCTTGTATATTGGATTTTGGAGGGTTATGGGATGACCATTTGCATCTAGTGGAGTTCGCATATAATAATAGTTATCAATCCAGTATTGGTATAGCTCCATTTGAAGCTTTGTACGGAAGACCGTGCAACTCACCAGTGCTTGGGCCAGATGTAATAAGAGAAACTTCAGGCAAGATCAAGGTTATCCAACAGCGAATGAAGGCAGCCTAAGATAGACAAAAGAGTTATGCTGATAAGAGACGAAGAGACTTGAAATTTTCCGTTGGCAACTTGGTGTTTGTCAAGGTTTCTCCATTGAAGAGCGTGATTCGATTTGGTAGGAGAGGAAAGTTGGCACCAAGATTTGTTGGTCCATTCCCAATTCTCAAGCAAGTTGGGAAATTGGCATATAAAGTTGAGTTACCTGACAAGATGGCAGGAGTTCACGACGTATTTCATGTCTCCTAGTTAAGGAAGTTCGTGCACAACCCCGATATGGCTATTTCACCAGATCAGTTGGATGACATCGAAGTAGAACCCGAGGCGGTTGGGAACCGCAGGCCTATCCGTATTGTCGAGTGCGATACGAAGCAACTTTGAAGGAAGGCTGTGAAACTGGTCAAGATTCAGTGGGGCGAGAACGAGAATGACTATACTTGGGAAACAGAGGAGGGCATAAGGAAGTCGTATCCAGAACTCTTTGTTTGGTAAGATTTTAATAGCGATAGTTGTTCCCTTGTTAGTAAACCGCATGCCAGGATAGACTTGTTGTGTTATCATGTGTGTTTTATTATTTGTAAAAGGCTGATAGGCATGCGGGACCCTTTGTATGTTTTGGTTAAGGAATTTCGGGGGAGAAATTTCTTAAGGAGGGAAGAGTGTAACGACCCGCATTCTACGTATCGAAGGATCGTAGAATATTTATTTATTTTCATATGAAGTCGTATGGTCGTGTAACTTTGGGGAACGACTATTGGGGTCATTTCCCCTGCTCACGATTTTTGCCGAATTTTAAATGACCGTTTTGCCCTTGGCAAATCTTGTTTTGCCCATAACTTTTGATTGGAAAGGAGTTTTGACCTGAGACCACTTATTTTGGATCCATATGGTGGTTTACCTTTCCGTAGAGTGGTCACATTAGCGAAACGGACTGACCATTTGGGAGATATGGCTGAAACAAGGTCTGTAAGGTGAAAAATAACTTAACCGAGCCTAATTAGGGTGATTAGCAGCTAGACACATAACCCATTTCGGGATTAGGGTTATGGAAAGGCTGCTAGGGTTAGGGAAAACATTTCATTTTAGTTTTCCAGCCTCCATTTACATCCTTGAAACCCTAGCAATGGCCTCCACCTTCTAAATCACTCGCAAATCACTTCTTAATCGCGTATTAGCTTAATCTACACCAAATCAAGAAAGATTAGTGTCAAATCAGAGTTGGAGCTACTGTGTTGTATTGGAAACCGCGCCAAAACAGTAGAGTTTCAGATCTAAGATTTTATTTGTGACTAAGGTGAGTGATTTGCCTTGTTTTTCACTAATTACGGCTAATTAGGGGGGATTTGTGTTAATTTACGAAATTTTGCGTTATAAAAATCTAGAAAAAAATGTAGAAATTCTTAAATATTATTTTATGCCTTTGTTAGAAATTTGGGTTAATTTGGACATGTTTTGTTAATCGTATGGTTAAATCATGATAAAGGGGATTAAGGGGAAAATCATAGTTTTGGGTATGTTTGATCCGCATTTGCATGTTAAATTGTTGTTTTGGTGTTTATGGTTGACTATACATGCTGCTATTACTGTTTGGAATGTTTTGTAATTGCTTAGAACTGTTAGATTGGTCGAAAACGCCGTTGTGTGGCGTAAATAGCTTGTTGGAAAGTTGCACGAAACTGGTCAGTAACCCGTTCGTGAAGCATCTCCGCGACCGTGAGGAAGAGGGCGAACCTTAATAGAGCGACCGGGCGAACCCTAATAGAGCGACCGTGAGGAAGGGGGCGAACCCTAATAGGGCGACCGTGAGAAAGGGTCGAACCTAATAGGGCGACCGTGAGAAAGGGTCGAACCTAATAGGGCGACCGTGAGGAAGGGGCGAACCCTTATAGAGCGACCGTGAGGAAGGGGGCGAACCCTAGGATGGCGAGCCGTGAACCGCGCCAAGAAGGAAAGAGGACACAAGCCGGTACAAAAGGGGACCACAAGCCGATGCCGGAGCGAGCCGCGAGCCGAAGGACACGAGGAGGACCACGCGACGATGATCGTAAACTCTTCTGAAGATCAAAACCAATTCAACCAAAACCCGATATGCAAAGGTAGTCCAAATAGGAAGTTAGAACTTAGGATCCAGATAGGAACCAACGAGTTAACTTCATGAGTTGGACTTTGCTGCGGGACGTGTGCAAAAGGGTTATCGATGTCTATATCTTTGACTCAGCACTGAGAGACGGATATTGGCTATGGATTAGTGCAGTGGAGTTGTCATAATTCCATGGGCAAAGTGATCGTAGCAGGGCTATGAGCCAGTGCAGTGGAGTTGTCATAACTCCATGGGGCAGAGTGGACATAGCAAAGTATTAGTGGCTATAGATCAGTGCAGTGGAGCCCTCATGACTCCATGGGCTAGAGTGATCGTAGCAAAGAGTTGAGTGATCCAAGTGGTAGGTATCGTATACTTTACGCACTAAGTGAGAGATGTGAAGATGATTGCTATGTTTAATGTTTGCTATCACCACGACATTGATTGTCACTTTCCTATGAACTAGAAAAGCGCGAATTATGTAATAATACTGCAAGCGCATAGATCGTGCAATATGCATGTCGAATCACAGGGAGGTAAATTAAATTAAATTATTTATATAATTTATTGGGCGATCTAGACGAAATTTGGAGATTCGGTTGAAAAACAATAAAGCTAATTGAATCAGATCTGAATCTAATCAAATCTATATTCAATTCAATATGACCTAGGAATGCAATAAAAAGGACAGAAATTAAAATTGCAAAAATTAAATAACATACAGAAAACAAAATTAGGATTACCGCTGTATCTAATCAGACGGTCAATCACTAATGAAAACAAGTGAAAAATACAAATAGTGCTCTACCAAATCTAATTGTGTAGACAACACTAATTGCTAAGAAAATAACAAAATTGCATAAAAGAGAAAAAGTAAGAGAAAACTCTCAATTCATGGATGATCTTTACAATGAGAATACAAGGATATTTATAGGATAAATAGCCAACCCTAACCCTAACCCTAATACAATGACAAATAGGCCTTAGGAAAATCACAAAAGAATTTACAATGAGAATTTCAAATGGGCCTTAGTGAAACCTAGTAAATTTGGGCCTTCCCTCTTTTCCTCTTGCTTCCTTGACAATTCTTCATTGATTTGTGATATGCATAGCCTTTCTACCAGTTATTCTCTTGTCCAAAATGGAAGTTGACGTGAGATCTTTATCTGCAAGTCTTCATATGTATACACACATCATTTTGGTCTTTATTTTCTATTTTTCTGACTGCATATGGCTTAGTCGGCGTATCTATAAAAGCAACAAAATAATATCCAAGTAATATTTTATTTATATACAAAAGATAAGATATAGGAGCATAAAATAAATACATTTTCATGTCAATCAAATTCCCCCACACTTATCTTTTAATCGTCCTCGAGTGAAACAAGAAATGAAAAACTAAACTAGATAGGTCACTTTTTCGTAGTAAACACGATTGCATTGAGCATATGCAACAAGCCGTTAAACCTCTAGGTGTCCCTAGTAGGACGAGTGGTGTCTCGTGAGGGTTTTCAGCGGATGCTACCCACAAAATCCAAATGCAACGTGCAATGATTCTAATGCAACTATATGAATGCAACGGACATATGCAAATAAAATCAAAATAGAAAACATGACTTGTTTTAGAAAAGTGGTACAACAAATTAAATTAACAATTTCTAGTCAGTTGATTTTATTTTAGATACCTCGACTTGTCACAAATTTCAACGTGAATCAAATTTTCAAATGTTGTGTTCTAGTTTGGCCAGTTGGTTCGGTTGATAACACAGTGCAACCATGAAATAAATTCTTAATTTGCTTGTCACAGTTCGTAAAGTGTTATTCTAATTTCCTTGTGTATGGCTAGTCAAATCAATAAGGTCAATAAATGTTTGGGCATCATCGCTTATTCTTTATCTCTATAAAAGTTAAAATTTATGATTAATTACATACACCTAACTTAAAAGACCAAGGTATACCACCTATACACTGGCTTGCAGACTGACGGAGAGTTAGGATAGAGCTTGGCGGATTGTGCAGACCGACACTGACTTTGTCAACAATATGTCGGTAATTCTTAGGTGTCCAACCCATAAAATGAGACCAATATATACCAATGCTGACTTTGTCAACAACAAGTCGGATAGAGCTTGGCGGGTTTGCACGACGCTAGATATACAAGCAATGTTGGATACCCTTGGATTGCTATTATTATTATTATTATTGAAAATATAAGAATAAGAGAGATTACGCGAATTCATCTTAACACAACTTAGTTTTAAAGATTTGAAAAGCAAATATAAATATTTTAAGTCATCCGCTTATTTAAACAAAGACTACAATTTAGAATAAACTTCATGACCATCACCTAAGAATCTCACTATGTACTGGTTAACTATTATCCCTCAAAATTCAACATTTCATCAAATTTCTTATTTGATCTTAGTTAAGAGAAAAAAATACTATCAACTGATTAACAATCGTTAACTTATTTTGTTGTATCAAACTAAAATGTGTCGTATTTTCAAGAAAAAAATTGACATGTTACTACGATCTAAAATGCATGATGGTCCTATATGAAAAGAAAGAAATTTTTTTAAAAGAAAAATAAAAGGATGTAATGCAGAATCCGCCCACACTAGAACTAAACAGTGTCCACACTATAAATGTTTCCTAAATTTGAAAGATCGTACCCAAAGGTGAATGAGATGAAAAATTATTTGTAGTGAAATGCAGTCTAACTATATGTAAGAATGGATCATATGTACAATGATATATGTGTTTGCGATGTAAAGAATGCCACCAACTTTTTCCCCCACACTTGGTTCTAGCCCGATGAATTCTGTTCCCACTATGTCTAGGTATGTTTTCTAATATGCAAAGGTTTTTGAAAACCATTTCATCTTTATACCTAGATTTATAGTCCAGCAAATAAATGACTAGGGTCATCCTAACATGAAGGTTTTCAATCAAGCTAACATTCCAAAAATAATTCATGTGTTCAACGAATTTATTAGTGTAATTATTCAAAAATTTGTGATTGTATGTAAACTTAGTTGCAATCGTGAAATTTAAATTCTGAGTATTGTTCAAGACTATGTGATCACATTTCTCAATTTTATTAAGTGACAACGTATTTTCGACACTAACAAATTCTAGTTTGTTTGAAACCACAAAAACTCGGATTAGTGGCTTGATTTAATTTCATCCTCATTTGGCAACTCATCCTCATACAATCCAGAAAATTCATGTTCATTAAAATCCTTCTTTAATTTTGAGTTTTTGGAAAATTCAACATTTTTATTTTGTTCAATTTCTAAAATTTTAAGTTTCTCGTAGCCTAAAAGAGAAAGATCAAAATCCGAACTTAAATCTTTTCCTCAAAAGAGTTCAAATCCAAATCATTTGTTAAATTTTGAACAACTTCATTTAGATCGTTATTCTCTATTTCCAAAGTTGTTATATGAAAATTTTCATTGTCAGTAAAGAATGGATTATTTTCTGATTCAATGCTCATTTGATTTTGTTGCTCATGTTGTTCTGCAAAAGATGTCATTAAACAAAGAAGTTCATCCATCTTCCTATCTTTTTCATCAAGCTGTCTATCTTGCCTTTCTACGCTTTCTCTAAGAGTGTTAATATGATATTCTTCAGAATCGTTGATTTGAGCACTCTTGTTTTGGATTTCTTGATTATCAAAATTATAGTCCACGTCAATTTCACAATCAATATTATTTCCAATGTGATGGTTGTTTGAATTTTCAGAAAAATGACAATGATATTGGAAATCATTTTGATTATATAAATTATGTTCATAACCAAAACTGTTAAAATTCGAGGGAAAATCGCAACTCTGGTTATTTTCAAAATGTTGATATGGGCTATAACTTTGAAAATTTTGGTTTACAACCCCATATTGATGTTGAACAAAGCTATATTGGGATTCAAAGCTGTTTTGATGAGGATATGGCTGATAATCGAAATTATTAAAGTTTGAATTGAAATCGCAATTTCGATCATATCTATGATTTTGAAAATGTTGGTCATTGGGAAAATTTTGGAAATTGTTGATATTGGGTCCACGAAATTTTGGAAAATCTTGCCTCATGGGTTGTAATTCATACTCATACTCTTCAAGAGGACGTATACTCTGATTATTATCCAACATTTCTCTCAATGATTTTTTTGAATCGGACATTTTATAGAAGTCACGGCAAGACAGAAATTATTCTCACTTAAAATAGTATAAAATACTAAGCTGTGTTCTATTAATTAACTGACTCAATTAGAAGGGGGAAGAGGGTCTTATGGCCGTTCACGTATAGTATGAATACTAAGTGATACGACCAATGTTTTACGGGTAGTATGCAACCTCTTTTGCTAATAGTTCAAAAAATTTGAACTACTATATATCCACGATCCAATTATATGAGACAGTCAACTTCACAAAGCACCACTTTTCAATTATATTATTTCGAAAATCAAATCAAGTTTTATAATTGAAAATCGACGAGAGCGATGACTTCAGGTAAGTAAAATCGTGCCTCACTAAACAAATTCAAAAATTCCAATCACAAAATAACAAATTACAGAAAATTAAAATATTGTACAAGCAAGCAGCTGCCCCTGCAGAAGATTTTTACAAGCAATTTCTATATTTTGCAGCAACTGTAGAGTTCAGAAAATTTTACAGTGGGGTATGGTTGTCCATCCAGAAAATTTGAGTAGTGCTCATGCTTCAAACTTCACTATTTGCAATTGCTTGACCTTTGATTTCTTTGTTTGTTGCTCGAATCATTGTTCTCTTTGGCCTTTCATTCTTTTTTTTTTGAATGAACGAAAAAAAATTAAAAGAAAAAAAACACACAAGAAAAGAAAACTAAAAAAACTAAACTCGGCAAAATGAAGGAACACAAAAAAAAAACTAAAAACTAAGACTCAACATAATCAATAACTCATCAAAACAAGACTAGATGCAGGCCATACTAGACTCAACAACAACTAAGGAACGCAAAACTAAAAAAAATAAAGAAAATAGCATAATGTTAAGCAAACAACTCAAGAAATAAGGTTCAACAATGACCCAATACAATGTGCACCAAGTTCACGCAACACAATTTGATTAGCGCACCATAAAATATGACCAATGCCTCTCCGATTTATTTCTCAAAACAAATGGGAACTACAAAGATTTGTTACCTTTTTTATTCTTTCTTTTTGTCTGAACACCACAATTAACTCCAAAGTCAAAACCCAAAAAAATTAGCCACGTCCCCTTTTGCCTCAAAAACAAATAAGCAAAGCCGCCTCCTTTTTTATCTTTTCCAGAAGCGATTAAAACAAATCCAAAGATCAATTTGTAGATCGGGATTTCGAATATTAGCAAGTGATTCAGGTTTTAGACCTTCGATTTGGAATTAAACTTGTTTGAGGCTAGGGTTTCAGATCGGGATATTAGGTTTGGTAAGGCTTGATTTGGGGATTTTCGGAAGAGCGGTTTTGGCAATTTAGGACTTTCGAGTTCGACCTGGGTTCTGGGTTAGCTGCGATTCGAATTGGGGGTTTGGTCTTCGAGATTTGATGGGGCAGTGGTCGTTCAAGGAGTTTGTGTGTTCGGCTTTGATGGTTGTGGTTCTTGCTTGCGTTTCAGATGACAGATGCGAGATGGGGAGATTCGGGTTTGGAGATGTATGGATGCGGTTTTATGATGGGGGTGGTGAGGTTTGACTATTTTGGTATGGTGGTGTTGAATAGCGTGAAGATGTGATTGAGGGTTTGCACAGGATCAGTTGCTGTAGTGGTTTTCTGGCTTGGGTATGCGTGAAGATGAAGGGGAACAGTGGTATGGTGGTTGGAGCATTTGCAGAGGAGGTGTTCGGCTATGGTTTGGGATTTTTGTTGAGGAGCCGGGTACAGTTTGGATTGTGGTTCCAATGCTCTGTGGATTAGAAGCGGATGAAGATTGGTGAATGTGGGATTTGGTTGTAAAGGGGATTCTGGTTGTGGAGGGTGTGTGACAGTGGTGTGGTTTTGAAGTGAGGTGGTTCGAAGTTTGGTAGTGAGGATGGGTGGCAATTGGGGGATTCAGATTTTGGATTTGCGTGTGGAAGATGGTTTAGGTACGAACGGTTATTGCGTGGGATTGAAATAAGGTAAAGGGTGCTGATGCTTGGGTTCGGTGTGATATGATGGATTGTCATAAGGGGTTAATTGGACGTGAGGATTGGGGATGGCTTTGGAAATGGTTGAAGTGGTGATTTATGGACTGGGTATAGTAATGGATGAGAAGTTTGTTGATGGTGGATGGTCCAAGGGATGGTAGAGATGAAAAACTAGTAGTGAAGGCAAAATTAGAAAAAGGAAAATCCATATTTTTTATGTGAAAAGAGGAAAGATATTGTAAAAGTAAAGCAATTGATTGGAAAAAAAATGGAAAGAAATAAATGAAAAATTGGCAAGATTTTTTATTGTAAATAAGAAAGCAAATTGTACAAAGGAAAGAAATAGATGGAAAAAAGGGAGTAAAAAGGAAAAGAAGTAGATAATAGGAAAGAAGGAAAAATTAGCAAGATTTTTTTTCCTTATTTGGAAAATTACGATATCATTGAACAATACCAAATCTATCCAATCAAGATATATATATATATATATATACAAGAAAAGAAAAAGAAAATAAAAACTAACACGAATCAAAAATTAAATAAATAATAAAATTTAAATGTTGCCTCCCCGACAACGGCGCCAAAAACTTGATTGTCGCTTTCCTATGAACTAGAAAAACACGAATTATGTAATAATACTGCAAGCGCACAGATCGTGTAATATGCAGGTCGAATCACAGAGAGGTAAAATAAATTAAATTATTTATATAATTTCTTGTGCGAGCTAGACGAAATTCGGTTGAAAAACAATAAAGCTATTATTGAATTGAATCAGATCGGAATCTAATCAAATCTATAATCAATTCAATATGACCTAGGAACGCAATAAAAAGGACAGAAATTAAAATTACAGAAATTAAATAACATACAGAAAATAAAATTAGGATTACCGCTGAATCTAATCAGACGGTCAATCACTAATGAAAACAAGTGAAAAATACAAATAGTGCTCTACCAAATCTAATTATGTAGACAACACTAATTGCTAAAAAAGTAACAAAATTGCATAAAAGAGAAAAAGTAAGGGAAAATTATCAATCATGGATGATCTTTACGAGGAGAATACAAGGGTATTTATAGGATAAATAGCCAACCCTAACCCTAACCCTAATACAACGATAAATGGGCCTTAGGGAAATCACAAAAGAATTTACAGTGAGAATTACAAATGGGCCTTAGTGAAACCTAGTAAATTTGGGCCTTTCCTCTTTTCCTCTTGCTTCCTTGACAATTCTTCATTGATTTGCGATATGCATAGCCTTTCTACCAGTTATTCTCTTGTCCAAAAAGGAAGTGACGTGAGATCTTCATCTGCAAATCTTCATATGTATATACACATCATTTTGGTCTTTATTTTCTATTTTTCTGACTGCATATGGCTTAGTCGGCATATCTGTAAAAGCGACAAAATAATACCCAAGTAATATTTTCTTTATATACAAAAGATAAGATATAGGAGCATAAAATAAATACATTTTCATGTCAATCAGACATGCACACACCCCTCCCCATTATTTCCACACCATGTGTTAGTGTCACCTTAGAATATTGTACGTCCTGTTGTGTTAACTCTTTGGTTGCAGGTCCAGGTTCAGGTATGGTTATGTATACCTGTTATTGTTCTGTTTTGCTGCTTATCGCTTATACCAGACTTTTGTCTGACCCAGAGTTTTATGTCTCTTCTTATTACTCTGGGTGCTCCTAAATGAGTAGACTAGAGACGGGTTAGCTGGTTATGCACAAGTAGCTGTCCGGAGACGAGCAGGAGGCTTATACGTATTATTTCCATATATTCTCCCTGTGTTGTTGTTGGTCACTACTTTGGGCATTAGTAGTGTACCTTCCTATTTTTCTTTAGAGATAGTTTTAAAAGTTGTAATAAGAATGGTTTGGATCATAAGCTGTAATTTGAAATTTCCGCTGCTATGAAGGTTTAGTTTTCAGCTTATGCACTGTCTCGACTATTTTATATCAAATTATGTTATTATTATATATTTTTTTCCATGCGCTGTGAGATATAGTACAGGTTTTTTGATGATTCATCATCTTGCTTCTTTCCTTTTGACGACCGTCCCGTGCTGGTTGGACATCGGCACAGCGCATTTCAGGGGAAATCGGCTGGTGCGGGGCAGGCCTTCACATAAACGACAGAATTCTGATTGATGGTTATTGCATATGCGAAACCAAGAAGCCATGGACCGGATTCCACCGACTTTAAGAGTTCATGCTGGGGGCACTAATGCTAAGTTGGACAATTGGTGACAACTTCTCAAAGACCAGTACCAAATTGCCAACGCTGATTGATGCTTCACCAGAGGCGGCACACCTCAAATGCAACTCAAAGATCCATGCCTATCGACCCAAGAATGTCATCTTAATCACTTCAATCAAACAGAGGTCCGGCGAGACTCTGCATTCGTTCCTCAAAAGATTCAACGCCGCAGTAGCATCGATAAATCGACCTGGACCATCTATAGTGTTGATAGCAGCAATACCCGGTATTTTGAATAACTCAGACTTCAAAGTCTCTCTACAACGAGGCCTACCAAGATGCCTTGGCGAATTCACCTTTGGAACAAACCTCAATATCTTTATACTATGAGATTTTCCCAGAAACGTTGGTGAATTCTATCCTAAGAAGGCAGATTCCTGCAAGAAGAGGATACTCATGTTGAGATGGATGATCTCGATGTTTTCATGATAAATAATGGAGCATCATCTGACTGCTGAAATGATAAAGACGAAAGAAAAGCCCTAAAAAAGACTAACAGGAACGTACAATTCTGGAAAGGACCAATTTCATTGATTGAGCCCGTGATCTTGATTATAAAGCTCAATGGAACTAAGCAGGAGGGATAGACTCAACAATACTATGAATGATATTTTTGATAATGCCAAAGCATGAATGAAGGAGCTCGAATAACTCCCTAATGACATTCACTCGCTTGCATGATTGACGAGCTTACTCAACTCCGTGGCCGATGCGAGAAGAGTATCTAAGTTCGTTGACACTTGATAAGGCAATCCTCGCTTTCTGACTAAAGAGATGGGATGACACCGACGCGAATGTGATTCGACCATTCAAATATACAACACCAACCCTTGACGACTTGAGAAAGAGCACAAAGCGACACAGGTTGACTAAGATTGCTGAACCTGTAGCTCTAACCCGATGTGAAGAAAGAAAGTTTAAAGGCTAGAAGACTAGATATTCGATTGACCTAGTCTAACCCCCAATGACGCTGGGGGCATAAGCATTGACTTCGCTCATCCTCCACTGATGCTGGGAGTGTAAGCTTCAACAGACCGACTAACTTTGAACATGATCCTGACTCTACGCTTAATTCAGAACTTGTAAATTGTATCTCTGGAATATGACATGATTCATCTTGACCGTCCATGTGAGCCAATTAACGAGTCAAGCATGAATCCAAAGACTTGATCCACAACTGCAACAAATTGAGAGTGTGATAAACCCCTCTCCTGCATTACGATTGAGATGATCTTATCAGCTATTGGCTTGCATGTTTTCAACAACATCTCGTACTGACTCGTATGTGATCACAAGACTATAAAATGATCTGGAGTGATCATGGTTTTCGAACGCCTTAGTCTTACAATTCGATGCGATCGTGGAGCCCTAGATTAATATCCTGAAATCGAGATGGTCCAAGTCTAAGCACAAATGACAGATTCATATGCCGATTCTGATGCGCTCTATCCCAAAGGTCCAAACGCCAACTCAAAGCCCGAAGATTCTTGAACTATCCCATGACTTGGATGGCTACTTCATACATTGACTCATATTTAAAAAAAATCTAACTTGACAATGCGCTTGACTTGCATATAAATACGATGTCATTTGGCAACGACCTGTGCGTATAGAATTACGCTTGGGAGCCAACAATCTAGCATGACTTTTGATGAAAAAATTCGACATCTTGATTCGATGAGACTAAAATGTTTAATCGATCATCTCAGTTAATCCGACCATAAAATTTGGCCCAAAAAGCACCCATGGAAGCGATGTGGCATACAACAAGTTATCTATACAACGAAGAATCGATATATCTGGACTACCCAAGAAGACGCAACAATTTGATAAAGCATTTTCAAGGACAGATGACGTTCCAGAAGGATGCTGTAACGACTGGTATTTTCAGCGATATATAATTAATTAATTTAATTATTTAAATAATGGTTTTGAGAAATTAATGGTAGTTTAATTAAATAATATTGAATATTTAATTAATATAAATAATAAAATAATATATTTAATTTCGAAATAGTCGAAAAATAGTGAATTGACGATATAGTGTGAACTGGACAATTCAAAATATATAATTCAGTTAAAATTTGAATTATATTAACGAATATATTATTTAAATGAAGTTTGAACGTATAATTATATTATAATAAAATTCGAGCTCGAAATGGCGCTGCAGTACGTTATTTGGCGATTCGAACTTCAACTGAATGTACAGGGTCCGTTTTAAATCGGATTTCTGTGAAACAAGAAACGTTCGGAGCTGGTGATGTATATTTTTCTAATGGAAGAGAAAAATCGGGATTTCATTGTGTAGATTTTGATTTATGTCCAAATCAAATTTTAGAAAAGTCGCTATGGAATTCCTTTGAAATTTATAAATATATATATTTATATTATAAAAGGATTTTTAATATAAATCGAATATCGATATAACTGGGAATTTTGAAATATCGAGTTAGAAACCCAATTAGAGTTGTGTGATATTTTACTGTGGATATATATAAGAATATTTATTTTTAAATATTTAATTTAATTATTTTTAAATATATTTATATATTTAAATGGGTTATTTAGAGCTTTAAAAATAGCCAGTTTTGCAAACGACCTCTGTTTTCGACGAAACTAATTTTGTTGGATCCGCAATGTTAAATTATTGTTAGATGTCAAGTTTCATGATTTTTAGAGTCAGTATGTGGCCGTGGACGATTTTAATGTGAAATACAGTCGATAAATTGACCTTTAAAAATACGCTGTGTGAGCAAACGGAGTCGGAATTCGACGAAACTAGTTTTGTTGGGTCCGCAATGTCGAACTGTAGGTGCATGTCCAATTTCGTGATTTTTGGATATTGTATGTGACTATAGGGATTTTTAAAGACGAATACAAACAACGTAGGATTAAAAATTTATATTTTAATCGAATAAAAATATATATCAAAAACTTCCTATAAAATGCCCTCAACCGCTAAATCTAAGTCTTCATTTCCATAAGTCCACTGAATTTTCCGCCGTCTGTTTTTCTCTCCAAACCCAAAAGAAAATCCTAAATTAATTCCTATAAATCAAATAGAAATCTATAAATCCTTATACCAATATATCTGAGATCGGTATAGCTTGCTCTTTGCGCTCATCTTAGTTTTGATGGGTTCGGTTGTGTTCTTAGTCGCTGGAAACTATACAGCGTGAGTTAGGGTTGGTGAATTCTTGAAATGAAAGCAATGATTCGGTTTTGTGTTCGAAATGGAAAATGGAGTCCGTACCCACATTTTTGTGGAAATCGACGCAAAATGGTGTCGATCCTTTTCTGTAGCTCGCGAGTGGAATGTGCAGACGGAAATCATTACGGGCGTGCGAGTTCGAACCTGAGGGTACGGGGAGGAGCGACATTCGAAGAGGATGATGATGGTGGTGTTTGTTTTTGAAGTAGTGGAGGTATGGAGTGAGTGATTGGTTGAAGAGGAGTTCGGCTATGGGTTGTAGAACTGCGGTTTCCTGAAGTAGCGATTTGGGAAGAAGGTATAGGCGGGTTTGGGCTAGTACGAATGGGTTTGGGCCGAGAAAATGGTGGTGAGGCCCAATGGTTAATTTAATTAATTTAATTCTCTTTCAAATTATTTGTATAACTTGTAATGACAATAATTTTATCATACGATATCGGTTTTCAGCGAAACAAGATCCGTTAGGATCGTATGGACGAGAGCTACCGAATGGAACTGACTAGGGGTGAATTGGAGCTCGTTTGAATTTATAGTGAAATAAATTGTTTGATTCGAATCAAACAACAGTTTATCATTCTTTAACGATGAACTGCCAAAGTGAGTAAAACTCACTAACTCCGTTCGGTTTAAATTTTTATAAATCAAACTTTATTTTTAATAAACAATGATTGATTGCTGTGTATTGATTGTTAAAGCGGTCTGTTAAATAATTGATTGAAAACACAGTTATGGTTATATATATACCGTTATGAAATATTAATTCTATTGATAAGAATATTTCATATTGAAATGAAAGTGATGTTATCTATACTATTTAACATCTGTGGATGCAGGGAAACAGGTTGGAGGAATCCGACTGGATTCCTCAATAATTATTTTACTGTTTTTCATATATTGTGATATATGGGGTGATATATAATCTGTTATTGATTATGTGTGTTTGTATGACATGGATCACTGTTATTTGGTATTTAAAATATCATAAGAAATCCTGAAATGAAAACGGAAAATTTCAATAAGTTTATTGAAATAAAATATTATATAAAATCAAAGGATTTTATATAAAAGAAATATTTGTTAGAAAACAAATAGAATTAAAAAGGGAATATTTGTTAGAAAACAAATAGAATCAAAAAGGGAATATCTATTAGAAAACAAATAGCATTAAAAAAGGAATATTTGTTAGAAAACAAATGGAATTAAAAAAGGAATATTTATTAGAAATAAATAGAAAAATAAAGGCATATTTATTTAGAAATAAATAGAAATATAAAGGAGTAATTATTTGGAAAATAAATAGAATTAGAAAAGGGATATTTATTTAGAAAATAAATAGAAGTACTTAAAAAGGAAATATTTCAGAAATAAATATTTCAGGATTTAACAGAAGTATAAAAGGGGATATTTGGAAAATAAATATCAATTAGAGTAAATCGAATTTAGTTATTCAAAAAGGGTTAATCGAATTTAGTTATTCGAAAGGTGTAAATCGAATTTAGTTATTCGAAGGAGTTAGTCGAATTTAGTTATTCGAAGAAAGTTAGTCAAATATAAGTTAATCAAATACGGTATGCGAAAGTTAGTTAATAAAATATGGTATTCGAAAAGAGTTAATCGCGTCGAGTTAGTCGAGTCGAGTTAGTCGGGTCGAGTTAGTCGAGTCGAGTTAACCGAATATGGTCAGTCGAACCAAGTTAGTCGAGTTAATCGAATATGGTCAGTCGAAGCAAGTTAGTCGAGTTAATCGAATATGGTCAGTCGAAGCAAGTTAATCGAGTTAGTCAAATAGAGATAATCGATTAGAGTTAAACAAATAGAATTAATCGATTAGAGGTAATCAAATAGAGTTAATCGATTAGAGTTAAAACAGACATAGTTATTTAGGATGAGTCGCCATTTAGCACGACTACTAGCGTAATTCGCAGGGCTGCAGATAGCCTACGGCGGTCGGATGTTTCCTAAGGGAATCAGGCGTATCCATTGTGATCGCTGCGATCTAGAGTCAAGCGAATGGATTTAAATCGAATATTAGCTATTCGAAATAAAGTTAAAACATACATAGTTTATTCGAATAGAATTAAAAGAGTTAATCGAATATAGTTTATTCGAATAGAATGAAGGAGTTAATCAAAAGAAATTAATCGAAATGAGTTAATCGAATTAGAGTTAATCGAGTTAGAGTTAGTCGAGTGTTAGTTAATCTAGTTAGAGTTCATCGAGTATTGATTAGTCGAAGATAAGAATTTATCGAATAGAGTTATTCGGAAGGAGTTATCAAATATTAGTTATTCGAAAGGGGTTATCGAACGCAAGTTATTCGAAAGGAGTTGTCGAATTAGTTATTCGAATGGAGTTATCGAATATTAGTTATTCGAAAGGAGTTATCGAATATTAGTTATTCGAAAGGAATTATCGAATATTAGTTATTAGAAAGGAGTTAACGAATATTAGTTATTTGAAAGGAGTTATCGAATTAGTTATTCGAAAGGGGTTATCAAATATTAGTTATTCGAAGGGGTTATCAAATATAGTTTATTCAAAAGGAGTTAAATCGAATATAAGTTATTCGAATGGAGTTAAACCGAATATAAGTTATTCGAAGAGAAGAGTTATCGAATATTAGTTATTCGAAGAGAGTTAATCGTCGAATTCGATTATATCGAATTCGGGAAAGTACTTATACTTTCTGGTGTTTAAATCAAGATTTATTTATTTATAAATTAGGTGTTTATTTATTTATTCAAATGAAAGAATAAAAGTTATATTTGAAGTTAGATATTTCGAAAGTAGGGATTATAACGTTATCGTTATAACCAATGTTTTTGTAAAAGAAGTGGATTCGTAAATAAAATCCATGAGGTTTGCAAGGAAGTGGTTAAAGGTTTAAAACGATAAACTTTGTCTATTCCGAAGTCAAAACGTTGTTCAGTTAAGGTCTGAGAGGTAATTATATCCCAACTTGATTGACTTCCTTCTTAACTAAGGAATGGTTAAAGTTTGAGAGTAAAGGTAGGTTAAGTGAATTTAGTTAATGAGCATAATGGTTTGTGTTGGCATAGTGATGTTTATTTAAACCATCAGTTTAAATCAAATGAAGGAGTTTTGGAAATGTTTTCCAAATAAGAATCAGAAATGTTTTCTGATAATAGAAAATAAGAAATGGGAATAAATATGGAAACGTTTTCCAGTGATTAATAACGTACATGTTCTAAGTTTAGAAAATAAGGATTTACGAATATATGAAAACGGGAAATAAGGAAACGAATAAATTAATGATAAATTAATTTAAAGGGATAAATGTTGAATGTTGATTGATCGATAAAATTTCCATTTGGAAATAATATCGTTGTTTGCACACGAGTTTTCTTTTGATAGTTAAATCACAGACTATCAAAGTTTTGACCATTTTTCCGTCGTCAATACGGAGAGACCGGTTGGGTTATTATCCGAGAACCACTCCATACGGGCGTTAGCGTTTCGAATCAAATAGATTGAAGACAAATTAAAGACGGAGTTATGTAAGGGCTATCCTGTTTACAGAATAGTGCCTTCGGTTTGTCCAGTCCCAGGACAACCTGTATGGAATAATGTTTGATAGAGTATATCTGGTGGATCACGTGAGTTGATCGTTTCAAACGTATTTACGTTGGTGGCAGAGGAATTCGTTTCTCTTAGCTTGTACGCGTGGTATTTTTGGGGAAATCAATTTGTGGTTTGACGGGTATGACGATGTGGCATTCAAAGTAAATGAATGAGTAATCTGTTGAAAGATATGTTATGACCTCCAGCCTCATCAACTGGGAAATGACAGAAATCGGGCAGGCAGCATAGCTAAATGGGCCGCACCCAAGTAGGGTATATTGTCACCATCTAGAGAATATTCATATTTATTACTTCTTTCAATTTTGCATCTCCCGGGAATGGTTATGTTGGTTTACCAACTGTAAGGTGACAATATATTCGATACACTCAAGCGAAATGAGTGGTCGGTCATGTGTGGCTGAGTTGCAAGATGTTCTTGTTGAACTCCAGTGTATCGCTTCTAGAGTACACTGATCGGAAGGTGGATCCATACCTTATCATAGTTGGAATCCATTCCCCAAATAAGATCCTGTGGTTTTGATTGTATATTATATATGTAGAACGTTAGATGCAAGCGTTCTACTAGATCAATATTACTTGTGTTAGACATTATTATAATATCAGAATAATATTGTTTACAAATGATTTAGGTTATCGTAAGGTAAAAACCATCTGTGTTTATGTGTGGATCGGTCTTACGATTATTCTTTCTTTGAAAGGATCTTTAAAGTTAAACAAATGATTTCAGTTTACTCACACCAGTCACATGACTGACCCGGAGTTTATTTTGTTTTGTTTTCCCTAAACTCTTGGGTTCCCAATTTTGTACGGGCAGTCAAGTAGTCGGGATTTACAGATATATTTGGAGAGCTGGTGCAGGAGGCTTCAAAATTATATAGCTATGGTTATTTCCGCCGTGTTGTAAGTACTGTACTTTGGAAATGATATGTATATTCAAGTACAGATTTATATTTCAAAGTTATGTTATATATTATATGTTATTCGTTCCGCTGTGAGGTTCGTGTTACTCTGATGTTGTGTTGTTCTTTTTCTTCTATTCTAAGTTTCTATCTTATCTATTCTCACCCTCTAACTTCTTTCATGGACTATCCGGTATTTCCGATGCTTGAATTGTCGACATAGTGTTTGTATGCCGATATCCAGGATCGCAAAACCCCCAGGTCGTTACAGTGGTATCAGAGCTTAAGGTTAAGTTATTACCTTGGATCTGTGGCTTGACTCAGTAGAGATAGGGTTAGTAATACCCTAGATTGAGTTGAGTGTATATACGAGAGAACGTATGTGTAGGTTTTATAAAATGGTTTTATATTGTGGAGATTTATTGGTTAAGTTGTTTATGGGTTCTGGTCGATCAGTTTGATCCACTGTATCAGTAGGAGTTTCTAAACACTCGAATACGATGGGTCGACACGATATGTTTTGAAAGGAGGGTAAATGAATTAATTTTACCCAAATATATTTCGATATAAAGAAAATATATATATATATTGGAAATTTTCTAATATTGGATATATTGGTTGTTATTATAATCGAGTAAGATTATAAATTAAATGGTTATATATATAACCAAGTAGAATTCGTATAAGTGTTATGAATTGAATTAAATCTGAATTTAAACCAGAATTGGAAATTTAAAACTCTGGAAGTTTGTAAAAGTGCTTGTAATTGGATTTGAATTGAATATAAGAGAATTTTTAAATCCTGGGAGATTTTAAATCGTTTTACAAGCATGGTGAATGGTATTTTGAAAAGATTTCAAAATAAAAATGTTTAGAAATGGTTTTGAAAAGTGATATAGTATTGAACTCACTTCCGTCGCTTGAAAATAAATTCCGAAGTTGGTCTGGACATCATCGGTGTTCATTTTCGAGTTGTAAGTGACGGATTACTACCAAAGAGATTGTTTTTGAATTGTTTTGAGAAAAGCAAGTTGTTCTGAATTTCGAAAAGGAATATTTGGTTTTTTTTTTGGAAAAGGTAAGTTATTTAAAATTCCCAAGGAGAGATTGTTTGATTTAAAACCAAATTGAATTGAAATTTGCAAAAGCAAATTGGAGCTAAATTAAATTAGAAGGATATCGAGAAATTTGGATTTATGGAATTAAAAGTTGAGAATGAAATTTGGCTTGGATAAGCGAATGATTTTGTTGAGAATGAATTGAATGGAAATTGATTGGGATGACATTGGTATATGCAGAATTTGTAACAGATGGAAAGGATGTATTGATATGCCCGACAAAAAGGTACCATTTTATATTACATATGGGTTTGAGATTTTGATGAGCTGAATTGGCAAGCCGCTTGGCTGTTTGATTTTCTTTTGGGATGGAGAAGGCCAAGAGAGGCGAGTTGTAGTTGCACCGATTGACCAGTACAAAGGAGGTGCTGGCAAATTTTTTCGAAAAGATAAGGTGTTCGAAAATTTTCAGGATTTTTGAAAATTTTTGTTGATAAGAATTAATTAAAATTTAATTGAAATTAAATTGGCTCAGTTGAAACTGAAGTTAAGAAGTGAACAAATAAGTTCTAACCAGTTAATAGGGTTAGTTTTCTACCTTAGCAATTTCGAGGACGAAATTATTTTAAAGGGGGAAGAATGTAACGACCCGTATTTTCAGCGATATATAATTAATTTATTTAATTATTTAAATAATGGTTTAGAGAATTAAATAATACTGAATATTTAATTAATATAAATAATAAAATAATATATTTAATTTCGAAATAGTCGAAAATTGTGAATTGACGATATGCGGTGAACTGGACAATTCAAAATATATAATCCAGTTTAGAATTTGAATCATATTAACAAATATATTATTTAAACGAAGTTTGAACGTATAATTATATTATAATAAAAATCGAGCTCGAAATGGCGCTGCAGTTCGCTATTTGGCGATTCGAACTTCAACTGAATGTACAGGGTCTGTTTTAAATCAGATTTCTGTGAAACAAGAAACGTTCGGAGCTGGTGAAGTATATTTTTCTAATGAAAGAGAAAAATTAGGATTTCATTGTGTAGATTTTGATTTATGTCCAAATCAAATTTTAGAAAAGTCGCTATGGAAATCCTTTGAAATTTATAAATATATATTTATATTATAAAAGGATTTTTAATATAAATCGAATATCGATGTAACTGGGAATTTTGAAATATCGAGTTAGAAACCCAATTGGAGTTGTATGATATTCTACTATGGATATATATAAGAATATTTATTTTTAAATATTTAATTTAATTATTTTTAAATATATTTATATATTTAAATGGGTTATTTAGAGCTTTAAAAATAGCCAGTTTTGCAAAAGACCTCTGTTTTCGACGAAACTAATTTTGTTGGATCCGCAATGTTAAATTATTGTTAGATGTCAAGTATCTTGATTTTTAGAGTCAGTACGTGGTCGTGGGCGATTTTAATGTGAAATACAATCGATAAATTGACCTTTAAAAATACGCTGTGTGAGCAAACGGAATCGGAATTCGACGAAACCAATTTCGTTGGGTCCGCAATGTCGAACTGTAGGTGCATGTCCAGTTTCGTGATTTTTGAGTATTGTATGTGACCATAGGGATTTTTAAAGACGAATACAAACAACGTAGTATTGAAAATTTATATTTTAATCGAATAAAAAAATTATTAAAAACTTCCTATAAAATGCCCTCAACCTCTAAACCTAAGTCTTCATTTCCATAAGTCCACTGAATTTTCCGCCGTCTGTTTTTCTCTCCAAACCCAGAAGAAAATCCTAAATTAATTCCTATAAATCAAATAGAAAGTTATAAATCCTTATACCAATATATCTGAGATTGGTATAGCTTGCTCTTCGCGCTCATCTCAGTTTTGATGGGTTCGGTTGTGTTCTTAGTCGTTGGAAACTATACAGCGTGGGTTAGGGTTGGTGAATTCTTGAAATGAAAGCAATGATTCGGTTTTGTGATATTGGATTTGTGTTCGAAATGGAAAATGGAGTCCGTACCCACATTTTTGTGGAACTCGATGCAAAATGGTGTCGATCCTTTTCTGTAGCTCGCGAGTGGACTGTGCAGACGGAAATCATTTTGGGCGTGCGAGTTCGAACCTGAAGGTATGGGGAGGAGCGGCTTTCGAAGAGGATGATGATGGCGGTGTTTGTTTTTGAAGTAGTGGAGGTATGGAGGGAGCGATTGGTTGAAGAGGAGTTCGGCTATGGGTTGGAGAACTGCGGTTTCCTGTAATAGCAATTTGGGAAGAAGGTATAGGCGGGTTTGGGCCAGTACGAATGGGTTTGGGCCGAGAAAATGGTGGTGAGGCCCAATGGTTAATTTAATTAATTTAATTCTCTTTTAAATTATTTGTATAACTTGTAATGACAATAACTTTATCATACGATATCGGTTTTCAGCGAAACAAGATCCGTTATGATTGTATGGACGAAAGCTACCCAATGGAACTGACTAGGGGTGAATTGGAGCTCGTTTGAATTTATGGCGAAATAAATTGTTTGATTCGAATCAAACAACAGTTTATCGTTCTTTAACGATGAACTGCCAAAGTGAGTAAAACTCACTAACTCTGTTCGGTTTATATTTTTATAAACTATACTTTATTTTTGATAAACAATGAATGATTGTTGTGTATTGTTTGTTAAAGTGGACTGTTAAATAATTGATTGAAAACACAGTTGTGGTTATATATGTATATACATATATATATATATATATATATACACCGTTATGAAATATTAATTCTGTTGATCAAAATATTTCATATTGAAATGAAAGTGATGTTATCTATATTGTTTAACATCTGCGGATGCAGGGAAACAGGTTGGAGGAATCCGACTGGATTCCTCAATAATTATTTTACTGTTTTTCATATATTGCAATATATGATGTGATATATAATCTGTTATTGATTATGTGTGTTTGGATGACATGGATCACTGTTATTTGGTATTTAAAATATCATAAGAAATCCTTAAATGAAAACTGAAAATTTTAATAAGTTTATTGAAATAAAATATTATTTTAAATTGAAGGATTTTATATAAAAGAAATATTTATTAGAAAACAAATAGAATTAAAAAGGGAATATTTGTTAGAAAACAAATATAGTTAAAAAGGGAATATTTGTTAGAAAACAAATAGAATTAAAAAAGGAATATTTGTTAGAAAACAAATAGAATTAAAAAAGGAATATTTGTTAGAAATAAATAGAAAAATAAAGGCATATTTATTTAGAAATAAATAGAAATATAAAGGAGTATTTATTTGGGAAATAAATAGAATTAGAAAATGGATATTTATTTAGAAAATAAATAGAAGTACTTAAAAAGGAAATATTTCGAAAATAAATATTTCAGGATTTAACATAAGTATAAAAGGGGATATTTGGAAAATAAATATCAATTAGAGTAAATCGAATTTAGTTATTCAAAAAGGGTAAATCGAGTTTAGTTATTCGAAAGGTGTAAATCGAATTTAGTTATTCGAAGGAGTTAGTCGAATTTAATTATTCGAAGAAAGTTAGTCAAATATAAGTTAATCGAATACGGTATGCGAAAGTTAGTTAATCGAATATGGTATTCAAAAATAGTTAATCGAGTCGAGTTAGTCGGGTCGAGTTAGTCGAGTCGAGTTTATCGAATATTGTAACACCCCACCTCCATTAAGGTCACTCGCAAAGGGAATGCCTTAACTTCAGTGGAGCGTTTTTAAGTGAATATAGAACAGAAAATCACAACAAACAGATAAAAAGAAGTACTTGAAAATTAAAAACTTTATTTATTGCAGCAGAAGATAAATATGTTTGGTTACATCATCAAAACCATAAACCAAAGTCAAGTACATAATATCCATCTTGATTAAACAAAGTACATAATCCCACTACTACAAATGGCCATACAGAAAGTGATAGGCTGAACTTTACTTCGGCAATCCAAATCCAAGTGCTCCCAAAGAGATCCCAATCAAGCCCCACTAGTACTAATCCCACCCTTAGAACCGGGGGGGGGGGGAAGAAAAGAGGTGGAAACAAAGGGGGTCAGACATAAAGTCTGGCGAGTGCGATAACTCTAACAACATAATTATTAAAGTAATATGATAAGATATAAGCTGGAGAATAAGGTAATGACTGTGTGAACCACATGGGTATGGCAAGGCAATCAAGAGAAACAAAGACAACGTAAATGGCGCTTCCCAATCTATATAGGATAATTACTATACTTTACCGTACTGTACCATACTGTACTGTACTAACACTAACTGCACCCCTACTAGTCACTCTAGAAATTTGATCCCTCTTGGTTAAATAGAACGATGATAGCTTCATGTACTACTAGATGTACCCACTATCCTCCATGTTTGACTGTATATCTCTAGTTGTTATCATAGGTACCCAGCGTGTACCTATCCCTACTAGATGTACCCCTTCAATAAGTAATAATGGTAATTCTATGTACTCCTAGCTGACGTCATAGGTGCCGCCTGCTCCTATCTCCACTAGGTGTACCCCCTTAGTGATTATTAATAATAGTGGTAGCTTCGTGTACCCCTAGCTGACTACATAGGTGCCGTCTGCTCCTATCTCCACTAGGTGTACCCACTACCCTGCCCCATTCGATCGGCTCCCTAACTCGTAGATACCCGTGCTGGCCCCACAGTGGGGTGTATCACTCCCCAAAGTGGCAACCCGATACCACAAATAATGCACGGCTTATACCTACACGATGCAACAACGTCTTACCTACCAGCCCGAGTCCACACACGCATATGAACCCGTTGGACTTGCGTTGCCACCGCTAACCCGGTTTGGCCTCTTACAGTCAAGCCCAGTATGCGTGTCCCATCCTCGACTTGGGTCGAGCTCACAAAGATACGTATGGGTTACTGGTTGAAATGGGCCCCCATGACTTGACATAAGCTATCCACCTAAGCTTGGTCCCCTCTAGTATTTCCCACTTAACCCACTTCTTATTCATGTTTCAATTACATGTTTCAATTTTGGTTAAGGGTTTCTATTAGTAATTCCACATGCCACCCAAGGCACTCACTTAACCCCTATGTCCCACTTACATGTTTTCCTTGGTTAAGTGTTACTAATCGTATTTCCTCATGCCATCCAAGGCACCCACTAGATTCCGCATGCCACCCAAGGCACCCACTTAACCCCCTTATGTCCCACTACATGTTTATCTGGTTAAGTGTTTCTTAATTCATTAAGACCGTAACCTCATAAAGACCTCTCACATTAGACTGGCATTTGTGGCAGTTGGATTTGCCGGGCGGGTCCGGGCAGTCTTACACCACAAAAGAGCCTAACCTCGTGTCTTTACAATTGTTACGTATTTAATTTATGCCTAAGACCTCTTACATTAGACTGGCATTTGTGGCAGCTGGATTTGCCGGGCGGGTCCGGGCAGTCTTACACCACAAAAGAGCCTAACCTCGTGTCTTAAACGATTAATTACTCCTAAATAATCATTCCCCAATTTGAATTACTTTCCCTATTCCAATTATCAATCAATTCTAAATTTAACGATGTCCATAATTGACTCAATTATGTCCATCCATTTATGGTATGTAAAATTATACCAATTTTCACCACAATTATATTTTATGCCTTTTAAGGCATTTATGGTCATCTATTTATGGTATATAAATTATACCAATTTCATTACTAATTAATTTTATTCCTTAAAATTAATTACATGCCTTTTTAGGCCATTACATGCCAATTAAATCTTTTTAATATTATCCCCTTCGTACCCCCGTCATTCGTTCGCTCAATATGACATATTCATATTAGACTCGCAATTAGTCTAATACTTAAAAAAAAGAATAAACGTCAAAAATTAACATACACACAATAATAGATCTAATTTGAATCAAACTTGCAATTAAGAATTTCAACATACTTGCATAGTCTTTGTATTATCAAGGATCAAAAATCATAGATCTAAAAGGTGTGGGGTTGCATGTATGAACATAATTTTACACCCAACTAGCCTTTATCACAAACTTACATAAACGGTGTATGTCGTCAACCTAAACATAAAGGTGTCATCTTGCATAACTATGGATCCAATAAAGGTGTTAATTTGAGTAAACTATGGATCCACATAAAGGTGTAAACTTTCATAACTAGGCATGTCATAGATTCAACATAAAAATGTCAACTTGAATATGGATCTAAACTTTAAAGGTGTGAATTGTATATATACATATGAATCCAATTATCACTTAAACTTGCATATGAACATAATACCTATACGAACTAGCATATGTTCTACATCCATATTCGCATAAAAACTAATGTTATAAACCTAGGTGGTTGGATTATAAAAAGGGATTCGTTAACACAAGTTAACATCATGAACTACTAGCATATATTTTAGATCCAAACTTACATAACATCATATATAAAACTTGCATAACATCATATATGAAACTAGCATAACATCATATATAAAACTTGCATAACATCATATGTGAAACTTGCATAACATCATATATAAAACTTGCATAACATCATATGTGAAACTTGCATAACATCATATATAAAACTTGCATAACATCATATGTGAAACTTGCATAACATCGCATATAAAACTTTCATAACATCATATAATATGAATCAAGTTAACATACATGATTAAACATATGAATTAGATTCACAACCACAACTTATAATCCAACGTATATCACATCATAACTAATTTAGCAATTATTTTGTTAAGGTGATCGAACTCACAACTCAAAAGTAGTCTTGAGTTCTGAATTCTGATTTCTGGAGTTGCATTTGCGCTCCTTTGATGAAGATTCGCTGTTAGGGTTGAATAGTTCTGATTTGATTCACTGTTCTTCCTCTTTAATTTGGTGGCGGCTGCTCTAGGGTTCAAGACAATAGCATGATGGCCATAGTTTTAGTTTTAATTCTGGTTTAGGGTTTGAGTCTATGGGTCTTTTTATAGAGTTTAGAATTAATTTAAGTCGTCGGATGTTCTTAGGGTTAATCAAAACCATTCAGTCCAGATTAGAACTATCCAGAAACCCTAATGACTCATTAACTAGTCAGAAATGACTCAGCACTGACTCACCGTTCGAACCAGATGGCTGTGCAGTTTTCTCTCGGCCTGGGCGCACTTGGGAAGTGCGCCAATGAAAATTTGTACTGGCGCACTTCCCAAGTGCGCCAGTGCATTTTTTTTCCAAACTTCGTTTGTCCATATCTTCTTCATACGGTATCCGTTTTACGCAAACTCGGACTCTATCTCAAGTAGAATTCCGAAACGAAAGCAATGGAACGACCCGTTTTCCTTAATTCTCACATTTGAAATTAAGTATTCTTAAATTTAGTTAATCTGATTATTCAAAAATCCGGGGTGTTACTTTCTCCCCTCCTTAAAGGATTTCGTCCCCGAAATCTCCAAGTTAAAGAGAATGCATATCCTACCATCCAAATAACCATCTATTCAACCATCAAACACGTGCATCCATTGTCCTTATAAAATTTCTAATGCTGTATGAACATATGCAAGAAGTGTGTGTATATGTTCTTTATCTAATGCAAAATCAGGCGGTCTACTGATTCAGTTGACCTCCTTAATGCAAACCATGATAGTGCCATGCGTCCATTATGTATGCGAAGAACCTTATCGATACATATTATTTTGACATGTGTGCACAACCATCCACCAAAATGCATCATCCATATGATAGTACGACCATTATACATCAATTACTTAAATATGTACACACATTTATATGCAATATGCGGTATGAAGTGACTGAGCCGATCTAGTGCCTAAAGTGTGTGTATATGCATCCACGAGCAACCACTAGCAAACACTTGCATCCACGTGCATCCATCATACATAACATGTCTCAAACACATGTTTCAACCATAGGACTATCCTATCTAAAGGTCAAAGATACTAGCGAGAGGACACACTAAAGATAAGGTAAGTACAAGATAAGCGATAAAGGAGAAATTTGAAAGACATACCCTCGAAAAGAAAAGGGTATAATGAACGCATCTTCACTTCTGTCTCCCAAGTAGCATCGCTCTCATCATCTCCCCATTGCACTTTGACTAGTTTGACCTCTCGATTCCTCAACTTCTTAATCTCCGACCCAAGAATGCGCGTAGGAGCTCGTCGAATCGCCGCATCACGCTCGATCTCCACCTCTCTAAGCAAGCTCGGCTCTACCACTTCCACGGTCTCGTGCAAGCACTTCCTCAAATGTGATGCATGGAATACGTCGTGTACACCACTAAGTCTCTCGGGCAATTCCACTCTATACGCTATCTGCCCAATCCTTTCCTTAATAGGAAACGGCCCTACAAACCTTGGTGCTAACTTCCCAATGGACCCAAAGCGAACGACGTTCCATAATGGAGACACATTGACAAAGACCATGTCCCCAACATCATACTCAAGATCGGTCCTCCTTTTGTCAGCATAAGATTTCTGCCTGTCTTCCACCGTCTTCATCCTTCTTCGAATCAAATCAATCTTTTCCGAAGTCTCTCTAATCATATCGGGTCCAAGCAATATCTTATCCGTAGACTCCCACCAACATGTAGGCGAATGACACGGCCGTCCATAAAGAGCCTCGAACGGTGCCATGCCAATACTAGACTGAAGGCTGTTATTATATGCGAACTCTACCAATGGAAGATGTTCCCCCCATGTACCTCCGAAATCTAAGACACATAACCTCAACAAGTCCTCTAGAATACGATTCACCCTCTCGGTCTGGCCGTCCGTCTGAGGATGATATGCGGTGCTCAAACATAACTGAGTCCTTACCGCCTCTTGTAAGCTCTTCCAAAATTTGCTAGTAAAAATAGGATCGCGATCGCTCACTATGCTAGATGGAACACCGTGCAAACGAACTATCTCTCGAATGTATACGGAGGCTAACCATGGAGCAGTCCTCTTACTCTTCACGGGAATGAAATGGGCGCTCTTAGTAAGTCTATCTACCATGACCCAAATCCCTGTATTACCCTTCCTCGATCTTGGTAATCCGTCAACAAAGTCCATCGAAACACTTTCCCACTTCCATTGTGGGACCTCCAATGGGTGTAGCAATCCACCGGGCTTCTTTTGCTCTGCTTTTACTTGTTGGCACACCAAGCATCTAGCGACATACTCGGCCACATCCCACTTCACATCGGCCCAAAGGTAAACTCGTCTCATGTCCACGTATATCTTGTCCCCGCCGGGATGGATGGTCATCTTCGAACGATGGGCATCATCAAGAATGGTCTTCCTTAGGTCATCGTCTTTTGGTACACAAAGTCTACCGTCCCTACGCAACCAACCCTTATCGTCTAGGGTATACCTACAGAGATGACTCGATGGCTCTCCTCCTTTGAGCTTTTCTACTAACTCAACCAACTGTGGGTCGCCTCGCTGTGCCTCGCCAATCCGTCCCACAAGCGTAGGTCTGACCTCTAAGGATGCTAGCAAACCGGGTACAGAATCAATGGATGGTCTAAAGTCAAAGGTAGAGATAAACTCTAAGCTAAGTCGCTTGACAAACAAAGGACTCAATGTCAACTTGTTCCTACTCTAAGCATCTACCACAATGTTGCCCTTGTCAGGGGTATATGCTATCTCGAAATCGTAGGACGCCAAGAACTCCACCCACCCTAACATATCACCCTTCCCTAGAGACCACATGCCCTAAATTCCTCACTTCTTCCCTCCAAAAATGGTATTTTGGAGAACTTAGCTTTAAGCTGGTGCACTTGTAAGGTTCCCAAGCTTTCCCTAAGATGTAGGGCATGCTCTTCTTTGCTTCTAGAGAAAACCAGGATATTATCCCATGCAAAATCGTCACAACTATCCATCTCTTACGCAGACCATCCTAGTCGAACTCGACATCCCCCAAGAGAAAGCCCCAAAGTCCTAAACCAATATCAGACAAACACCCAAGGGATACCTCCTTTGAATTCAGACGACCTACGTGAGATGATACTAGTAAGACGGCCAACCAATTGAGCACTTGATCGACTCTGGCTGTCTTTGCCAGTCTTGCTCCAAAACCACCGTTGATTACATAACTGGCTTTGCTTAATCTATTAAGCACATACGAAAACTTATTTCGGGCCTCTAGGTAAACCCCGCACTTTATCAACAACGTCTCCATACTCACGGACCACACAAACAGACTCCCAATCATCGTTGGATGCGTCAGAAGATTTTAGGCAGCTAAGCATCATTGAACCCCTAGGGTCACAAGAAATATGAGGGTCTTTCCATAACGAATCAATAGTCTAACTACCCTCCTTTCGCAATCTAGGATGGTACCTCGTCTGGCTAGCCAATCCACCAATAGGATCAAACTATAGCCCGTGAAACCAAGGATGAAGGCGTTGCATTCAAATCCAATGCCCAAGATAGACACTCTCAAATCACGACAAACCCTTGAAGGATGAGCCAAACCACCAACAGGATTTGAGACAAGGATGGGATCCTTAACTAGACTAGTATTTAGGTGCAGTGTTTCAACTAACGAAGCAGATACTAACGAGTATGAAGCGCCAGAATCAAACAAAGTTCAAACAGGATAATAAAGAAAACCAAATTTCAACCTAGATGGTCCTACCACCATCAGGTATACCATCCGTGAGGGAATACAACTACCCTCCAGAAGATCCTGTACTTTGTCCTTGCCTCTTTGGACAATCCTAAGGTGTCCTATTTCTCCAAAATAACTAGCCTTCTTCTTCACATCCTCCATTCGTGACCTCCCACTAAGATGAGGTTTCGTCCTTTGTTAACCAAACAGCTATTTGAACCTTCCTCCCATCGTCTATCTTAAAGGTACCAACAAGCCCTCCACTTCCTTGGACTAACTTCTAGCCCGACAAACGTCTAAGTCCCTTGAAGGGGTTCTCCGTCCTTCATACGGAAGTCCTTATTTATCTTATAAAAAGCATCTATACGCGGAGGGGGAAAAATCAAAAAGAGAAAGAGGAAGAGATTCAAAACGGAGAATCGAAGGAAGAATATATGGCTCTTGGGGATCATGTTCTTAAAATAAACCTTTCTTTCAAAAATACTTTTCTACAAACATATTTTTGAAAGTATTCTTTATAAAAATGCTTTTGAAAAATAGTTTTTCAAAATATCTTATCTGTTCTGGTAACCTTCAGCTCTGATACCACGTGTAACACCCTACCTCTATTAAGGTCACTCGGAAAGGGAATGCCTTAACTTCAGTGGAGCGTTTTTAAGTGAATATAGAATAGAAAATCACAACAAGACAGATATAAAGCAGTACTTGAAAATTAAAAACTTTATTTATTGCAACAGAAGATAAATATGTTTGGTTACATCATCAAAACCATAAACCAAAGTCAAGTACATAATATCCATCTTGATAAAACAAAGTACATAATCCCACTACTACAAATGGCCATACAGAAAGTGATAGGCTGAACTTTACTTCGGCAATCCAAATCCAAGTGCTCCCAAAGAGATCCCAATCAAGCTCCATTAGTACTAGTCCCACCCTTAGAACCTGGGGGGGGGGGGGAAGGAAGAAAAGAGGTGGAAACAAAGGGGGTCAGACATAAAGTCTGGCGAGTGCGATAACTCTAACAACATAATTATTAAAGCAACATGATAAGATATAAGCTGGAGAATAAGGTAATGACTGTGTGAACCACATGGGTATGGCAAGGCAATCAAGAGAAACAAAGATAACGTAAATGGCGCTTCCTAATCTATATAGGATAATTACTATACTCTACCGTACTGTACCATACTGTACTGTACTAACACTAACCGCACCCCTACTAGTCACTTTAGAAATTTGATCCCTCTTGGTTAAATAGAACGATGATAGCTTCGTGTACTACTAGATGTACCCACTATCCTCCATGTTTGACTGTATATCTCTAGTTGCTATCATAGGTACCCAGCGTGTACCTATCCCTACTAGATGTACCCCTTCAATAAGTAATAATGGTAATTCTATGTACTCCTAGCTGACGTCATAGGTGCCGCCTGCTCCTATCTCCACTAGGTGGTACCCCTTAGTGATTATTAATAATAGTGGTAGCTTTGTGTACCCCTAGCTGACTACATAGGTGTCGTCTACTCCTATCTCCACTAGGTGTACCCACTACCCTGCCCCATTCGATCGGCTCCCTAACTCGTAGATACCCGTGCTGGCCCCACAGTGGGGTGTATCACTCCCCAAAGTGGCAACCCGATACCACAAATAATGCACGGCTTATACCTACACGATGCAACAACGTCTTACCTACCAGCCCGGGTCCACACACGCATATGAACCCGTTGGACTTGCGTTGCCACCGCTAACCCGATTTGGCCTCTTACAGTCAAGCCCAGTACGCGTGTCCCGTCCTCGACTTGGGTCGAGCTCACAAAGATACGTATGGGTTACTGGTTGAAATGGGCCCCCATGACTTGACACAAGCTATCCACCTAAGCTTGGTCCCCTCTAGTATTTCCCACTTAACCCACTTTTTATTCATGTTTCAATTACATGTTTCAATTTTGGTTAAGGGTTTCTATTAGTAATTCCACATGCCACCCAAGGCACTCACTTAACCCCTATGTCCCACTTACATGTTTTACCTTGGTTAAGTGTTACTAATCGTATTTCCTCATGCCACCCAAGGCACCCACTAGATTCCACATGCCACCCAAGGCACCCACTTAACCCCCTCATGTTCCACTACATGTTTATCTGGTTAAGTGTTTCTTAATTCATTAAGACCGTAACCTCATAAAGACCTCTCACATTAGACAGGCATTTGTGGCAGCTGGATTTGCCGGGCGGGTCCGGGTAGTCTTACACCACAAAAGAGCCTAACCTCGTGTCTTTACAATTGTTACATATTTAATTTATGCCTAAGACCTCTCACATTAGACTGACATTCGTGGCAGCTGGATTTGTCGGGCGGGTCCGGGCAGTTTTACACCACAAAAGAGCCTAACCTCGTGTCTTAGACGATTAATTACTCCTAATTAATCATTCCCCAATTTGAGTTACTTTCCCTATTCAAATTATCAATCAATTCCAAATTTAACGATGTCCATAATTGACTCAATTATGTCCATCCATTTATGGTATGTAAAATTATACCAATTATCACCACAATTATATTTTATGCCTTTTAAGGCATTTATGCTCATCTATTTATGGTATATAAATTATACCATTTTCATTACTAATTAATTTTATTCCTTAAAATTAATTACATGCCTTTTTAGGCCATTACATGCCAATTAAATCTTTTTAATATTATCCCCTTCGTACCCCCGTCATTCGTTCGCTCAACATGACATATTCATAATAGACTCGCAATTAGTCTAATACTTAAAAAAAAGAATAAACGTCACAAATTCACATACACACAATAATAGATCTAATTTGCATCAAACTTGCAATTAAGAATTTCAACATACTTGCATAGTCTTTGTATTATCAAGGATCAAAAATCATAGATCTAAAAGGTGTGGGGTTGCATGTATAAACATAATTTTACACCCAACTAGCCTAAGTAATTATCACAAACTTACATAAACGGTTTATGTCGTCAACCTAAACATAAAGGTGTCATCTTGCATAACTATGGATCCAATAAAGGTGTTAATTTGAGTTAACTATGGATCCACATAAAGGTGTAAACTTTCATAACTAGGCATGTCATAGATTCAACATAAAAATGTCAACTTGAATATGGATCTAAACTTTAAAGGTGTGAACTTGTATATATACATATGAATCCAATTATCACTTAAACTTGCATATGGACATAATACCTATACGAACTAGCATATGTTCCACATCCATATTCGCATAAAACTAATGTTATAAACCTAGGTGGTTGGATTATAAAAAGGGATTCATTAACACAAGTTAACATCATGAACTACTAGCATATATTTTAGATCCAAACTTACATAACATCATACACAAAACTTGCATAACATCATATATAAAACTTGCATAACATTATATATGAAACTAGCATAATATCATATATAAAACTTGCATAACATCATATGTGAAACTTGCATAACATCATATATAAAACTTGCATAACATCATATGTGAAACTTGCATAACATCATATATAAAACTTGCATAACATCATATGTGAAACTTGCATAACATCGCATATAAAACTTTCATAACATCATATAATATGAATCAAGTTAACATATATGATTAAACATATGAATTAGATTCACAACCACAACTTATAATCCAACGTATATCACATAATAACTAATTTAGCAATTATTTTGTTAAGGTGATCGAACTCACAACTCAAAAGTTGTCTTGAGTTCTGAATTCTGATTTCTGGAGTTGCATTAGCGCTCCTTTGATGAAGATTCGCTGTTAGGGTCGAATAGTTCTAATTTGATTCGCTGTTCTTCCTCTTTAATTTGGTGGCGGCTGCTCTAGGGTTCAAGACAACAACATGACGACCATAGTTTTAGTTCTAATTCTGATTTAGTGTTTGAGTCTATGGGTCTTTTTATAGAGTTTTGAATTAATTTAAGTCGTGGATGTTCTTAGGGTTAATCAAAACCATTCAGCCCAGATTAGAACTATCCAGGAACCATAATGACTCATTAACTAGTCAGAAATGACTCAGCACTGACTCACCCTTCGAACCAGATGGCTATGCAGGTTTTCTCTCGGCCTGGGCGCACTAGGGAAGTGCGCCAATGCAAATTTGTACTGGCGCACTTCCCAAGTGCGCCAGTGCATTTTTTTTCAAACTTCGTTCGTTCATATCTTCTTCATACGGTATCCGTTTTACGCAAACTCGGACTCTATCTCAAGCAGAATTCCGAGACGAACGCAATGGAATGACCCGTTTTCCTTAATTCCCACATTTGAAATTAAGTATTCTTAAATTTAGTTAATCTGATTATTCAAAAATCCGGGGTGTTACAAATATGGTCAGCCGAACCAAGTTAGTCGAGTTAATCGAATATGGCCAGTCGAAGCAAGTTAGTCAAGTTAGTCGAATAGAGCTAATCGATTAGAGTTAAACAAATAGAATTAATCGATTAGAGTTAATCAAATAGAGTTAATCGATTAGAGTTAAAACAGACATAGTTATTTAGGATGAGTCGCCATTTAGCACGACTGCTAGCTTAATTCGCAGGGCTGCAGATAGCCTACGACGGTCGGATGTTTCCTGAGGGAATCAGGCGTAACCATTGTGATCGTTGCGATCTAGAGTCAAGCGAATGGAGTTAAATCGAATATTAGCTATTCGAAATAAAGTTAAAACAAACATAGTTTATTCGAATAGAATTAAAAGAGTTGATCGAATATAGTTTATTCGAATAGAATGAAGGAGTTAATCAAAAGAAGTTAATCGAAATGAGTTAATCGAATTAGAGTTAATCCAGTTAGAGATAATCGAGTGTTAGTTAATCGAGTTAGAGTTCGTCGAGTATTGATTAGTCGAATATAAGAATTTATCGAATAGAGTTATTCGAAAGGAGTTATCGAATATTAGTTATTCGAAAGTGGTTATCGAATATTAGTTATTCGAAAGGAGTTATCGAATTAGTTATTCGAAAGGAGTTATCGAATATTAGTTATTCGAAAGGAGTTATCTAATATTAGTTATTCGAAAGGAGTTATCGAATATTAATTATTCGAAAGGAGTTATCGAATATTAGTTATTCGAAAGGAGTTATCGAATTAGTTATTCGAAAGGGGTTATCGAATATTAGTTATTCGAACGGGTTATCAAATATAGTTTATTCAAAAGGAGTTAAATCGAATATAAGTTATTCGAATGGAGTTAAACCGAATATAAGTTATTCGAAGAGAAGAGTTATCAAATATTAGTTATTCGAAGAGAGTTAATCGTCGAATTCGATTATATCGAATTCGGGAAAGTACTTATACTTTCCGGTGTTTAATTCAAGATTTATTTATAAATTAGGTGTTTATTTATTTATTCAAATGAAAGAATAAAAGTTATATTTGAAGTTAGATATTTCGAAAGTAGGGATTATAACGTTATCGTTATAACCAATGTTTTTATAAAAGAAGTGGATTCGTAAATAAAATCCGTGAGGTTCGCAAAGAAGTGGTTAAAGGTTTAAAAAGGTAAACTTTGTCTATTCCGAAGTTAAAACGTTGTTCAGTTAAGGTCTGAGAGGTAATTATACCCCAACTTGATTGACTTCCTTCTTAACTAAGGAATGGTTAAAGTTTGATAGTAAAGGTAAGTTAAGTGAATTTAGTTAATGAGCGTAATGGTTTGTGTTAGCATAGCGATGTTTATTTAAAACATCAGTTTAAATCAAATGAAGGAGTGTTGGAAATGTTTTCCAAATAAGAACCAGAAATGTTTTCTAATAATATAAAATAAGAAATGGGAATAAATATGGAAACGTTTTCCAGTGATTACTAACGTATATTTTCTAAGTTTAGAAAATAAGGATTTACGAATATATGAAAACGGGAAATAAGGAAATGAATAAATTAATGATAAATTAATTTAAAGGGATAAATGTTGAATGTTGATTGATCGATAAAATTTCCATTTGGAAATAATATCGTTGTTTGCACACGAGTTTTCTTTTGATAGTTAAATCACAGACTATCAAAGTTCTTACCATTTTTCCGTCGTCAATATGGAGAGACCGGTTGGGTTATTATCCGAGAACCACTCTGTATGGGCGTTAGCGTTTCGAATCAAATAGATCAAAGACAAATTGAAGACGGAGTTGGGCTATCCTGTTTACAGAATAGTGCCTTCGGTTTGTCCAGTCCCAGGACAACCTGTATGGAAGAATGTTTGATAGAGTATATCTGGTGGATCACGTGAGTTGATCATTTCAAACGTATTTACGTTGGTGGCGGAGAAATTCATTTCTCTTAGCTTATACCCGTGGTATTTTTGGGGAAATCAATTTGTGGTTTGACGGGTATGATGATGTGGCATTCAAAGTAAATGAATGAGTAATCTGTTGAAAGATACGTTATGACCTCCAGCCTCATCAATTGGGAAATGACAGAAATCGGGCAGGCAGCATGGCTAAGTGGGCCGCACCCAAGTAGGGTATATTGTCACCATCTAGAGAATATTCATATTTATTACTTCTTTCAATTCTGTATCTCCCAAAAATGGTTATGTTGGTTTACCAACTGTATGGTGACAATATATTCGATACACTCAAGCGAAATGAGTGGTCAGTCATGTGTGGCTGAGTTGCAAGATGTTCTTGTTGAACTCCAGTGTATCGCTTCTGGAGTACACTGATCAGAAGGTGGATCCATACCTTGTCATAGTTGGAATCCATTTCCCAAATAAGAGACCGTGGTTTTGATTGTATATTATATATATAGAACGTTAGATGCAAGCGTTCTACTAGATTAATATTACTTGTGTTAGACATTATTATAATATCAGAATAATTTTGTTTACAAATGATTTAGGTTATCGTAAGGTAAAAACCATCTATGTTTATGTGTGGATCAGTCTTACGATTATTCTTTCTTTGAAAGGATCTTTAAAGTTAAACAAATGATTTCAGTTTACTCACACCAGTCACATGACTGACCTGGAGTTTATTTTGTTTTGTTTTCCCTAAACTCTTGGGTGCCCAATTTTGTACGGGCAGTCAAGTAGTCGGGATTTACAGATATATTTGGAGAGCTGGAGCAGGAGGCTTCAGAATTATATAGCTATAGTTATTTCCGCTGCGTTGTATGTACTGTACTTTGGAAATGATATGTATATTCATGTACAGTTTTATATTTCAAAGTTATGTTATATGTTATTCGTTCCGCTGTGAGGTTCGTGTTACTCTGATGTTGTGTTGTTCTTCTTCTTCTGTTCTAAGTTTCTATCTTATCTATTCTCACCCTCTAACTTCTTTCATGGACTATCCGGTATTTCCGATGCTTGAATAGTCGGCATAGTGTTGTATGCCGATATCTAGGATCGCAAAAAACCCGGGTCATTATAGATTCGGCTCAACATATTCAAAGCACATCTCATCTATGATAAATATGTACTTTGGGGGGCAAAATGTTAACCTGTTTTGTGACCAGGCCACCCAAAGCCAAGAACCTGAGTACCAGTTTGCATCGATCAGTGATCCCTTAGATGAATTAACAAAGGATGGGAAAACTTGTATTTCTGTGCACAGAAGCTTCGGGTTGGATTCCATCATTTCGGATCAAGCTAAGGCGAATATTTCTGATCGACCAAACCGGATCGGGTCGAAGTGGGGTGATCCGACCTACTAGGAATAAAGAATTCTGGGCAGTTAAAGACCATTATCCCATGTTCTCCACTACTTCTGAAATATCCTCTGATGCCGCCACGTGGCATAACCAACCCAACACTTGCCCGCAGCTATAAATACGTGAGAATACAATGAATTAAGGGGATTTTCTGGGCACTTCATCTATTCATGGCAGCAATGGCCGAATTTCTTCATAGATAATCACCTTCTTCTCCAATGAAAATCAATGAATTCAGAGAGAACTATTCATTGTATTTGAGTGTCAATATTCATTGTAATTGTAATTCCAGAATGAAATGAGAAACTATAAAGTGGATGTAGGCTCATTAACGCCGAACCACTATAAATCTCATGTGTCGATTGATTTTTCTTGCTTTCAGTTCACAGTTCCTCATTATTCTCTGCAAAACATGATTAATTGGGTGTTAGGACCATTTTTTGGTCTAACAAAAATCGACAATGTTGAGTTCCATTGCGAAGCATATGCGTTGTATTTCATGAGTATGACCTTATCCTAGGTATGGACTGGCTATCATTTTTTGAGGCCATCCTCGATTGCGATAAGAGAAATGTTCGTCTTAGGAGCCGAGGAGGATGTAGCCTAAATATTCCTTGTAATGTTAGGAACAAGGATAAAGACTTATTATATCCCTTATCTCCTAGTTCTGAAGGACCATCTTCGGTCCATATAGTTTGTGAGTTCTTGGATGTTTTTGAGGAAGCCACGGGACTTCCGCCCCATAGAGAAATCTCTTTTCGTTGACCTAGAGATAGACGCTAGACCTATAGCACTACCCTTGAGGCATATGGCGCCTAAGGAAAGAAGGGAGTTGGATAAGCAGATTTCGGAATTATTACAAAAAGGTTTCATTCATCGAAGTACCTTAGAATGGGGTGCACCCGCCGTATTTGCCACCAAAGCAGACAGATCTTTGAGACTTTGCGTGGACTGTAGGGAACTTAATAAATTGACCAAGACGAATAGGTACCCCTTACCTAAAATCGATGACCTTTTTGATCGCTTGGGAGGAGCCCGAGTATTTTCCCAATCAGGCCTTCTACTGGATTTCACCAGTTAAGAATTACGGAGGACCATAAGAACAAAATAATGTTTAAAACGCCAGATGGATTGTTCCAATGGAAGTTATGCCCTTTGGACTAACGAATGCACCCGCTTTCTTCGTTGACCTCATAAGTAGAATGTTTAGGGGCTTTCTAAATAAAATTGTGGTAGTCTTCGTAGATGATATCCTTATATTTTCAAAAGATTGTAAAGAGCATGAAAATCACTTGAGACAAGTGTTAGAGATATTAAAAAAGAACCAACTGAAAGCAAAATTCTCGAAGTGCCATTTCTAGAGGGAAGAAGTAAAATTTTTAGGACATATTGTGTCAAGCGAAGGCTTGGCAGTAGACCCCACAAAGATAGAGGCAATCAAAGAAAGGAGGATGCCTCAGAATGCTACGGAAGTAAGAAGCTTCCTTGGATTGGCCGGATATTATCAGAAATTTATTAAGGATTTTGAAATTTTTTTTACTCCTTTAACCCAATTAACAAAGAAGAATTTGGTGTTTTCTTGGAGTAATAAATGTTACATGTCCTTTAAGAAATTAAAGGAAGTATTAACTAGCGCACCAGTCCTAATTATAACCGATGGTTCAAAACTGTTTACAATTTACACCGATGCGTGTGGGACCGGTTTAGGAGCGATCCTTATGCAAGAAGGAAGAGTAATTGCTTACGCTAGTAGACAGCTCAAGGATCCAGAGAAGAGATACCCAGTTCATGACCTTGAGTTAGCCCTAGTAGTGTTCGCCCTTAAAATGTGGAGGCATTATATTTTAGGGGAGAAATTTGAACTCTTTACTGACCATAAATCCCATAAGTATCTATTTTCCCAACGTGATCTAAACTTGAGACAACAATAGTGGATGGAGTATATTGCCTCATTTGACTTTACGATTCAGTATACCTTGGGCAAGGGAATGTTGTGGCGGATGCTTTGAGTAGAAAACACGCAACCTTGAATGCGATGATAGAATGGAAACAATTGGAGTTTCTCTCTAAATTTAATATGCAACCCTCACCAACCACTTCTAATGGTTTTCTTGGAGCCATGATAGTTAAATCTACTCTAAGAGAAAGGACTCAAAATATACAAGACCTCGACGAAGAGTTAAGAAGCATAAAGGAGAAAGTGGAAAGGAAAGAAACCTTTCTCCATTTGGTTAGATATTCGATCGGAGATGATCGAAGTTTACTTTGGGATGGAAAACTTTACGTCCCTGAGGATGAAAGGTTAAGGAAAGAAACTCTAGAGGAGTGCCATAGGTCAAAAATGACCATACACCCCGGTGGGGAGAAAATGTACAAAGATATGAAGAGGAATCTCCATTGGGAAGGAATGAAGAGAGACGTAGTCGAGTTCGTAGCCAAATGCATGACGTGTCAAAAATTCAAAGAGGAGCAAGGGAAGCCCGGAGGAATACTACTGCCTTTATAGATCCCCATGTGGTAGTGAGAACATATTTCCATGGACTTTGTAGACGGACTTCCTAGAATCCAAAAGGGGAATGAGTCCATTTGGGTTGTGGTAGATCGCTTAACCAAAAGCGCTCATTTTATACCAGTCAAGAAGGGGACTGCGCCTCGTTATCCCAATTATATGTCAAAGAGATGGTTAGATTACAAGGTAGATAGAGACCCCTTATTCACAAGCGAATTTTGGAGAAGCCTACAAACAGCATTGGGAATGACCCTCAATCTAAGCACATCTTATCATCCGCAGATCGACGGATAGACAGAAAGAGTAAACAAAATCTTGGAAGAGTTACTCAGAGCTTGCATCATCGACTTTGGAGGAGTTAGGGAGCAACACCTACCGCTCGTAGAATTCACCTATAACAATAGTTTTCAAATGACGATTGGTATGGCCCCTTTTGAAGCGCTTTATAAGAGGCCATGCAAATCGCCAACTTGTTGGTGGGAAACTACCGACAAGGTTCTACTCAGAACAAACTTCGTTCGTGATTCCATGGAGAAGATATCCTTGATTAGGCAGAGGATGAAGGCAGGCCAAGACCGTCAGAAATCATATGCCGATAAGCGAAGGAGGGAACTTGAGTTTAATATTGGAGACTTGGTATTCGTATAAGTTTCTCTTCTCAAGAAAACTGTTCGGTTCGGGAAGACTGGGAAGTTGGCTCCTGCATTTATTGGGCCTTTTCGTGTCATCAAGAAGATAGGAACTTTGGCTTATCGAGTGGATCTCCCAGAGCGTCTATCGGGGATCAACAATGTTTTCCATGTATCTCATCTAAGGAAATACTTTCATGATTGTGTTATCAGACTCGAGCATGACGAAATTGGGGACATAGAAAAATTCGAGTTGGAGTCCAGGGTTCCCCATGCCACTACAAGAATTGTAGCGCACAGAATCAAGAGACTCTGCAACAAAACCATTCGCCTTGTCCGAGTACAATGGAGAAATTATCCTACGCCAAGCACATGGGAGATTGAGGATAAAATGAGGCAGACTCACCCAGAGTTTTTCTCAGGTATTTTTTCCTCAAAATAACATTTATAAATGCATCGTGATTACTAGATTGGATGTTAGGAAATGGATGCAACACCTTTGTACAAGAGCACTCATATAGAAATATATGCATAATTAGGTTGTTTGCAAACATATTGCATCACCATTACACCTACATGCTAGGATAGAGCTCACTTTAGTGGGTCTGCTGTTCATAATCACTGCGAGTCATAGATGCTTGTGGATGAATTAAAATAACATGGGTGTACAACATGGATGTTTTGAGCGAGTTGTATTTCCGCCCCTTAAACAGATTTCGGGACAAAATCTATTTTTAAGGAGGGAGAATGTAACCCCCGTAAAGTACATAAACATTAATAATAAATAAACAAGAATAAGAATAAACAATTTAATGATAAGGCTGGAGAATGAGATCTTGCAGCTTTAAGAATTTGGCTATGAAATTCTTTTATTTGGATTCGTGGCGAAATTCTGAATCGTTTTCGTATATCAGTAAAACACAGAATATATATATATATATATATATATATATATATATAATTATTTGTTTAATATATATATGTCCAAAATATATCTGCTATAAGAGGGAGAATTTGAAATTTGAAATGAGGATAATCTTATGGGGACAAAGGATATTTTATATAAGGAATAAGATTTAAGGAAATAAAGCAGTGTGTTAATTAAATTAACACGTCAGCAAACGCACGTTTATTTGGAATCTCAGCGACCAGGGTGTCGTCCGCCCCCTTAAGAGGGGTATCGACCGCTGGTCGACCACCTTGAGGTTGAGGAGTCCAATAAATCTATGTTTATTTAGGGTTTTCTTTAGGGATAAATAAAAGGGATGGATTAAATCTGAGCAATCCAATGGCCTATGCTCACACGGGAAACTATATATAGCCCCTCATATCACACAATAGAACCCTAGCCATTCTCTTATCCCTACCTCCATGCTACCTTTGTACCATTACAAAATTCCATAAAAAGGTTAGGGATTTCTTCTATTCCTCCAACCTTTATTCTTATCTCCTATCTATTCTATTTCATATAGTTTTTTTAGAATGAACTCTGGAATTTTGTATATATATAAGATTCCAAAGCATGTTTCTTATGTGTGTGTGTGTGTATATATATATATTAGGAGGATTATTGGAGCACGTTTCCCGCAAAGATTAAGCATAGATCTAGATCTACTACAGAAATCCTATCTATTCCTCCCTAGATCTGCGAGTGGAATGTCGTGTACTTAGGCATATCCATGTTTTTATTAGATTATCATATTGATAGATATGCTTAAGAGGATTTGGAAATCGATAACATCAATACCAAAACCCCCAAATCCTCTATTTTATATTTGCGTATGAATTGTCATGTTATTTGGGTTTTGTGGACTTTTGATTTTAATATTGGATTAAGAATGAAAATGGTGTTGTTGTTGTTTCTAACTTGTGTAGTCCACCCTTATGAACATTTGATTATAACCTAAAATGGTTTAAATTTGGGTGTTTCATGATTTGATTAGGTTTGGATTCTATTTTGAATCCAAACGTATTCATACTGAAATATGTCAAATGTAAAGATTTTTATGTGTATAATACCAAAAAGGAGTGAATTAGATAAAGGGGAAATTATAAACATACATGTATATATTATATGTGTATGTTATACACTATTTTTGATCCAGTATTGAAATCATTCCAACAAACCTTGGATGCAAGTTGAAATTTGTATGTGTGTATATTTTCCATTCACTACTATTTGTTATCTTGTTATTATGCCATCATGTCATCATTCCTAAGTTATAGCGGTAAAAGTATGGAAAAACTAACTTGTATACCTTGATTTAGACAAATTGACAATTACCATCTCATTAGAACGTTTTCTTGTTCATATGAATATTTACATTATTTAGGCGTTATAATTATTATACTTATATAAATGTAATCAACGTAATTAACATTTTATTAGCGTAATAAATGCGATTAGGATATAATTTGATTTTGAAATGTCCCCATATATATAAATATATATTGATTGCTTGTGTGTGCATATAGAATGGTTATATATATAAACAATGACACGCAGACATGACTTTAGTTGCCATTTGTGGTATAAGTCTGCCCAGAATCGACCGGCAAATCCAGCAACTACAAGTAGGCCCAACTAATGTGAGAGGTCTGGGTGCCATGAACCATTCAAACTTAGTACACTAGACACGAGGTTAAACCAACTTGTAGTAAAAGTCTGCCCTGAACCGACCGGCATATCCAACATCTACAGGTATACGGTTTAATGTGAGAGGTCTAGTGTGTGTATATATAACTATATATATAAGTCTATTGCATGTGAAAATAGGTAGGTTTACTACACCTTGAGAAGGTCTTAAGTGAATGACTTTCTTTTTATCTAATTTAGGTCTTAAGTGGTTAGGACTAGGATCCCTCCGAAGGTTTATTCCTTGGAGAGGAACCAATGTCTTGGGACCATCCCTTGTTAGATTTAAAGTAAGTCTTTGGGTCCTCCTTCTCTAAAAGTGGTTAGGCATAAGCGATAACGGAGTAGGGTAGTTCACGGGGGAAGTCCACTTCCTCTAGAAGCTTGTAAGGGCTCAACTAGGGGCATGCTTGGTATATAAAAGATATGTGGCCATGACATGCTTACCAACTGTCTAAGGAAAGTCTTAAGTGACATAGGTGTCCTACTGTAATATCAGTTAAGTAGTAACGTTCACAATATTACTTCTCATATTACAAATGAGAGTATAGACTTTAAGAACGTTGACGTATTAGGACGGGGTCTTAAGGGGATAGGGTCCACCTCAGGGTTATAAGAAATCAAAGAATACACCTTTAATAGGGCCATAAGTGACGGAGAATGCCCATTTCGTTGGGTCTTTACCCTAAAAGCACCAATGAACGATTGACTTGGATATCCACCTCATTGGTTAGATACTTGGTTTGTGTGAATCTTGTGTGCTGCGTAGATATACCTTGACATATGTAACCTGCTAAAAATATATGGTATGGACATTAAGTTACACCATATTTTAGTCACACAAAACTTTATTTTCTGACCCCTCTCCTTAACCTATCCAACATGTCAGTAGATGGGGTAAAAGCCATGGACGAAGTCATGATTGGAGCTGAAGAAGAAGACGAAGTTGTTATGCTATTGTTAGTAGTTATTGCTTTACTTCTTTTGGAAACTTGTCAGAATGAATTATTTCATGTACCCGTTGAACATATGTAGCTTTGACTATTGTATTTCTGTGATTTTTTGAATAAGTGGTACATCTTATTTCAGTATTATATTTTCTCTTTCCTCTGTGTGAGAATTCCATTCGAAGTATATGTTTATATTATCTGTGCAAACGTAATCCTTACAGGATCCAACGACCCATTTAGAATGGTTCTAAGTTTCGATGGGCCTTTTCTAGGTCGAAATTTAGGCCCATTCCAAGTAAGTTGTTACAGAAGGGCTTTTGGGTAGGCTGAAGCAGGATATTTGAAGGCATTTTACATTATGTAATTACCCATTTGCTACCATTGTGGTTGATAACTAGCTGTGATGAGGGTTTTGTTCTTGTTTGTGTGTTTGTTTGTTGATGATCTTGTGTGTATTTTCTACTGTTTATCAATAAAACGAGGTTGGGCTCCTCTCAACCCCACTAGCTTTGCAAAAAAAAAAGTTATCAATTTATTTTGACATCATCCTATTATTATATTATTTGCAAACTCCCGATATCTTAAATTGTGTGTGAAGTTAGTATGAAATGTAAAGTAGTTGAAATGATATATAACCAAATTTTTTATAATTATAGTTGATTATATAAATTGACATAGAAATTCAATTGGAGATTTTAAGTTTAATTTAAGATTTTAAACCTGGAAATTTTGATTTACCAAATTTAGTTAAATGAGAGGATTAAATTTAAATCTAAGACCAATATTTGAATCTAAGATTTAACGAGATTAATCAATTAATTTAATTTAACTTGATTTTGAATTAATATACAAATAAAATATTACTAGTTTAAACTTTAAAGGTTGAACTGTCTATTGGGTTGAGAGTTTGGAATTATTATAAGTCCTAATCGATTAATTGAATTAAACATAAATTACGAATTTAAAGAAGGGTCCGTTTGGCACGGGTCCCTATTAAGTTTCAAAATTAGGCTCACATCCGGTCATAAACTTTTAGGTCCCTATTTTTCGAAAACTCATTAAAAAATAATACAAAAATAATAAAAATACGTAAATTCATATTTAAATAAAACACGAAAACATAAAAAAATTCAGTTGAAAAAAACCCAAAAAACAGAAAAACAACAAAATTGCAGTTAAATGCAAAATAGTATGCACAAATTTGAATTTCCTTGCATACATCTGTGCAAGTATTCCAGTCATGCATCTGTGTTTGTTTTCATGCATACAGGCATGCAAGTAAAGCATTATTCTTGCATACAAGTGTGCAACAATTCACATGCATGCAAATCAGTTCATAATTGTTTGCATTCATGTGTGCAATAAAAACAGAAAAGTTGCACGCATGTGTGCAACAATCTGCAGGCAAAATTCAGTACAGTTTATCTTCATTCAATACTTACGTATTTGTATGCAAGTATTTCAAAATAGTTGCACACATGTATGCAAGTTTTTATCCAGATTTTCAATGAAAGCAGCTTCTGCAATAGTTGCATTCATGTATGCAACTATTGGTAACAGTTGCTTACATGTATGCAATTTTTTTTCTGTGGACATCCGAGAACATTTCCAAAATTTAGCAAAAAAAATTTTTTTTACCTGACAACGCTTTTTTTGACATAAAAACGTAAAAGGCAGAACTTTCAAAAATAGGGGCCGGGTTTGCATTGAAAAGTAGGGAGGGACGTGAGCCTAATTAAGTTTGGTTTTAGGGATGTGTGCCTAATTTTCACTTTAAAGAATTTGATCTGATTGATAAACTCAATATTTAAGCTAAATTTTGATTTTAGTTAGTCAACGCGAGTAATTAAATTAAATCATTATATTAAATTTATTTAAGAAATAGTTTAGAATTGGAAATCGACATTATGTTTAATTTGAAACAGTTAAGATTTAACTGGATTTAAAATTTGAAATTTGGAACCCAAAGTAACCTTAGGGCGAATTTTGTAAATGTTCGGTGGTTGAATGCAATTGGATTGTATTGGAATATGGAAATGCTTAAAATTAATATTATTTTATATATTAACTTTTTATATTTATTTAATTGAATTATTTTATATTACATTATATAGTTATTTCATTTATATTATTTTAGGTCAATTTAACTATTTATACTTTACGTACTTAATTTAAACTATTATATATATATAATAATTTTAAATTATTATATTCATGTAACTATTTTGATTGAAGGTCTATCTCCAATCCGAGCAAATTTTAGTCAAAATTGTTTGAATAAAAGATTTTAATGAGATAAGTGGGATATCGAAATCTAAATCAAAATTGAAGTTTGGATAATGAATCATCCTTATATGGAAATTTGAACTTGAAATTTTATCCAATATATGAAGTTGAATTAGATTTGGATCCGAATTTGAATATTGAATTTATTGAAAGGAAAATGAAATGATAGTGGAAATTGATATTTGAACTAAGTTGATTAGTGTCATAAAAGATGATGTTGGATAAATATGAATATAATTCTATTGATTAACTTGATACTATCACCTAATTATTATACTTGAGTTGATTTACTTGATAACAATGTTAATCCTGACTCGAGTGTTTTGTTTATCTTTATGCACGTGTTAGACCAAGTATTATAGTTTGAGATTTCACCATAGAATCTAGAGATACGCGGAGACCTCATCTTCTTCAATTAATTTTATCAATTGTATATGTATTAATGAAATTTTATGTATTATCCTTCTGTTGTATTCTATATTACAACTTATATATTGTATCATTTTATTCCATTGTGAGGTACTATATTATTCTATGTTTGTGATAGATTCTGATTAAACCCATAGAAATAACAATATGTTGTTTCGAATGATTTGGATTGGTTTTATTATTGACTTGAATTATTGGGAATAACAAGTCATTATGATTGGTATCGGAGCTTTGGTTTGATAAAATCTTATCTTGTGGGGTTTAAACTCATAAGATACAAGGTAGCAATACCCTAGAATGAGTGGAATCATCACTAGATTCATTCTAGAGATCGGAACGTATTTTGAAAAAATAATTTGTTTAAGAATTTAATTCCTTTCCAAAATTCCCACTCCATAGAATCCATTTTCTTAATAGGTTTTCTCATTGATAAGGTTTTCCTTAGGTCCATATATCGATCTTGTTTTAAATCTATCTTTGTGTCTTCCTAGATTTATCGAAGGAATTTAAGTATAAATTTATGAGTAGGTTAATCAGTTACTGAATTTGAAATAAGTAATTTTGAAAATTTCCATTGTATGTCATTTATTTTTCTCCTGAACTCTATTATATGTTTCAAATTTTTACATATTTACCTTTATTTCCATAAAAATCAAAGCGTGCAGGGCAAGTAATATAGTTAATGCTTCCACGTATATAATGTGTATGTACTCTCTTCCCTACCAATAGTAATATAATTGTTGTTTTGTCCATGAATCCTTTATATTTTCTTCATAATGTGAATTCATCTCCCTGTGCTACGTCCCTTCCTCTGCTTTGAAATCCCAACGCTTAATTTCATTTGTTAAAATTTCACTATGGTTGTCGATTGACTCATGCTTTTGCTATTTCACCTCTCTTACATTGATGGAAAGATTCATTAGTTTATGGCTCCTTCGTGACTTTGAGGATCCCAATTAATTTTGTTAGACGTAAGATAAAGTCCAACTTTCTCAACTAGTCAAATGCTGGTAATATTAACCTGCTTGGAAGAAATTTGTCTGGCCTAACAATAGGGGTTTAACCGTGTTAACTTGAAGTATTTGGGTTTATTATTTTATCACTTCGTCTGTAATTTTCCTATGCATCCTATTCAAATCGCATGGAAATAATCGAGTTGTCTAATAATATTTTGTTTGGTGAACCTTTCAATGGAATCCTGAAATAGAAGAATATGTAGTTTCGATTTGTTTCACTCTTGCTGTTCTATTTTGGAATTCACATATAGTTCTTGGTTTTTTCCCTTTATTATTACTTTTACTAGCGTTCGTATTTCAAGTTTTATGCTCTACCACTAGGAATTGAAAACTCTTAATTTCAACATGGCTCATGAAAAAAAATGAAATTATCATCTAGTATTAATAGCTGAAAGATGTGTCAACCATTGATAGGTCAAGAAGCAAACCAAACCTTACAGAAGGCCATGATAATCAATGTGTGTATATATATACACACACTCTCTCTATTACGGTATAAAAACATTCATAAACATATCAGTTTTATATACATCTCCTTAGCTTCATGTAAATATGATTTAAATAGATCTGGAACATATATCCATAACTTTGCTTATAACGAATTTTGGACAAATAAATGTGCATAGTTTTAATGTGAATGATGGTTTTAAAATTATCTTCTATTGTATGGGTTTCAAATAGAAATATAGCTTAAATATGAATGTGGTTTCAGGAGTAATGCACATTAGATTTTCAACATGACCTTACACATATATCAGATCCGAAGTATAAATATTATGAAAATTTGAATATCAATAGAACGTGCATGTAGTTTGCAAGGGTATATGATTTTGAGATGGTATAGTTTTACTGAGAAATGTATACAAAGCTTTGAACATATCAGGCCCTTGAATATGTATAAGGATTCTAGGAAGTTCTCAGTGGGATCGGATAAGGGCGATACCATCAGATCCTACATTCAGTCAAACCCAATTCCAACAGCACCGATCAACTTCAAAGGAATAGTGCTTGGCATAAAACCGGCTCTATTGGTGGCTTCCTTCTCCTCTCACGGGCCTAATGGGCTAACCCAACAAATTTTGGAACCCGACCTGATAGCGCCGGGCATCAACATCAAAGCCGCTTGGACTGCTGTAGTAGGCCCCACTAGTTTAGACTTCGACAAAATAAGACTGAGTTCAATATTCTTTCAGGAACGTCTATGGCACGCCCACATGTAAGCGGTGCAACCTCTTAGCTAAAGTCGGCGCATCCGAACTGGTCGCATGCTACAATCAGGTCAGCGCTTATGACTACGGCTAGTGTGCAAGACAACCAGATACAGCTAGTGACTGATGAGTCAACATCACAGAAATCTACTCCTATGCATTTCAGGGCGGGTCAGTTGAGTTTGGATAGGACCATGGATCCTAGACTGGTCTACGACCTATGCAGCCAGGACTATATCAATTTCATGTGCGGGCAGGGCTACAGCTCGAGAGCGATACATATGGTAATGCACGTGCCTGTGGCATGTATGCCTAGAAAGATGAATGCTGAGAAATTGAACTACCCATCAATATCGATGATTTTTATAGGAGTAAGCATGAAGAATGAGACATGGACTTCAATCAGAATGGTAATGAATGTTGGTTTGAATTTGAATGCAGTGTATAGATAAAAGGTCGAGATGGATGAAAGTGGGTTGACAAAGGTGGTGAAGCCTATGAAGTTGGTTTTTAAAGAGAAGGTAAAGACGTAGAGTTTTGCAGTGGCGGCTACAAGAGGTGTTGTAGGGAATGGCTACTTTGTGTGGACGGATGGAGTACATAAGGTGAATAGTCCTATTGTTGTTTCTAGAATGTAACCTTGTGAGTAGGGGTAAGTATGTGTGTTCTCGAGGTTTTTTTTGTTTGGAAAGTAGGGAAACAAATAGGGTAGTGGGTAAGAGCTAGTGAGCAATGGAGTTTAATGTTTGATAGTTACATAGGTTGCTGTGGATGCTTATCTCATATTATCTTATATAGTTATGTATGTTACTACTAGATAATCTATAAATAAAATATAATTCTAATTTGTGTATGGCTTAAAAAAAGGATTTTGGAAAGTTAGATACAAAAGGGTATTTTGCGAAGTTCACGGTTGGATCAAAAGTATGCGCTTTTAACCCAAATTAATAAAGCTTATTCTTCAGTTTGTACCATAGTCAATGGCAACAGGTCCATTAATAGTTTGTTTCAAATTTTTTGATAGGTTTATTACTAAGAGTACTCTAAACGTGGGGTTACTTCCGGTCGATCCGATCTGGTCAACCGAAAGCAACCCTCAACTGGGAAAAAAATCATTGTCTTAGCCGACTTATTTTAAGACGACTAAGAAAATGGGAGTGGATTGCAATCCGCGTGGTGGTGTGGAGTTAAATCCACACCACTCGCTTAACCGGCTTAAAATAAGCTGGTTAGGCATCCCTTATATATAGCTGACTTATTTTAAGTCGGATATATATATATATATATATGTTTCATTCAGCCGAAGCTCTCCCCCTCATTTCTTCTTCCTCCTTCATTCTGCCCTGCCTTATTTCAGAAAAAAATGTGTAAAATAAAAAATTCATTTATACAAAACGAGATGAGCTTGGAGGTCACTTCGTGGAAGCGAAAGCGATGCAAATATAAATACAAATGAGGAAAATGCACCCGAAGAAGAAAACGTACCGACATGCGGTACCGGAAGTCGTCGTACAACGATGGTCACGAGAAAACGTGTCGCTAGATGCAACAACCATGTAGTCCTGGAACCTCACAAAGACCCAAATTTGAGATCGGACAAGCTATTGGTTAATTTACATGAACTTCTTAAAGGCAAAGAACATGTTAGCACTTTAGTTGACGCATTTGTAAGATTTATTTATTTTCTTTTTAAGAGATTTGCATAGTACGAAAATTGAATAATCCCCGTATATAATATTTGGCTCGACATGAGCGTGTACGTGCTCTTGGGTTAGCATCGTCCGTACATATAGGTTGATTCGTGAGTACGACACACATGCCACTATTCATGGGTTTCTTCATGATATCAGATTGGATAACTTTTTGAGTATGTTTTTTTTTACATGCATACCTACATGTTAATTTTACGCACTCTTCTAATTTTTTATTAATAGTGTATAATTGTTTGAATAGGTATTGAAAACCTTTTAAATAACGATGTTCAATTATATGGTGCATTGCCTACTTGTTGGTGGAAAACAACTCATACATTCCACTTTAGTTTTGGGAGATAGATTTCACCCCACTAGACTTTTATATGCATACTGGTTTATCAATCAGTCAGGGTGAAACCTTATCATATAATGAGTGGTATCAGGATTATGAACTTCTGGCTGTAGTACTGCCACATCTTGACTTACATAGTGGCATCACTACTGGTTTCCATATTAGATGCTCGTACATCAAACAAGCAATCTAGACATTATTACAAGTACTTCCTGCAGATAACCATTTGGAGATTGATAGACTTTTTGTTTTGTATATAATAAGTAGTTTATTTTTTTGAATGCTTCTAGTACACTACCTTGTGGTTATGTGGCTGTAGTTGCAGAGTTTTCATTTGATAGTACTTCTCCCGTGTATGATTAGGGTACACCGATATTAGCCTACTTGTACATGGGATTGGACCATTAGTGCGTTGTTAGGCCTAGGATTGCTTCGATTACAAGTTTTTTAGGAGATTTTGCAGTACTAGTATTATGAGTACTTTCATAACATGAGTTGTCCTACCCTGGATCCCACACTAGCCTTGTATTTTCCTTGAGTTAGAGCTTGGATTCTCGATAACCGTAGGCAAGTTCCAAGAGGACAGGCTCGACATGTCTTTGCAGCGGCATGTAATCGAATTGAGTTGCGGATCATGTGAGAGTCAGTTGTTTGGCATCCTTATGAAGATTCGCCATTTATGACCGAACCCAGCATAGTGCAAGCTAATTATCTTTCGGGTAGACGTTTTCCGTTGGTATCATCGCCACCTAGTTTAGGCAGCTACTGGTGCTTGGGAGAGCGATGTTGGAGATATATATTTGACGGTATTTTGTTCCTGATGATCCACATCCAGATACAGCTCATCCGTGGGTTTAATCTAACGCTGACTTACAACAGTACGCGGTGGAGGGGGGGAGGGGGGAGGGAGTGGTAGCTAGCTAGTTACTTTATTGTTATGGGGTATGAACTACATTTCTTTATGGCGTCATTATTACCCTCCACCACATACGACAAGTTTTATGCATGTTGCTTCAATTGATATGGTTGGTCCTTCTGCTATCCAAAGTGGACTTAATCCTTCCTGTTTTTTTAGGACATTTCACAGAGTACTCAGGTTTACCAGCTTCCACAGTCTTTCGAGATACCAAACTATGGTTGGACCGTTAACATACCCACTACGTATGGACTTGATAAATACATTGATATTTCACGACCAGAGGTCATGTAGTATCTAGATCCAACCGTATTTCTTATGAGGATATGTTCTAGATGCAGATGGAGCTTCGATAGGTGATGTACGGTGAGCACCGACGGAGCTTAGATGAGATGACGAGCTTACTACTATTGATGAGCAACGATATCATCCTCGACCAAAATTCGACGATGACGACAACGATGACCATCATGTAGTTTCTCTGTTCGATGATACATATCAGTTTGATGAGTCTTAGTTGATGTAGTAGACATTTCTATTATCCTTGCATGTATCATTGTATTTTATCTTAGTACATTTTAGTAGGTTATTTGCATGTATGTTAAGTATTTCTATCACTTATTTTTAGTAACTAGAGTGTTTCCTGTGTTATTGTCACGATCACTATTCGCACCTCATGTATGTAATTGCGGCTTTTATATTATGTGTTCTAATTTTATTAGTTAATTTCTATTGTGTATGTATTATCCTTTACTATTATCCGTAGTTGATGTTGTTGGTTGGCAATATTTATTGTACTCTCATTTCTTTTATAAGCACACTTGTATTTGTTCATATTTTTGTATGTGTATTGAAAGAAATTGACATCTGGTTATCTGTTGTTCTTATTAATATTTTTCAGTTATGACTGCATTGCTTAAAGTGTAAAAAACCTTGAATAAAACAAAATTCACATAACATAAAATCCGATGTTCACGTTTATCACATAACAAAAATAACAAAAGAAAAATCACATAACATAAATCACAACAAATGTACAATACAAAAACTACAAGTTTATTGAATCTGAAGTCTTCTACAACACTCCTTAGAAACCTTATTTCCTGTTCCAACTCATTTGCATATGCGTTTCCCGGTGCATATAAACGATCATCCACCCATACTAAATTGTTGCAATAGTTTGGCCAAAATGGATATATCTAGATTATGTTAACAATGTTTTCTCTATCTGCTCTGACTACAACCTCCACTGCATATCTGCAGTGGCAACAAACGGGATATGAATCAACCTTTTGATCATTCAAAGGTTGAAACACTGAAGCTCGACTTACCTCTAGTTCATATAAAGGTTGGTTAACTAAGAATTGGTCCGTCGCTTGTTGGGTTAGAGGTTGAGCAAATAAACCCTGATCAACCACTAGTTCATAAGGAGATTCTGTAGGCTCCTGAAGTTGAAGTTGGTCAAGATTTGGGAACTCAAGTTGGATGTCCTCGTAGTGTTGCTCTTGATACTCGATTAGCCAATCTTCATCAGTTCGTGGACTATCATAAGGTCCGGTCGCCGTCCACCAGTCAGAATCAACAAATGATGGCCACAAAGGCATTATTTCTAGTCTGTAAAGGTGTGAGGTGGAAGAAGTTTAGTTGAGTTAAGAATTGTTAGGTAGATATATATTGCAGGTCATATTTATATATGTAACAATGTGTAATGATAAAGGGATAACCCAAGTTTTCTAACTCTTTATGTCATAAGAAGTCACTACAACTGAGTTTATTAGTGGATACAGTGACAAAGATACCAGATATGTGTACACGTTGATCGAATCGCTGATGTTGACAACATGCTGTTGTTCACACTATAGCCATATTGTGCTGAGAAAACGAAACAGACGAAGATGATGTTGACAATACACTGCTATTCACATTGTAGCCACGTTGTGATGAGAAAATGAAACAGACAAAGACGTTGTTGACGACACGATGTTGTTCACAATGTAGCCACGTTGTACAAAGAAAATGAAACAAACAAATATGATGTTGACAACACGCTGTTGTTCACACTATAGCCACGTTGTGCTAAGAAAATGAAACAAACAAAGATGATGTTGACAACACGTTGTTGTTCACACTATAGCCACGTTGTGTTGTTCTGCAGAGAAAATGAAATAGAAAAAGATGATGTTGACAACATGATGTTGTTCACACTGTAGCCACGTTGTGATGGGAAAATGAATCAAACAAAGATGATGTTGACAACACGATGTTGTTCACACTATAGCCACGTTGTGCTGAGAAAATGAATCAGGCAAAGATGATGTTGACAGTACGATGTTGTTCACATTATAGCCACATTGTACAAAGAAAATAAAACAGACAAAGATGATGTTGACAAAACGCAACCATTCACACTGTAGCTACGTTGTGCTGAGAAAATGAAACAGACAAATATGATGTTGACAACGTGCGGCTGTTCATACTGTAGCCACGTTGTACTTTTACATAATCTACTCTCTCCTTAGGTATTATAGTCATTAAAGGGAAATGAAGGAAATAATTTGATTTGTTTAAATCGAGCTCTCGCGTAACTGCAGTTCGTAATTTTCAGGTTTGAATTTCAAACTAGATTACTGAATCCAATACATGGCAGAATTCTTCGAAACAAGAATCAAATCGGTCAGCCACACTAAGGTTTTCATACAAAAGAAAAAAAATCAAGATAACATCTTCTAGATTTTCTGATATGTCCAAATTAAAAAAAACTTAAAAAACCGCGGTATGGTTTATTAAAAGGAAACGAAGGAAGTAATTAAATTTATTTAAATCGCTGTATGGTTTATAAACATGATATTAATATAACAAACATTTTAATACGAGAAACAAGTAACACATCGTTCGGTAACAATAGCCATGTGGATAAGGACATGCTATAAAGGCAGCTAGTTCGTAGTTTTATTACCACATTTCTTTTCCATTGCTTTTTTACTTTAAACTCAAATCAGTAAATAAAAACTATGCTAAGTCGTTCGTCCAAGTCATTAAAAGGTACGAAATTAGTTCAATTCTTTGATCCACGTTGAGGTTTATAGTTATATACTATACTCATACTCCACGTTGCCTTTTATTTTTGGAATTTTATTCAAGATTTCGTCTAAGTAATAACGAGTGATTAGGAAATCAATGATGAAACTATGGCAAAAATGTATGATGAGTATGAAAGAAACAAGAATGAATACGAAGAGGTTGGATTTATTTCCGAGACCCAAATACAAGAGGCAGGTGAAGAGTTTCAAATTGAATTCGTTTATGCTACGCAACGAAATGTGGAAGTAGTGAATTCACAACTCCTCCCATAATCATACCATGCTAGGCTAATGAGTGTACTAGCTCGTCAAAACCCCGATAGGTCAAGCTCGAGTATGATGGGTCGTTTTGTACTTTACTATTGCGGATTGAATGTAACATTATTATTTCAAAAAAAAAAAGATGAATGCATGACATCACTTTTACGGCTGTAAAGCATTTATTGATGCAGAGACATGCTAAAGGATGTAAAGTTGTTAATTTTTTGTTTAGATTGATCCACCGCTCATGGAAAAAAGGGTCCAGTACGCATTTGAGATACAAGCTGAAAATGATCGATTGAAGAGGATGAATGTTGCCATTAAGAATGAAATGCTTGTTGGATGCTACAATTTACCAAGCAATTGACTATTTGCAATGTTGATTTTATGTGTGTTAAGAATGAAATTGTATCTGCATTAGTCGTACTAGAGGTTTAAGTATGTTATCAATGAACGAATTGAGAGTTACGTGTACTGAACTTATATAAACTTGTAATATCTTTGTATTACTTTATATAAAGTAGAAGTCATAAAAAGTAATCAGTAATTAAAATAATACGACTGAACAATACAGTACAAATAGTACTAACACGTTCAAGTTTGAGTCATTAAAGATGAAGTTGACAACAAGGTGTTGTGTACATTGCGTAATGATAAAGGGACGACCCAAGTTATCTAACTCCTTTTCACAAGCCTTATCTGGATATGAAGACACACCAATCGAGTCAATGATGTTTACAACACGTTGCCACTCAAAATATAACAACGTTGTTTTATTGAAAAAATATACATCGATGATGGTGACAATACGCTGCTATATACCCTGTAGACAGACAACGATGTATTGTCTCTTTATGTTTTCTAGTTATTAAAAGGGAACAAAAGAAATAATTATACAATTTAAAATTAATTCCATAGACACAATAAATCAAATAGGGATGGATGTAGATATTGTGATTAAATCTTTTATTTGAACTGACAAATTATTATGACAATGACTACTCAATAACTCAATGACTACTCAATTGAACTAACAAAGTACATATGACATTGTGAGTTGTTTAAAGTTTGATAAGTCATAGCACGCTCAAAGGTGACACTATCTTTATTTATACTATCTCATCATAATGCAGTAATACTATCCTTATTGATACTATTACTGACATCTTCAAATCACACTAAATGACAAAGGAAGTGAAAGTTTAATTAAAAGATAAATGCATAAAGGTGAGTGAGGGTGTAAAATGAGAAAGGTTTGTTTCATAAACAATCATTAGTTCACATGTCATTGCATAACAAGTCATATAAATATAAGGTGCTTCGCATTTTGTTAATACCAACTCAAGGAAATAAGTTTTCATTTCATTTAATTAAATGTTCTTCAATGAATGCTTAAAAAGTTTATGGTGCTTCACTTCTTCTTCGTTGTCATCTTCATCAACATCAGACGAGTATCTCGAACAACGTAACAAGCAGCAAGAATTAATTCAAGATGAAACGAGAGCTGCAATGGACCGAGATATTGCTGAAAGCTCAGCTTCAACCCAAGAAGGAAGTGTTGTTGGTAGAAAATATTCGCGATACGGACGCGACTATGCAGGCGGTTACAATCAACTGGTCAAGGATTACTTTGTGGAACCCAGTATATGGAGATGTTTATTTCAGTTGAAGATTTCGTATGTCAAAGACGATATTTAATTGAGTACTTAACAGAATATCCGCAACCAACATATTTTTCACACATATAAGAAATGGTATCAACGAACTAGGAATTTCACCCCTATAAAAGGTTACGACCGCACTTCGTATGATATCTTACGGAAGTTCTGTTGATTCCTTGGATGATTAAATAAGAATTGGAGAGTCGACGACAATCTTATGTATGAAAGAGTTTTGCAAAACCGTTGTCCATAAGTTAGGTGAAGAGTATCTTAGATCTCAAGCAGCTCGTGCTATTGATAGATTATTAGCAATGGGAGCTCAACTTGGATTTCCAAGTATGATGGGTAGCTTGGATTGTATGCATTGGACGTGGAAAACTGTCCAGTGGCATTGTAAGGGCAATACATAAGGAATTGCAGAAAGGCTATGATGGTTTTAGAAGCAATTACTTCATTTGATCTTTACATATGACATGCATTTTTTGGCGTTTCTGGTTCTCTGAATGATATAATGTTTTACGCTAGTCATATTTATTTAATGACTTGTACAACGACCTATTACCTCCATGCAACTACAAAATAGGAGACAAAGATGATTCTGTTGGATATTATCTTGTAGATGGAAATTATCCAAAATGGTAAATGCTCGTGCAAGCGTACAAAAGGCCAAACAGTGCAAAAGAAGCATTATTCACCAAACATCAAGACAGTTTGTGGAAATACGTTGAGCGAGCATTTGGAGTACTCCAATGTAGGTTTCATATATTACGGAACGAAGTACACTACCACGATAAAGCAATTATAGATGATATCATATAATGTTGTATTATTTTACATAATATGATTATTGAAGAAGAACGAGGTAGATATGAACTCCAGCTCCGAACTATCCAGACATTGCGATGGATTTTAGGAAAAACCTTCAAGGACCCGAATACATTTGCAAAATACTTGAAACGTATTAAGGACATTTGAGATCCACAGGCCCATCTAGATCTACGAGAAGAAGTAGTGGATCACTATTAGTAGCATATGGGAGACCAGTAGTTAATTACTAAATGAATGCATTGACTCGGACTTCATTTACTACATTTTATTTTCAGTATGTACGAGTTTTATATGTTATGTAAGCTTTAATGGATCTGTTTTAATTTGATATGATATAAATATTATGGTTACAACTCATATTTCCATCAATAGTTAAGACTACAACTCCTAATGCAACAGAATTAGACAATTAATACAACACCAAGGTCTACAATTCATAAGTAAAATGGAAACGCATCAGACTCAAATAATGACATATGCTAAATCCCGTTACATCATTGTTACTCCTCAATTTGCTTTTCCATAAACATCCTTTGTAGTGGATTTAGATCGTTTAGGTTGACATTGAAAAAACCAATACCATCTGCACGTTGTTGTCGAGCTAACTCCCTGTTTCTTAACTCCAACTCATTGATTCTCATTTGTTGAACCTATTCGTGTCTTCGTTGTTTTTCCCGTGCTCTCTCTAATCTCTCAAATTTCTTCGCTTCCTTTGTTTCCATGTTGAGCTTATTTGCTTCTTCCGCAGCTGCCATACGCCCATCTAGTTGTTCGTAATATGGGCTATAATCTTTAGTCGTCTTTTCCCTTGTGTTATATTTTCCTGCCGTTCTACCATTTGTACTAGTTATAAAAGGGTTATCTCCTTGTAGGTCTACACTTTCATGGCTAATTTCTTAGGCTTTAAAGGCATAAAACGCATTGTTGAATGTTCCCGTTGCACTTTGCTCCATTTTTCTTCCCTTGAAAGTATGTCGTAGCAATTGTGCAAGTTGAAAGGTTGGTTGTTATGTTCGGACATATACATTGCGTTTGCTTGGTTAAGCTGCATAACATGAATGAACATAAGTCGAAATATCATAAAATTACAACATAATCACAGAAAATATTTTAAAGTGTAGTATAGAATCCATATTGTTTACACCACTTTGTTGTCTACAGCGTTGGCAACTAGCATTGATTATCTTCCAAGACTGCTTCAAAGAGTCAACGGGTCTTGGAGGCTTTTGCGGACTTCGACCATTGAATAATTTCCAAACCGAATTCCAAAATGAACTTTCAGTTTGACTTGTGCCTTTTCTGTTTTTTTTTTAAAACACTTAACCCAAAAGAAGGCTAATTCAGCTTATTCATCAGACGATAATTTTACAATTTTGGAACTCTTTACAAGAAGGAGATTAGCACACGATTCAGGAGTTTATTGACATCAATTTGGCAGCTATTATCTCCATATAAAAAGTTTAAATTTCTTGAAATATTAGGAAAACCTAATCAATGTTGGCTGCTAGGAGATGAGTAGTGTTGATCACTATAGTTTTGTTGAAAAGAGGGGATCTGGGCATAGGAAAAAACTTAGGTGTTTTGGTAATGATTTGAATTTTGCTGTGAATAGTAGAAATTCTGGTTTTATTATGGAAAATAATAATTTGGAGCGTTTTGTATATTACTTGAATTGGAATGTTGGTTGTGCTGATAGGAGGTTTGTGTTGGAAATTCATGTTGGTCACGTTGATAATTATTTGAATTAAGATAGCTTTGAGATGACATCTTAGCTTTCCCTCTGTTATTCTTTGACATTGCAACTAGATTATGAGCAGAATATTAGTTAGACAATTGAGAAGAAGAAGAGAAAATTGTGTATTTAGAATTGAAAAATTGTAAGTATGTAGAAGAAGAAAGATAGTGGAGGGTGAAGCGTAGAAGGAGCAATAGTTAGAAATGTAGTCGTATCCCTTAACCGGCTTATTTGAAGCCAACTAAGCGATAATGAGAAGAATTGTCTTCCCCTTAGCCGATTTTAAATAAGCTGACTAAGACCCTTCCCTTAAGCAACCAGACGAGTTGCTTTGGCAACCTCCGGGGTTGCTAAAGCAACCCGAATTTGTCGTGCTAACCCCCTATTAAGGGTCAGTTGGTTCCTAACCGACCTCTGGTTGGGAACGCTCTAAAGACAAATTGGAGTTAGCGATGAAGGAACATGGCTTAGGTGATGATATCACAATCAAATACATTATTTCGGATAATGTAAGTGATTTAAAATGTACTTGGAGATATAGATAGGTACTTGGTGATGACATAATGTACTTGGTGATGATGACAGCTGACAATAAAGCAACTCACAACATAGCCATGTACTTGGAGATATAGATAGATAAGATCATATCACCAGCATTTCGAGAATTTGTTTAATGTACAATAAGTGTTGCCTAATCATCATAAGGTTAGTCAAACACCTTTTCTAAACTTATGCTCACACTATAAAATTAAATATATTTCCCCTTCGATTCTTTCACAATATCACTATACCATCATTTTTTATATTGGTCATGGTTCCTACTTACACAGTTTGTAAGATGAAGGGGCATGCCACTAGTAGTGCAACTTTAATAGGATGGTAATAACATACATAGTGTAACTAACGTTGATTTAAGGTTTTTCATCATACACACTACATTTTTTTAAAAACAGTTTCTTGTTGACATAGGTGTCAACATTCAAGTTATACTCAGATGTAGACCATTTAAGAACGATGAGATTGGGACAAATAAACATGCATAACGGAAGGAGGGAAAACAAAAAAATGGAGAGTTCCAAGAAGATGTTGATGTTATACCAAGGTATATGATTATAACTTCTTTGCTGGTTTGAGATTTTTAATCGACCGATAGTAAAATGCTATCTTTATCATTGCAGCTATTACAAAGATGTCTCCTATTTTAATGAAATGTCAAAAGACAAAAAATTTGTGAAGTTTGCAATTTGAGAATATTTTTAGTTCATTGGCTCGTTTTTTTTTTTTCATTAATGCAATTGTACGACAATGAAAATTATATTTGGCTTCATTAGATGTTGAATGTATGTATGTAAATCGATATAAATAAATATCAACGAGTTTATGGTTTAAATACACAGCGCATCTTTGCTATGATTGATAAGCTCTACATGATTTCTTTTATTTTTAGGAAGCTTTTATTTGGACTCTAGCATAGTGCTTATCAAAGATAGGTATACAAAAAGAAAAATTATAGAAGTCCAGATCCAAGTAGTTAGCGTTGTTAACTAAATGGGGATGTGGCAAACTGAAAGGGGATTGATTAAGGGCTCAGCAATTGAAGCCACTAAAATCTCTTCCTCCACCCTAAGACCATTTGTTGTAGTGTTTTGATTTGCATTTTAAGTTCCATATAATGTCATATGATGATTTTCCTTTTTCTAACATCTATTGTACTTCTGTTATGTATTTGAAGTAAATGTCTATGTTGAACCGGATGCAGAGAAACAACTTTTAAGTATACGGTTTCTCAATTTTCTTTATTGGAAGGATAATCAGATTTTTACCTGAATTTGTGAACTATCAAATTATTTGAATAATGAACTGGTAAGGGTTATATCATTTGCGGCGATAAGTTGGAAGTAGGTGGTGACGAGCAGAACTTATACGTTTGTTGATGTTCGGTAATAATGTAACATTTCTGTTTTTTGTGGAACATACTATACTTTAGTATTATATATTAATGCAACTAGATCATCTTACAAGTGATGTTGAAACATTATAAAAGCATGTGTTATTAGGAATATGTGCATGTCTTTTTTCCATTTCAAATTAGAAGTTACTTGAATGTTTGCATAATTTAGTTGAAATATGTTATTTTTAGTGGATTATTAATGTTATTGTGTGAATCCTTTGAGCATGGGGATTCATGGAGCCATTTTTGGAAGAAAGAATGAATGGAAGCAATTCATATGTGCATATACCTTGTTGATGTTATTATGTGAGCATTTTTCTATGAAATTCGGTGGATATTCGAGTTTAAGTCTGAAATTCGACAAAAGACCATCGAATATGGTAAAAACCGGAAAACGGTGGAGATATACGAATTTTTATTCTATTCATTTTTGAGTGTCATTAACATCACCATACATATTTTAGTTGTATCACTTCCATATGATGTTGCAAAAATTGTGCATCTATACATACATGCATGCATTTGCAAGTACACGGTTGGTTTCCCAGCGGAATCCTAGTAATATTAGACCACTGGCTTTTGGGATATGTTTACTTTGCAAAATATACTTATTTTGATCGAGACGGTGTAAACTGGTCAGACCGGACCGGACGAATGTGCGTCCTAATCATATCCTATAAGGGTTTCAAACGGACACGCACCAGACACGCACCAGACAAACATTAAGTTCGTATACTGTTCGTACAAACTGGACAACGGACAAACAATGTGGATAATAGAAAAATATAAATATTTTGGATCGGACTGAATGACGGTGCATACGTGTCCTGTCCCATGAGACAATTATAGACATCTTATATTGTCTAGCCAGCCCTAAGCAATCCAGAATATCAAGCTGCAAATGCTATGAAATATGCAAGTCTCTGACTCTCTGCTGCAAAAATAATGCCGGTTCTTCATTTCCCATTCGTTTTCAATTTCAAAGTTCCCATATTCTTCTCTAATGCCTGTTTAATGAATCACCCTTCTTCTTCGTCTCTATCTTTCAAAGCGATATTTAGTCAAAACCCTAATTGTTTTAAACAGCACGGTACTCGCCCTCCAAAAAGAATCACCAACGCAATTAACGCGAAATCTGGGACGTCGGATTATTATTCCACTCTGAATGTAAGTAGGAGCGCGTCGATTCAGGAAATCAAGACTGCCTATAGGAATCTCGCTAGAAAGGTACTATGAATTTAGAAGTCACTTTAGTTGTATGATGAATTTAGCGATTATATTTCAATTGAGCATTGTTATTGACACTCCAAATAATTAGCGTTTTAGTGTTCGTTCTCTTTAGTAGCGCGAAATATACAAGTCATATGGGTGTAATTCACTCTATTTGCAGTGTGTACACGGTCTGGTTTGGTAGTTGAATTTCAGTTGCAGCTATTTTGGTAAAGCATTGGAAATATGGGTTTTTCTTTTCCTTCTTAGTGTGCGGGAGTGAGAGAGAGAAAGAGAGAGACCGGTTTTTCTCATAACTATCCTGCATGTGCTTCAGATTCAACTATTACTTATTTGTGAGTTGTGCACGAATTAAGCTTTTATGCCTGTTAGCGCGAACTCGTAGCACGGGATTTCCAAAATATTTCGACTTTCTATTATTAGAGTTTCTGTGTTTGTATGAAGCCAAAACATATGCTTTTGGGTTGTAATTTTTCTGCATTAGTTTTTCTCGGAAACTACTAACAAACTTTAACTAAAAAAATGTTTAAATAATTTCGAAGGGTACAATGTATAAATAAAACTTTGGATACAACGGTACTATACAACAAACACTAACATCATCTGTAATACATTCTTAGCTTCAAAGCATTGCATTGCTAATATTTCTAACATCCTGAATTGAATGATTAGTAATTAAACCTTTTTTGATAAGTAAATGATAATATTATCTCATATGACTTAGAGATTAATTTAGAGATTTAAAAATGATAATTAGCTGAAACTAATCATATTGTATTCGTTAATATTTAAGTGGTGAATAAGATTACATAATTTAAAATGTGATATAAAATATTAAATACACCTTGATTTATATATGACTATCGATACACATAAAAAGTTTCAATCCTAATCAAGGTATAATAGGTATCATGTATGAACAATTTTTTTTTTAATGCAATGTGAGATTAAATTATAGTAAATAGAATTTCTTTTCTTATTTTTTTAAAAATGAAATGGAGAATATAATGCAATTAACTACAATAAATTATGATTAATATATTTCTAGCTTGATTCCAATTTGTACCAGACAAAAAAATTAGTTAATACTCTTTTATGCTAGTTAAATAAGTTAGTACCATTAATGTGCATGCTCATTTCAGCAACAATTAGTTAAGTTAATGTCAAAGTATATGATAATATGCATTTATAATATCATCAAGACCCAAATCAAGGAATATATACATTACTAATTTTTAAATTAGCTAAATTACACATCTCCGCTATTAGATTTATATAAATATTTTTTGATATAGACTAAATATTTGCATAGCTACTTACACATAAAATTACCTAGGAAATAAAAGTTTTTGTGTGTAGTTTAACACCATCCCAGTAAGAAAAATAATTTCAATTTTTTTAAATATTTGTAAGATAGTTCATATAATAGATTAGATTATACCTATCATGTAATATCCATAATAAATAAAGCTGCTTAGCGAATCACATAAATTATAATATTTTCATACATTCATTTCTAAGAAATAGTTAACTACATACATATTTGGAACGTAAAGTTCAAATCACAGTTAACATTAAAAGTCAACAGATTTACATTACCGATAATAAAAAAGTTAAAATAAGGGTAATGACTAAATATATCGAGGATAAATATTTTAGTAAAAGATGAAAATTGGAGAAACGATTAAAGAAAATCCAGTTTATTTTTAGGCGATTTAGAGATTTTTCAGTTATAGATAAGAGATGCATATCACATTAATTGCTGGATTAATATTAGAATCTTTTGTGAAAAGTGAGATGTTAAAGGTAAAGCTGATCCTTGAATGAAGGATAATGGAGCATTTAGGCTTAGTAGAACAGGGGAACTTATTAATACTTGACAGTGACTAAGCTTTTTATTATGCTAGTTCATAGTTCCTAAAATAAATTTGAAACTAATGTAAAAGGCAATTTTAAATTAAAAGGTAAACATAAAGAAATTAGTTTGACATCATTCCATATTAATTGAATTCAGAAAGGGCATACATTTATATTATTTAGATTGTAAAACTAAAATCGAATTAAAACTTCATAAATGGAAGGTGCTTATCAAAGATTGGTGCTAACTGATTATAAAAAAAATACCTTTTGTTTTGAAATGTTGAGGCGGGGAAAACAAAGAAGTTACTACAAAATTGAAAATCATCTAGGTCTATTTATCTAATTAACCGACCTATCATTTTCATTATTTCAATTTAAAACCCGCTAACGAATCATTTAGCTTAGAAAGGTTTACTAAATGCTCTATTGTTAACAATTTTATAATGGAAAATTTAATGTATTTACATCAATGTTGTAATAATCATTTTAGCCTTTCGCTTAGGCCTCGCCTAGGCGCTAGCTAGCCTCACTGCCTAGGCCTCATATAATCTGCCTAAATGAGACTTACTGCATTATCTAGACATATAAACCGGTTTATAGGTATCACATATGCAACAATTTAAGCTTGATGTCTTTTATAAGTATTAGATTGTTTGTTTCAAGTGATTTCCCCCCTTGTTGCTTCAAATATAGCCTCCAGTATATCTCGTTGTGGATAGGATAATACTAAGCAAAGTACTAAAATTTTATCCATAATACATGAATTTATCAAAAATGCCTAACTCCGGTTAATCACTAGTCTATGCTTACCGGCTAACATCCACCTAGCGATTTGTACAATCTTGATTTACATTCTCCAGAATGTAAAATAAAATAAAAAATGAAGTAAAACCATATATGTATGTGTGTATATACACACACAGGAGGAGGTTAAGTGAATTTAGTAAGAGAGAAACATAAATGAATAATTAATGTTTATTAAGTTTCTCTTTTAAGTTACATGTAAATGCTTTTGAGATTTATATGTTACACATAAGAGATGCATATAAAAGAAACTATTGATTTAGTGTTGGTAATCTTTATGGGGGAATGAAAACAAATCAACATTCCAAAGATCGAACATTTTATGGAATAGAACAGATCCCGTTAGAGTTATGAGTTCAATTTTAGATGATTATAATTTTTTTAAACGACTAAATGAGTGGAGATATGTAAACGAAATGACAAATTTTATATAGTATATGAAAAGACAAAAAATTGTACACAAAATTCTATGAAGTGGGTGAATATAAATATTAAATGATAGTAAAATGGAGAAGCTTTAAAGACTCATCAATTCTAGCATTTTCTCTTTTTTTCTTGATTTTCTCGTGATATTTTTTAAAGTATCTTTTTTTTTAATTTATTAAATTATCTTTATCAAGTTTGTGAATTATAAAATCAATCACAAGACTCACAACTTTTGGTTACATCTTGTCAACTGTTTTACATTCAAGTACTTAAATTTCTCTAGCAGCTCATTAATTCCATTATTCTACTGTAAAACCTACTATACCGAGTTAGATATATGCAAAAAGCAAAGGTTTCCAAACAAAGCAAGAAGTTTTTTTTAATCTCAATTATCGATGTTTGTGAGCATAATTATAAACTAAAATTATTAGGTGACAAAATAGTAAAATTTATCATGAAGTACGCTGTAGATAAAGAAAGAACAAGCATCTGTATCATTAGTGGCTTAAAACATCATAGTAAGAACCATTTTGGTAAAGAATGAGCAGTGCCAATCATAGCTTTCAGACAAAACTAAATAAAAGTGATACTTTGTGTTTTGTGACTGTACGTTTTAACCAAAATCAATTATGGAATTGCAGTAATAAAGAAGTTTCATGAATAAAGAAATTCCAAAATAAACCTATTAAGTCGACAAAAGAAACCTATCTAGTTGGAAAATAGCTAAACATACCCTAGTCCTTTGGAATATTAAAAGATTCTGCATTTATTATGTTTTAAATGTAGAAAAGATGTATTAAAAATCAGGTGTGTACGCTTCAAATGCTCTAAAAAATTAATTAAAAATGAAATATCTTAATTAAAAAAATGCTAATGGTAGAACAAAAGATGGAGAAGAAACATGTCCATAAAGCGTATATAATACTTTTAATATTTTCTCTCTCAAGTAATTACGGTTTCACAAAATTACTCAAAGCACCAAGAAATCTTGTATCTTGGTGCTTGGTACAGACATCCTAGGATCTAAATATAGTAACATATGGAAATGCTTTCAAGCAATAATGTTATGCGTTAATGTAAGCTACGTTATCAAAGCCCTCGCCTAGGCTCCAAAAAGCCCTAAGCCCCAGCTTGGGCCATTTTTACCTTTCAAGGCGCCTGTGATGCATGAGGCGACAAAAAGCCCCAAAGGCACCAAATCTCCCGCCTTACGAAGCGCAAAAAAGCGCACTTTTTGCAACATTTGAGTAGAAATTGAAATTTTAGCATTTGGTCTAATAAGAGCCTGAAATCCAACATGTTAAGAAAATTATGCTCGTTTGATTGTTGATTTAAAGTGTATTCTATAAAAAAAATCTGTTTTTCTTTTGTCAACCTGTTGAAAAGAAAAACCCTCAATTTCTTTCGTTGAATTGTCCAAAAAATCCTTGTTCATGGAAGATTAAAAATCTATTTAAGACTTTACCTAATATTGTTTTTAATCTGTATATTTTAAGTATTTTATTGTTTGTAAAGTGTAAACTTGAGCTGAATGGCTTTGCGCACATTTTTAATTTGATTTATGTCAACCTGTTGAAAGGTGGTGCCTGACGCAACGGTAAGGTTATCCGGCTGGTAATCTGGAGCGTGCAGGTTCGAGTCCCGGCCTCTTCACATATGTGAGGGAAAGACTGTGTGCACTAATCGATCACCCCCAAAATCCGGAAAGCCGTGAGAATAGTACCAGGACGGGAGACTGACATGGGAAGTCCTCTCGCGCTTGAGTACGGGAGCCTTTGGCACTGGGTATCCACCTTTTTATAATGCTTTTATATGCTCTTTTTTAAACAAAAATTGTGTTTTGTTTTGCATTTACTAAATGTAGTTTTTTAGCCGACGAAAATTGAAGGGAAAAAAATGTAATTCAAGGCACCTAAAAAAACGCTAGGCGAGGGCCTGAGGATTTTTGGGGCTTTTTCGCCTAGATAACTATGAAAGTATACATGTACCAAACCTCTAGTGGTGTTGAGACTAATGCATTTGCATTAATATGCAGTTACCTATAACAATAAGTTGTCATAAAATTTATTTTTCAAAACATATCAGTGGGTTATATGCATAAAGAAAAATTAGAAAAATCAATTAACATAGTCACTGTAATTTATAGTAGAGTATAATGACTCTTTAAAACAAGAACTAGTTTTTATTTTTGAAAATTGAGTACTTATATACAAGTCCAGATATCATATGACATACCACATGACAAGTGAGTTAAATCCCGTTGGGCAAGATTCGAACCCATGACATTTCGCACCATTTCCACAAGGCATGAAATATAATATTAATAGAATATCAATATGATAATATGAAAAATAATATTTGATTTGATGGCCTTGAGATAAATCTTAACTTACCGTATCAAGCAAGATCTAAGTAATTTTGCAATCAAGTTAACATAATTAGCTTTTGCCTATGGCTGATGCATTGTAGAAGATAAGATAAAAAATGTTTAAAAGAGACTGAAAAGGTAAATCTACTTAATGCTGAAATAAAATGCTGAAATAAAATGCTGAAAGAAAGGAATCAGAAACCTAGTAATAGGTTGGTAGAAAATCAGGCATATGTTAGATGTCATAAAAATTAGGGCAAAACTTAGAAGTTGGCAAAAAATTGCTTTGGTAAGGTAGTTGACATGCATGTAAGAGAATATAATTGAAGGTTAGACTAAAATGTTGATACATAATTTACTGTATCAATTTGGAAACAAACACTAAAAGTCTTTGCAATCAAGCTAACATAATTTGCTTTTTCCTATGAATTATGATTAAAATGGACTGGAAAGGTAAATTTACTTAATGTTGAAATAGAATAAAAAAAAGTAAGAAAGAAATCCGAAACCTGATAATAGATCTGTGGAAACTTAGGCATATGTTGGAAGTTATAAAAAAATAGGTTAAAAATTAGGGTAAAACTTACAGGAAGTTTGCAAAGATTTGCTTTGGTGAAATATAATTGAAGATTAGTCTGATAAACTGAAAAAGAACTGCAATGTTGAAACTGGTGGCTAATTCTCTATTTTGTAATTGAGAGTGAATGAGTAGAAAAGAAATGAAAGCATACGAAGGGAAATAAAATGGAGCCATAGAAATAGAAGTAGAATAGACAAATGTTATAACTATAAAACTTGTAAATTAATTAAAATGAATTGAGGGGGTGATTGTAAGTAAATTCTAAAATCATTGAGAGATTAGAGTAGGAAATGAAATTAAATGAGACAGATGAATTCAAATGATTTGTTATTGAGTTTTTTTATATGTAATAGTATATATCAGTTACAAACAAAAATAATGATATCATAACTTATTGTATCATTTGAAAACCTAATGTAAGAAATTTTGCAATCAATTTAACATGATTTCTCCAGATTTCTTAATCCAAACTGAAAATACAAAACTGGAAGTACAAAATTGAAAATACAAAATATAACCGAACGGACCCTTATTTTGTATATATCAGGAGGACTATTCAATTTCATCGTTGGATGGACATTGCACCTGTAAAATTTACAGACTGCAAAAAGACCGCTACAAATGGTCCATTTTTTTTAAAAAACGGAAACTAAAGCCTAAGTGCCACTTATATTTAAGCACGTCTTAATTAACTATATCTGGCAAGGACATGAGGAGCAAAACTTGTAACAGTTTTCGGCTTTGGTTAATACATCATCGAAGATAAAATAAAAAATGTTTAAAAGAGATTGAAAACATACATCTACATAATGCTGAAACAAAACAAAATAAAAAGGAGAAAGTAATCATAAATTTAATAATAGATACGTAGAAAATTTGGCATATGTTAGAAGTCATAGAAAAATTAGGTAAGAAAATTAGGGCAAAACTTACAGAAGTTGACATAGATTTGCTTTGATGATGCAATTGACGTGCATGTAAAAATGAGAATACAATTAAAATTAGCTTGAGAAACTGAAGGAAAATTGTAATGTTAGAACTGGTGGATAATTTGGTGAATAACTTTATATTCTGTAATTGGGAGTAAAATAGAAATGAAAGTATATAAAGAGGAAAGTAAATGAAGCCAAGAGAATAGAAGTGGAATGGATAAATGAAACCATGAAAGTATATGATATGAGATTGAATGAGAAAGATGTATTTAAATGGTATGTTATTGAGTTTTATATATAATAAAATAGATTAGTTAAAAATAGAAATATTGACATAATGATATTATAAATTACTATATCAATTTGGAAACCTAATCAAAGAAACGTTGCAATTAATATAACATAATTAGCTTTTGCCTGTGATTGATACATTATTGAAGATAAAATTAAAAAAGAAGAAGTTAAAAGTGATTGAAAAGGTACATCTACTTAATGCTGAAACAAAAAGAAGAAGAAAGGAACCGTAGATTTAGTAATATATATGTAGAAAAGTAGGCATATGTTATAAGTCATAAAAAAATTAGATAAAAAAATTAGGACAAAACTTACATGAAGTTGGCAAACATTTGCTCTGATGAGGTAATTGACTTGCATGAAAAAATGAGAATATGTTTGAAGGTTAGCTTGATCCTCGATAAACCGAAGAAGAATTATAATATTGAAGCTGATCGATAATTTGATGAATAATTTTTTATTTTTTAATTAGGAGGGAATGAATTGAATAGAAATGAAAGCATATGAAGAGGAAAATAAACGGAGCAATGAGAATAGAGGTGGAATAGACAAATGTCGTTAAAACTGAAAATTAATTAAGTTGGAAATAAATTCTAAAATCACCGAGAGATTAATATATGACATGAGATTGAATAAAAAACAAGAATTCAAATGGTTTGCCATTGAGCTTTTTATATAATAATACAGAATAAATTCAACATAATAGACAATGATAAACTTATCTTGTATCAAATTCGTGCAAACGAAATACTTGATGTTTTACAAAATAAACGACAATTGTGCGTGCATATGGTCAAATTCATCCGTTTGACCTTTCTCATAACCATCCTGCTTGTTTTTAAGATTCAACGATTGCTTACTGATATTTTCTTTCTTATTAAATTTATTTTTCTAGTTAACACCCTTGAAAAATTTGATTACATTGGCAGATAAAACGTAGGCAACTTTAAAAAAAATTCAAGGGATTTTTTGTCACATTTGGTCAAGGTTTCAAATCTTGGATTTTGGCCGTGTCTCGGCTCGGGAATTCTATACGCAATATCTTGTATCGAACGAGATCTTGGGAGAGATGATTGTATCTCGGGAATACATTTTGGATTGACATATCAGATTTTAAAATCAGTCTCGGAACAATCGAGGAGTAACTTAAGTGTCCAAAATTAACATTTTAGATATTTTTGTAATAATTGTTATCTACATATAAACTTATTAACATACATAATTCATAAACAAATCAATAGCGTATAATTTTCTTTTAAGGAGAGTAGTTACATGATTATTTTGATATTAATTAAATGAATTTTACTCATCTGAATAGAAAGAATAAATAAAAAGTCATCTATTTTTTGCACTTATCAAAAATTAAAATTAAAATTAAAGGGCTAGTAAAAAGGCATGGTAGTGCAATTTCTTTTGGACCCACATAAGTACTTAAAGAAATATGAAAATGGAAAAACATATTCGATTGAGATCTTCTATTAAGATTTATCTCAAATTACACTTGAGATATTAATGTCTCGGGCTAGATGAGTTCAGCTATTGCATAAACAAAATTTAATATTTCGTTCCGCTATATTTTGCCTCACCCAAGTTCAAACATGAGATCTCGAGCGAGATCTCATGTGAGATAAACGAGATCTGAAAGAGTGCATTTGGTTTGGTCTATCAGTTTATGCAACTAAGGTGGTAAAATTGGATACAGTTCCTGAATTGTTCAAGTGTTGAGCCCTACAAATGGTGTCATAAAAGTTTTTAAACTGGAACCATGGTTGTTTAATGTGCGTTCGTCAACAGTTGTGGAAGCACGTAATGACAAGTTTTCATGTTGACATACTAAACATGGTTGCACACCACAATTAATTACGTCAAACAAAATGGTACATTATTGAATATTCATGCATCAATGAAGTGGAATAGTGGGTCAACACATGTTCATTTGGTCCTGTCAACGAGGATGATCTATTCAGAGGGATAACATAATATACTTGAAACAACAGACTTAAAGGAGTAAATGAACACTAGTAAAATGTTATCAGTATAGCACATTTCCAAATAACATGTGAAACTCACATCCTGGTTATTATACAGTAAACATTGACATTACTGAAATCCACTTCACAGTTATGCCTTATAACCTAGAGAGCAAAGATGATCATGTTGGATTGTATTGGTATCAGTGCACCGTTCAAGTCTGATTGAAATGAAAGTCTTCATTCTCGACTGACTTTGAAATTTTATGACATTTTGTAGCCAATATATTATATCATCTCTTATGTGTTAAATGTTTTATAAGTGGTATATTTAAAAGTTAAAAAAAATGCACCATGCATACAGTTTAGCTTTACTCAATGATAAAACTATAATGGAAATAATTTGTTTAAATTCCGATAACCGTTTTCTATGTACTTTTTCCCCTCAGGTTATCTGTACTGTAACAAAATAACCTTTCCTCCCAACTATTTGTTGGTTTTTGCTATATCCTACCATGGTGATACTTTAGGTTTGCTCTATATATTTCATAGGCGTGCAATGTTGATTAAGTATTTTTATGGCTTTGAAACTTGCATTGCTATTTTTATTGCAGTACACTTAATTGTGAATTCGCCGGATTGCCACTTCTAGTTTGAAAATTCACTCCATCATACAAAATAAATTATCACTTTATCATTTCTCATTATCATGTTAACAACATTCAACATTCTCTCTTTGTGTACATATAGTATCATCCAGATATGAACAAGAATCCTGGGGCTGAGGAAAAGTTCAAGGAAATAAGCGCTGCATATGAGGTACTATTTATTTACTGTGTCAGTTGTTTTTATTCATTTTACAATCAATGCTGTAAACAGTACAACATCTTTGTTTTTACACCTAACTAGCTGTGTTTAATTATTTCAATTATCAATGTTTCATGGATCTTGTAACTTATTTCACTTCAAAGAGTCTGCGATATTCTGTTCTGTTCCATATCATATTGATCAATAATTTCTTTAGGTGTTGTCAGATGACGAGAAAAGAAATGTATATGACCGCTTCGGTGAAAGTGGTCTAAGTGGAGATTATGGAGTAGGTGGTGGCTCCCAGGGTGTAAGATCTTTGTCCTTTATTGTATTTCTTGTTTATTTATTGAACGATTCACGGAGTTTATTTACTTATTTGATGGCAATCTAGGTAGATCCGTTTAATGTTTTCAATGCATTCTTTGGTGACTCAGATGTGATGTTCAGTGGCGAGACAGATCCTGGTGGATTCAGTTTCAAAACAAAAAATCAGCATAAACAAGGACTTGATATCAAGTATGTATGTCTATCCATTTCCATGATTTATTTTCATATTTTAGAATTTAATTATAGCTGTATGTTGCGATCTACCTTTTATGTTACTTTCCAGATATGACATATCTTTAAGCTTCAATGAAGCAATCTTTGGTGTACGTCGAAATGTCAGCTTCACTCGGTTTGAAACGTGTCGCACATGCAATGGAACAGGGGCAAAATCTAACAGTTGCATAAAGTCTTGTATGGAATGCAATGGCAGGGGAGTGGTAATGAAAACCCAGAGAACTCCATTTGGTGTAGTCTCACAAGTAAGCACGATCAAATTGATTTAAGAACTAAAAAGTATAATTTCCCGGAATGCATTAGAATTGTGCATATGCTCCTGCTATTTTGAGGAACCAAAAAAAAAAAAAAAAAAAAAAAAACACACACACACACACACACAACTTCACCACAAATTCATTAGCATATAGAGAGAACATAAATATTCTTTTTGAAATATTATTGTTTTTTTCCTTTTCCCTTTTGTTAAGAAACGAGAAAATTTGGATGCAGTTACTTTGCAAATGTCACTGAATGTATGTTTCTAAATGAATTGCAGGTATCTACATGCTCAACCTGTGCTGGTAGCGGCCAGACAATCAAAGATCAATGTAGCATTTGTAGCGGTGAAGGAAGAATAAAGGTGAAACGCAATGTTGAAATTGATATACCAGCTGGCGTAGACGAAGGATTTACCATTGAAGTTCAGGGCGAAGGAAACCTTGATAAGATAAGGTAAGCATATAGGAGATACATATGTTTCTTAAAAATATATATTGTATTCGAGTCTTCATTTTTTCCACAGTACTACACAGAAAAATAAGATAATAAGTGAGTACTGTTTTCTCAACGGTTTCGATTGGCTTAATACGTGGATGGAATTAACCTGTTAATGTACTATGAACAGTGATGAAATATGAACAGGGAAAGCAAAATCAGAATAAGCATACTTGGCAATTATTACCAAAAACAATGTTTAAATTTAACTTCAAGGATAACCTAGCTTTTTATACTTAAAGGATGCCGTTATTTATTTTGCTCAAAGGTTGGTGTTTTTTGCCTCAAGCACAACTTCAGATTTGATCCCATCGACATGTGCACCCCAATTTTCACATTGAGATTCAACGCTTCCTTTGCGAATTCGATCGCTACATTGTACGTCTTGATCGTTGATGCATTGCTTTCCTGTTCATAGATGAAGTTGGAAGTCGTAAGATTAATGTCCACATTTTCGGAAAATCAAATCTGGAACTTGGTTTATAGGGGTTGACATAAAAGATGGAGGTGAGACTCCCGCAGGGAGAGAACTTTGATTTTGTAATGGCTGGTGCAGTCAAAGTTACAACCAGGGAACAACAACGATAATGAAGACCGATTTTATAAAGCTATTTCATGTTGCATTTTAAGAGCTAGGATTTTATAAACATAATTTAACACAGTATTTTTATCTGATGTCTTGCGCAGGTTGAAATCATTATTAATAGTTATATATTTGATGTTACACTTTTTTAATATCAACTTGAATTACCTAAAATGCCCTTATATCTTAATATCACTTGAAAATTGAGTCCAACTTCTTTTACAGAAATTCAAATTTCTCCTTATGGACTTCTTTTACAAATTCAAAATTTCCTTAAAAATTGGATTTAACTTATGTTACAAATTCAAAGTTCTCCTTGACAATTAGATGTAACTTCTTTTAGTATCCATTATCCAAAACTTTTCTCTATAAATATTATCAAATCTTTATTTCACTTAAACATAGAATCCAACAAATGAAGCCTTACAAATATTGCTGAATATTAGTCACTTAAATATATGATATAACAAATAAACTTTATTTACAAATATTACATAATCTTATATCAATTAAAAATAAAACCTAACAAATAACCTTCATTTGTAAATTAATAAAAAATTAAACTAACAATTTTTTTAATAGATATTAATACAAAGAAATAAAAATTCAAGCTATGATTTTGACCTAATAATATGGCTTAATTTTAGTATAAATCATTAGTCTTCAATATGTTAAACATTTCAATGCATAGAATAACAATTCATGCTATTAGAAATCAATTTATAGAAAAACAATTTTTTGGTGCTAGCTTGACTACCAAAATTATAAAATCTTAACATCACGGGTGTAACAGATAAATTTCCTTAACAAATTCAAAAACTTCATCATAATATTATCAAAATTTAATATCACTAAAAATAGATCTAACAAACAAAAATTCAAACTAACATAAAAATTTGATGTTACAACTTAAAAATAAGAATTCAAACTAACTATACACGACTTCAGTGTAAAAATATAGCTAAATATTTATACAAACATTTTTTTATGAATGTATTAAGTATATAAAAATAATTCATACGCGCAAAGTGCTTGCCCTGGCTCTCGTTTATTATTGCTTTTAGTTTGACAATTTTGTTTTGGATTTGACATGGTTGATCAATAAAAAGATTATATAGCTGAACATTATCTTCAATATTCTATATTATAGTTTTTGATTACGGCTCTCAATGGATACCCAAAAAATCCAAAATCTGCCTGCATTTGTATCTGAAAGATTATAAATATCCGATATTCGAAAAAAAGGATGCGGATGTGGGTGCATACGAAAATTATCCATTTGTTTTTTGTTAAAATTATAGCTGATTTTGTATGTATTTTAGCATAATAAATGATGAAAATTTATTGTTTTAAGTTTATATTGTATGCATTTAATGCATATTAACTGCTCACAACTATCTATCATCATTATATTTATTAATTATATATACAATTATAATCTGTGACATTGAAAAAATATCATGTTAAACTCTGAATTTCAATTTACGTTTCTCTATTTATCGATTGTTAGCAGATAATTATATGATATCTATTCGTAACAGTATATGCGGATATCCACTATTCGAAAATGGTTTCGAATGCGGATGCGGATATGACACTGTCCGTATATGAAAGTATTCGCTGCTGACAACCCTATTTTTGACATGAGTTTCTGTTTTGATGTTGCTATTCATGTTTAATTTCAATCTAACAACAACTAAGAAGCCTAATCTTAATGAAGACATGCCTTAAAAATAACCAAGCCTTATTTTTGTGAAACAACAAGCCCCTTTAAAATGAGTAGGGTAAATTATTTTTGCTAGTAAGCTGCAGAGTCCATTGTGCTCATCAAATTATAAATTAGTCTTTTCGATACTGATAGAAAAGAAAACAATAATTCATGTGCTTAGTGCTGCAGTCTTTCTCTCTCTTCCTTGTTTTAATCTTTAGCGTGGAAATTTTCGGTTTAAATGATGATTTGGAGATAGAGAGAAGAATTAGTTTGGATTGAGAAACAACGAAATGAGTTGTTATCGTATTCGTAGCAGTACAATCGTTGTCCTATATTTAAGAAAAAAAAGGAAGGGCATCTTTAAAATAAACCTTTTAAAAAAGGAAAATTTGCGCATTTGACCTACTTCTGTGAAGTTATTAGTTTTGAAAGTAATTACAAATATATGCCAGTTTCGGCCACATGTGCAGTTGAGTAGGAATTTTTAGTTGATGACTTTTCAAAAGTCGCCAACTGGCGATTTTTCAAAATCGCCAACACTAAAAAAATGAAAACATGACCAAAAGTGGCCCATTTCTGTAAATATTTTCAAAAATGGGCAAAACATGTAATGATTTCTTAAGACATACCTAAATGTGAAAATTTTCCTTTAGAAAAAGGAAAGGCGTCTTTAAAATAAATCCTTTTTTTTAAGGCGTCTTTATAAACCTTCTAGGTTATACTTTGGTACTTTCTCCATGGTATTTGAACTTGTTTTTTAGTTGAGGGTCTGATGCTTCATTCATATTTTTCTTTCCATACAACTGTTAAAGGATTTTATTTCCCTATGGCTTTTCCTTTATAGTTAATTACGCAAGAGGACCTTTTAGAACTTAGTTAATAACAAGTCACTTAATCTCGCGTTAACAGATAGTGGCATAGATACGTTGGTGATGTATTTTTTTATGTTTACATTGATGTCACTTTAAAAGATCGTAGTAAATGAATTCGTCGCAACTTTTTCCATCTTGTGGTGGAAAAGGCAAAGGTAGAAATACATTGACAATATTCCACATTGCATCAATGCATATTCCTATGCTTAACCTATTGCTATTGTTGTGGGCGATTTCGCCCACAATGGAGAGAGTGCATAGTCATGAAGTAAGAAGGGAAATGTTTACTTATTTGCGAGGACTGAAACCGAATCATAGGCTCTGCCTAGTAGGAAACAATACCAAACCGAAAATCCTGTTCAGTCCTTCGACTATCGGACAAAGGATCCTGCACGGTAGAAAGATTAGCCGATGCCCACCTATCTTGATTTTAGCACTGACTTCTAAACCGAGCCACCCCACTTCTTACCGGTTGTGAACCGATTGAGCTAGGTCCATCGAGCGAGCAGTCTGAAGCAAATAAGGAAGGAAATCAACATATTTCCAAGGATGTTCTAGATTCCATGGAATATTCCCTAGATGTAGGTTGGATATGGATAGAGTAAATGCGCCAAATTAACGATCTTATCCAATTTTCTTATGGATAGAGGGCTAGATGGTTCATTTGAGGGAGAGAAATTGTTTTTATTTATTTCTCAAAGGCTCTATTCAATTGAATACAGAGCACTTGGATATTATTTTTGTTTATATTTTTGTATAATCAAAATCTAGCACATTGTGATTATGAAAGGCCGGGATTTGAAAAAATAATAGAGAAGGTATGATAAAAAAAAATTGAATGTGGATGTAGGTCCGTTATGATTGAACCACTATAATACTTCGTGTCTTTTACTTTTTAAGAGAACAATTTTATTTTCTTAGATTTGTTTCTCTTTCTCTAATGATTTGCACATTTTTTGTGTAAATTATTTGGGTGCTTTCATCGAGGAAAAAAGGACCCACACAACCCCAAGATCACACCATCATCCTCAAAGGACATGCCTCCCATGTCAAATAGCAAGGCGAAAATTTCCAGTAGGGGTGCCTGCCCACTATGAAGTCACAAAGCAGGGAGAACACTCCACTACTCCAAGCCCCGAGGCAGTTACCATGGTCGACTTGGAAAGGGTTGCAACGGACCTGGACGCTCGCTTTGCTGCTAAAAAGCAGTCTTTGTGGATCAAATCTTGACATGCCTCAGGCAAATGCAACAACTTGTGCACAACACTGAAAGAAGAGGAAAGAGCCAGGCTCAAGGAGCACAGCAAGGCCAGTCACAACCTGATGACCGAACGAACGGGCTAGGGCAAAATATGACCAACAGTTTGGGACGTGGTCCTGATTGGACTACAACTGCATATGAGGGACAATACGGTGCCTGGCTAAACGAGGACAGTACTGGACCATAGGTAACTACAGGCGCGACCATACAATGAGGACGTCATCTCCTCCTTCGTTGGAACAAATGGAAGTTGAGGAGGGATGACGACATTATTGAGAGCGATTGCAAAGTAGGGGACGTGATCAGAACCACCAAACAACAGAGGAGGAAAAACTGACATGAGCCTCTCACTTAGGTGGGGAAAGACAAACCATTGTCATCAAACGCCAGAATCAAAAGAACCCTTGTCAGTGTTATTCAGGGAGGTGTGTTCATCGAGAACAGGTAGAGCGATGAATCGACGTTGGGCTGTAAGCCATTTTTCCGCGGAGATTGATATTGCCGTAGGACTCTTCGCGGTTTTCAAATGCCGACCATGGATTCCTATCAAGGATTAACAGACCGCATAATACATTACAACGATACACCCAACATATGTCGATGAGCAGAGCTGCGAAGGAGGTCATGTGTAAATGCTTCCAATTATTCCTTACGGATCTTGCTACCCTATGGTTTTGCCGCTTAAGGCAAGGGACTATCCTCATGGGAAATGCTGGAAGAAAGGTTCATCAGACAATTTCGAATTCATATGGATGAACATGAAGACTCGTACTCCTATCAGATGTGAAACAAAGGGAAGATGAAACACCAAAGCAATTATTGACTCATTTCAACGCTGCAGTGGCAAGCGTACAGAATGCAAATGAACAATTGACTCTTATGGCCTTGCGTGGAGGGGTCCACCAAATACAAAGATGACAAGAAGGCTGACCAAGGAGAAATTTGAAACCCTTCACACAAGCCAAAAGTGGATGGTCGGACGTAATTTTTGGGCTTAGAAGCACGATGAGTAGTCTCGCTTACTTTCTCTCCTGTACCTTTTTTCTTCTTGATAGCCCTAGCATCAGGGTTGCCTCCTCTCGCCAATTGATCGACTAGGGGCAAGCAACTCCATTTGAGTAAGATTCTCATTGGTAACAATACATGGAAGTTCTAGAACTCAGGGGGATACTTTGGAGCCTGTTCAACATCGCGTTTAAGTCATTCCTGAAGGCCGCCTTAGCAACATGTAGTATGGAAACAGAGAACAAAGGACATGAAAATCAGTCAATGTGACACATGAGGATACAAGAGATATGACATGCGAGATACTTACATCTTGAATGCCATTAATTGAAGCATTGGGAATTGTCTTTGATAAAAAAATAGCTTCTACTTGAACATGTTATACTTGAAATATATATCCTTAACAAGCTTAAACTTGCTTCCAACCTCCAAGAAAATGAACGGCGAGCCCTTCATTTACTCTTGAAGGAATATAAAAAGTGAATTTGTCTGTGAGTCGGGAGTACTTTGAATATTTTCGGAATTATGGAATATAGGCCAGTCAAGGCATAACCGTTAAACTATAATTGAAATGGAGCTATCTTCAAATGCATGAGAAACCCAACTATCCGCGGAGCTAAGGGTGGGGAACCCCTACCCAAAATCTTCTCCGATATCTACCACGTTTCATCTCGAAGATTTGAGAAATTCTCGTATCGGAGAAGATCCCAGATGAGATAAGTCTAATTCGGGTGTTTGTCTTAGAATTCCATCTCAGTTCTTAAATGTCATATTGGAACCATCTCTGGGTATATGATATATTAGAAATTGATATCCTTACACAGTTACGCAATAATTTTTATGAATGCTACTATAAAAATAACAATTTAAACTTGAATTGCGAAATCACTCCTTTATTATTAATCTATGAAAGAACATTCAAATTCATAATCATGGTGTGCTTAAACAAAAAAACATAACACAATAGAAATAGGTTATAGCTTCCAATTTAGATCCATTAACGTGAATTATTGTTAGACACAGTCACAGAATATATAAAAGATCCAAAACGTTAAACAACTACATGTAAGTAAAACATAAAAACTAATTTTTAAAATAATTCTTTTCAAGTCTCCTATTTACAAGCAAAAAAACACATCATGGTACATCAAAATAAAATCTTGATTTTAACAAGCTAACTAGCAAAAAAAGTCATTAATATATCTTAAAGTGGTATTCTTTAAGTGACTCGAGATAACTCAGATGTCTCGCATGAGGTTGATTGATTTAAGGAAATTGTTTAGGGTTCATTTTAGAAATCAAAAGAGGGAGAGGTTCACTATTAAAATAGCAGGAGATTATAGCTGTTTGATTTGAGTTTTTAATTATTATTATTTTGGTTCAGACTTAGATTTAACTTTTAGCCAAAAAGACCAAATTATCTGTCGATATTTCAATATCTCATCTCGGCTAATATATCATCCAATACTGCGATATCTTGAATGATATATTCAAAACGAGATTTACAACGAGATTGCTGGTTGTTTGAGAACATATCAAAATGAGATCTTAATTGAGATATCAGACGATATTTTTTTAGATATGGAACAACGGAACTCCTGCTAGGCAATGATATTGAGAGTAGGCCATGTACCCTTCTGGAGGGTCGTGCACGCGTTGGTCGAGTCTGGTGAGCGTGAGGTCATCTTTAGGGAATCCATGAACGTTCGAGCCTAGATCTAATTGTTTGGCAGACATTGCAAAGGTCTCGTACTTGATGGGATTTACAAGTAATTCAGAGGGCCTATACTCACGTGCTAAAGCCTGGGTAGAACTGGGTTGATGATGCTAGGATGACTCAGAAGATAAAGAAGACTCGGGCCTTTGATTTGATAGACGATCCGACGTTAACAAAATAAAGACCAAACATACACTTTGTTGAAAAGCACGCTTGAAGAAAAAGAAAATAAGAGTTACAGGTATGATTCAACCAACCAAACAGATAGTGCAATTGTGAAAAAGAAAAGGATAAATAAAAAAGAAAGAAAAAGACCCGGAACTCACTAAAATGGTGTATGGTGATATTTGGTCCAGAAGGGGCTGTCTAGTACCGAGTATGGCAAGGGAGATGAAAGGGCACAACAATTTAGAAAGGAAAACAAGTGAACAGGAAGAGCTAATGTATTGACCCACAGGGGTATACACAAGGAAAGCGACAACTAGAGATCGGATAAAAGCACTACCGAGCTGACTCATCAGGCCTTTGACTTTGTACCATGCGTTGAGGTTGTTCATCCTTGAGGTCAATTTTGAGGGAGCTAGTGTCATGGACAATTTTGCCCACAACTAAAAAAGCATGGTTATGAAAAAAGAAGATAATGGTTTACTTATTTGTGAGGACTCAACTGAATCTTAGACCCCGTCCAGTAGGAAACAACACCGAACTGATAATCATATTCGTCCTTTTCACCACCAGATAAAGGATCTTGCCTAGTAGAAGATATAGCCAAAACCCACCTATCCCGGTTTTAGCACCAACTTCCGGATCGGGCCACCCTTCTTACCAGCCTTGAATCGATCGAGCCAAGTCCGTCAAGCAAGCTGTCTGAAGCAAATAATAAAGAAAATTAAGATATTTTCAAGCATATTCCAGATTCCACTGAGTATTCTCCACATGTAGGTTGGATATGGAAACACAACAAATATGCCAAATTAACGACCTTATCCAATTTTTCTTATAAATAGATGGACATATGGTTCATTTAAGAAAGGGAAAAGCTATTTTTTTATTCTGAAGGGCATAATTCAATTAAATACAGCGCACTTGGATAATATTTTCGTTTGTATTCTTGTATAATCAAAATCTGGTACATTGCAAATGATAAGGAATTGATATAAAAAAGAGTTATAATAAAAGATTGGAAGTGTTGTTTTTTGTGTGCAAACAACCATCATAAGTTCACCATCAAGGTTAGTACGACGCCAAATCGAGCCAAGACTAGTCGACAAGTCGTCCGACTAGTCGTGACTAGTCGACAAGTCTTTTATATGCATATATTTATTAGACTTAAATATATAATATAATTAGATATAAAGATAACATAATAATAGGTTCAAATTCAACAAAGATAACATAATAATAGGTTCAAATTCAACAAACATAACATGAAATAATTCAGTAATTAAAAACAATTCAGTAAAAAAAAAAAACAGTTCTTTAAAAACAGTTCAAAAAAACAAATGCTGCTGCTGCTCAGATTTTCTTCGATGGAAAAAAAAACCAAATCGATTAAGCTACCTGGGCTGGCGGCGGACAAAGGAAGAAGCAACGGTTGAAAATCGAAGACGGAAGTCGAAGTCGAAGTCGACTTCAGCTAATTAGGTTTTTTTTTCAATCGATGCTCGTTTCAACTGATGAAAATCGAAGTCGACTTCAGGTAAATTAGGGTTTTTGGGCTCGAATTAGGTTCTGGGCTCGATTTGGCGTGGAATTCAACAAGTCGAGAGTCGTGGAATCCCTCCAGGCGACTGCTCGACTAGTCGACGACTAGTCGTCGTGATAACCTTGTTCACCATTATATCATTTGGTTGTTCTACCCACACAACTAAATCAGACAATTCAAATTTTCATCTCAAGTTTATTCTATTGCTATCAGATAAGTGAGTAGAGGATACATGGCGAATTGGAGATAGTGGGGTTGGTAGAATTTGGAGGCATGAGAATACATGAACACAGTTTGAATTTTTCTTTATGGTACATGCAACGCATGTGCAACTAGAAGCCTATTATAAAATTTAAAATTTCTATTTTTTTTGATAAAAATAAACTGTAAAATATAAAGAAGATTTTTTTTTTTTTTTTTTTTTTTTTTTTTTTTTTTTTTTTGAGTACGGTTTTGGACTTGTAACCCTGTTTAGGTTTTAAAATTTCCATTTGAAGATAAACTTTAATTATTGTTCTCAGTATGATTCGAATGTCTGATCTCATGGTTGCATATATGAGTATTTTTGGAACTTCGCAGTTGAACAAAAATAATATTGTTATTCTAACCATTAATAAAGATAATGCTTGTATTTTTTTGCATATCTACACCGACACAATTTCAAATCACACTATGCAAATAATTGCAACTCAGTTTCGAAACACCGAGGCCCTTTAAATATTTTCAGATCATAAAAATGTTTTATGCAATATATGCATAGATATATAATTGTATTATCAAAGCAAATTTCTCATAGGCTTTACTAAACATTTTGTGACCTTATAAGTGATTTTAATTTTAAAAAAAATTCTTGCACGCATATGTCAGATCATCAACCGTTCCTAAGTTTGCTTCAATGAACTGACAAAAGACATGTTTCCAATGAAAATAAATTTGTATGTTGCTTATTATTCATGGTTCAGCTGTGCAGTTAAAGCACATATCAAATTCAACGTGACAGGTATATCGGAATATAGCGAAAATAACGTGATATATTGGAAATAACGGAATATAACGGGGTATAAAACTGAAGGGCTGTTTAGTTAAATCATAGCGGTAGAAATCTATTATGAGATACAGCGAGGTCATAACGGGGTATAAAACTGAATTAACTGCATAATTGTAATAGATACAAGTAGAATGATAGTGTTGTGTTCACATCTGTATTTTGGACTATGTCGGATGTTCGTATCCTTAAGTATTTAACATATCACATTTTTAAATATCCCTTTACAGTTGATCAATTTGAAAATTATATGGGAAATTTTAGCTCAGCACACAAATGTTTCGATACTAGCTTACAAGAAATCTGTTGTGAGATATAGAGGGGTCATAACAGGGTAATAGCAGGGAATTAACTGCACAGTTGTCAACGGATAGAAGTACAATGATAATGTTATATTCCTATGTAGTCAAGGCGCGCGCCTAGGCGCAAAAAAGCGCAAGGCGCAACTAGGGGGCTTTTTTTGAGTTCAAGGCGCACCTGTTAGTGAAGCGCAAAAAAGCCCAAAAGCGCAAAAAAACCCAAAGCGCAAAAAGCGCGCTTTTTTCATTTTAAGTATTTTGTTGTTGTAAATTTAGGTTTAATGGTTTTTCGACTACTTATTTTGGTTTGTGACATGAACTTATAAAGTTTTATCATTAAAATTGCAAACTCAGCTATTATTTATTGTCGAAACTATATATTAAGTTGTAGTTGTAAGTGTAGTTTTTACAGTGACAGCAGGGAAAAAAGCGCAACTAAGGCGCACAAAAAGGCGCAAGGCGCAAAAAGGCCCAAGGCGCAAGCCTTGGGCTTTTTTGTGCCTTTGCGCCTTGACTACCTAGTTATGTTCACATCTGTATTTAGGACTATTTCGGATGTTCGTATCCTCAAGTATTTAACCTATCAAAATTTTGAATATCCCCTTACAGTTGATCAATTTGAAAATTAAATGGGAAATTTCAGTTCAACATACAAATGTTTCGATACTAGCTTACAAAATTAAAGAAAAATAAAGCATAATTTAAAATATGGTTTGAGTAGTGAATATGTATTTGTGTACACATAATTTAAACTATTTATTACCTTTATAAAGTAGTAAATATCAATCATTTATTGTACCTACAATACACATACCATAAACTTTTATGTTATAAAAGCCAAATGGATGTTTATAGAGTGTGGGTACCTTATATCTGGGCTTGCATCCATCTTTATGGATTTTGATTTTTTTTTTTTTTTTTTTTTCCGTATATCAGATACAAATGTGCACGTATGTTGAATTTTCGGTTATCCGTTGATAGACCTGCATGCAAGTGTGATCATCTCCATGTTTTCAACTTTTCATCTATTTTGAATGCAATTTTCTGGACGATTGTGTGGATTCTCCTATGATAATTTCACACATGGTAATATACTTTTATTTGATTTCACTGGCTTGGAGAACCTCCTTGTTTAATCTACATTCAGTAAACTGTTGGTAAAAAACACATTTTTTTTTTTTTTTTGAAGACCATCCTCGCTTAAAATTTCAGATTCAATGTACGTCGAAGTAAATCTTTCATTGTTGATTTGAACATGTATGTTAATTTCAGCTATCATTTGTGCAGTACAGTGGTCATCGTCAAGCAGTTCATCATCGTTGTCGTTACTCTCATTTGCATAATCAGAATTCTATTGATTTGTTAGTTATATATTCTCAATGCACATGAACTCCGAATCTCTTCTATTGACAACTTCGAACTATGCAAGGTAGGAACATAGTCATCTATTTCGATATTTCATAATTAATCATTGCCACTTAACTGGGATCCGCTTCATATATATGAGTGTTAGGCAGGCGCAGCAACTCATATATTGTTTGATGTGGTATTTAACTATAAAAAAATAAGCAATATATTGGAATCTGATATTTGAAATGACAAACAAGAAATATATGAAAAATAGTGTTTATTTTGGACTCTGCAGTATGAATATAATTCGGATGTCATTTGACTCAAATGTGTAGATGAGAATATTTCCTAAGAAAAACCGAATATCATTCATGATAGAGTAAAATTTTCTTATGCTCATGTAAATAACACAAGTAGGCATTTTTCAGAAATATTCACCATTTATAGCATTTTGACATCTTCAATTCCTCTTGATCATTCAGTGATTATTTACTTTCAAAGTTAGCATATAATCAGACCACCGGTTTTAACATTTCACATTTGCTTACTTTCGATTTATTCTTACCTCCGACGTACGTAAATTTCATTCAGTGTCGTAGTAGCCAAATATTTATATTCTTTGACATTTTATGTTATACAGCTTCCTCGTTAATCTAAGAGTCAGTTAAGTCCTGTTTGAGAGTTTTGTAGTACTGGTAAAGAGAGGTTTTGAGAGTATTAGTTTTGACTGACTATGATCGTAGTGGTGTCGATTGTATCATATGAAATGTTACAGCCAGTCAATATATGTTTGAGAGTTTAACATAGACTGGTTTCAAGAGTTTTCCATTGAGGTAACAATACATATACATCGTTTAATTTCTCGTTATACGGAATTTTTTTTCCAATAGGATTATTAGGAATATAATTAGAAAAAAGTTATAACACCTCAAAATACTGTAATTTAATGGTTTGAATATTACTTTTAAATTCCAACCGTTTTTTACCTGTTTTATAACCACAGTAGTAGGTGTGAAAAAAGACTTTCAAGCAAGGGTTACAACAACAATTCAAAACTAGAGCCATCCAATACCAGTCAAACAGGTAGAACTCCCAAGTGCAGCCTTAAATTTAAAGAGATATGTAACAATGTAACGCTAAGAACATCTCCAACCACTTACAAGGGTAATATTCAGTCCTTGAATGTTGATGCTGTAATATTACGGGGTAGACCCGACAACGGGGTGCTATTTAATCAGCACCTTACGCTAGACGCTGATTAGATAAGTACCCAGAATTTTTTATATGATAAGCGAATATTCTAAAAACACGTTGCTTAAGTGCCTTTGTTCTATAGTATAATAAACAATATATGATATTGGAAATAAGACATGTTGCTTTGCTAAAAAATAAGGCATGTTGCTTTGCTGTATAATATAATAAACAGTATCTAAGAAGTTCATATATTTGCCAGGCGCTGATTATCAGCGTTCAACATTGAGCGCTGATTTAGTTAGCGCTCAGTTCTGGACGTTGAATCAATCAACGTCTAGGTCAATTCAGAATACTGAATTGGCCTCTTAAATATTCAGCTGAATATTCAGTTTAATTCTTACCGTTGGAGATGGTTACATCTGTTGGAGTTGCTCTAATGTAATTATCATAATAAGTAACAACCATTAAAAATAAATTTCAAAAGGTGCCGACTATGAATGTTTAATCGTCTAATCGAAAGGGATTTTTTATTTGTTTTTGAATATACTTAGGAGAATCCGACGGGATGGTTAGGGCTGTCAATGAATACCCGAAAAATCCGATATCCGTCCGTATCCATATCCAAAAATATGAAAAATATCCGTTATCCGGCATTATCTAAAAAGCGGATACAAATATCCGATATCCGAGAAGCTTTTCGGATACGGATATGGTTATAGTGGTATCCGTATTCGTAAAATATCCGTCCGACAAATTGATGTAATATATATAACTCAAAACAGGAAAATAGAGTCAATAATTATTTTGTAACGGTTGGATATTACTATAATATAAATTTTTGTCCATTTTTAGTGAAAAATGATAGTTTTAGTGTTTAATTTTGGAATATTTTTGGATATGCTTATGGATATTAGTACAAAACAATGTTTCATCATCACATTTCTTTATTTTATGGTTTTTTACTAACATTAATATAAAAATTATTATATGTTGATCCAAACTTTTTTATTTATACTCTTAAATTTATTAATTACAGGCGGAGCGGATAAATATCCGATATCCGTCCGTATCCGAAAAGTAGGAGGATACAGATATCCGAAAATTAAACGGATACGGATATTCGATATCCGAAAATAATTTCGGATACGGATACAGATATGACACTATCCGTTTCCGAAAGCATCCGTTGACAACCCTAGGGATGGTAAACTCCTAAGGGTAATTAAGTTGCACTTACCCGTTTTAATTCATGGCACCTATAGCATCTGGTACTATTTTTTGCAATAAGTGTATGCAAGACAGACTCGAACCTGGGTTTGCTGCCAGACATAGACACCGATTTTCCATTGCGCCACACCTGCGGACCCAATCGAAAGAATGATGATATACTTGTGATTGTAAAAGAAAATCTTAGTTATATTTCTCTATCTATGATATACTGATTAGATCAAGATAGTAAATCGAATACTGAAGAGTGGTTGAAGATGCTGACTGTTTAAGTGCATGGAAACGTAGATATTTGAAGTAGCACCAATGGAAAATTTGGTGCCACCTTTCGGATGATATGGAAAAAGGTGTAAAGAATATATGTGCTGCTGTAACGCCGACAAGATTTGAAATCACATCAGTGCATTTTTGTCACTCTTTGCCAACATGACAAACAGTAACGTATTTCCGAAGTAAGTTCTAGACGTTTGAGCTTAAAGTGAAGCAGATAGACTGTTTTGCCAACTAGGTGCAGCTCCTGTTATGTACTGATGTAACTGATCACCTACATTTTTAGATGTCCTATTTTGCAGAACTACGTAGTAATAACAATCCAGATATATAGAGACTATATTTTGCTAATTAGTCTCCCTTTGTGTTTCTTGTTCTATTTTTTTCTTTATTTTACCATTTTTCTTATGTGTATTTCCTTGGAATGCTAATAATTACAACTTAGCTCATATCAATTTGCTGGCGGTTGTGTTCTGCTCATATTGATGTCATTATATGTTTATTTTTTTGAGGATTGTTAAAGGGACTCCACATATGGTTAAGGGGAGGACCAATTTTTATTTATTGTATAATTGTTATGGAGATGACAAAATAAATTAGCCTCCCCTTAAACATACAAATTAAAATTCCGAGATTAACCCCCTATAATCCACATTAATATAAATCATAAAACCTAAAGCATAATTAATGTTTACAATTTTATGTTGCACATAAAAATAAAAAATGGATATAGTTAATTTAATGAAGACAGAAGAAAGTTTCGTGGGTGATCAAAAGGCATCGTATTAGGTAATTGATTGTAATTTGATACTGGAATTGGTATGGTTAATTTAAAATAAATGCAAAAACGAAAATTCCGATCTAAAATGTTGTATTGAATTTGTGTAATTGAGATTTTTAGTAATTCGCACGTTTGTTATTTGCGCTGAATTTAGTAAGTTACGGTTTAACATAAGGGACGAGCCAGGGGTAGTTAGATCTATTTTTCTTTTCTTTTTAAATAAACCAGACTCCCCTAAACAAAAATAATAATAAACTGGTGTCCCCTTAAAATTATACTCCCCTCCAAGTTTGGAGTCCCTTTAACAATCCCCATTTTTTATTATATAGGGGTAGGGCTGGTGATCTCTATTTGTTGATTCACGTGGATGAGAAAAAAGGAATACGAAGAGATGGTCTGAATCTATACTCCAACATTACGATTGATTATACCGAGGCAATATTAGGTACTACGGCTAAGGTATTCTCGTGTTTGTATTTGTACTTTATTTTTTCGGGAGTAATAGGCGGTGGACTCTCTCTCTCTCTCTCTCTACAATTGTTTTTTTCCTATTTTAATCCCGGATAACTTAAACATGCTGTAATACAAGACAATAGAAGTAGTTATGAACCAAATTTTTTTCCTGTTCTAATCCCTGGTAACTTAAACATGCTGTAATACAAGACAGCCCACCAGCAATAACCCGGGATCATTTAATAATTGTTTTCTCCATCCCATTTAGCACCTTCAAAATTCAAATGACAAGAAGTAGCAATTTTACAAATCATTTTTTGTATTCATTTATCTATGTTGTCAACAGTTTTTGTTGTACTCTGCTCTTGTTTCTATACTTCAATGGATTCCTCTTCTCACAGCTAGTTATCATTTTTGTTACTGGTTTTTTTGTTTTTTTTGTTTTTTTTGTTTTTTTTTTGGTGACTTAAAGGCTTATATGATTTAAATATCATACAGTCCTAATGTATGTGTGTGTATGGCAATGTTCCGCTACACCTCTTATACTGCACGTGAAATTCCAACCACACATTCCGATTTTAATTTTCATTCTTTCTCTCTCTTTCCAGTACACTATATTATTTAAGTGGAAAGAGGGAGAAAGAATGAATATTAAAATCGGAATGTGTGGCTGGAATTTAGGGGGAATTTCACATGCAATATAAGAGGTGTACCGGAACATTTTCCGTATATGTATGTATTATATACACACATATATCTATATACATACATACATGTATACCTGTATGTATACATATATAGATATACATATTACATATTTACACACACAGACACACATATATCTGTGTGTGCGCCACCAAGGCTTGGCCGGAAACCCGGTTCTTAGGTGGACTGACCACCAATGCAGTACAGTACGACCCATGTGTGAGGCAGAAGCGCCAACAACATGCATGTAACCAATAAATCCCAAGGGAAGAAAAGCAACATTCCATATTTCACATACCAAATTTCCAAGGAAGAGAGGTGCTTCCAAACATTCCCATATGAGCCAAAAGACTGAGAGTCCAGAGTTTCAGCCACTACAATTTCAAGATGCACATCGCAAGAGAACCCCATATTCCCAAAGCTGGAAATATCACAGAAAACTCGACCAACTCAAATACCAAAGGGAGATGACCAAGAGCATTGATTCCAGCGTTACCTAAACAAAGAAATGACCACACCAAAAGTGACAGGCCAAACTGGGCTCGAAAAAACATGTTGTGCCAACAGCCAAAAGCGCACATAAGCACCCACTGGTTGCCCAACGCAATCCCGGTGAAGCAAATGACGTAGAGCAAGCATGGTTGAGACAATGCACAGCTCATAAACTCCAGCGAGGAACCATCCCAGTCAGTAAGATCAGATTCCATAAGAAAACGATCTCCCAGCACAGGAGACCAGAAGTGACAACAAGGCACCAAAATTCCAGAAAAATATCACCAGTCTGGAGTAGCCAAAAAGAAACAAGCAAGCATATATCCCAACAGAAGCAGTGACATAAAATGAACTGGCCAAGGGAAAGATGGAGGAAGATATTACCTAGCTAAACAACAACCGAGATGCTCACGAAGTGCAACAATTCATACCTGAAGGCTCACGTTGGCTGCCTGAAACGATCCCCATGGAACACGGGTACAGATGAAAAGGGGCAAGGTCAAGTTCAGACTTAACCCAGTAAGACAGGGCAATACCATTCACTCCAGATAGTATACACTATACACATACTATTTTACACCCAGGCAGATATGAAATAGCATACATGCCATGAAGAAGTTGGCCAACCCATCAACCTTGATTTGCCAAACCAAGGAAAACAGAGTCTCCAAATATTGGAAAAAAGAAAGAAAAAAAAAGCCTAACATGGCCAACTCTATCCAAGAAAGTGTAATCAGCATATTCAGGTCGAGACCCCAAACCCAAGGCAGCAACCCGACGGGAATAATCAAGCACAAATCTAAAGCTCATAACAAAACAACTCCTAAAACCATTGCAAGGCATTTGCCGTCAAGGAGGGTCCGAGTTAGAGAGAAAACTGGCTTGAACGGGAGTAGCAACCAGGAAGAAGAAGCAGCCAATACTGATTAAAATTGCCTAAGGAGGATCGTGTGACAGATTAGAAAGTGGTGTAGCATCGTGGTTTGGCGGAGAGCAAGGACGACCATGCTGAATGGGAAGTCAAAAGTAACTCCGAAAAAATGGTGATGAAGCAGCTCACGTTAGAAAGGATTCATGTATAATGGAGCTCACGGAACAGATCTGAACCCAAATCGAAATCACAGAAATCGGGGCTTTAAAATCTGGGAATGGGTGCGCGTAAGATTTGACAAGGAATAACACAAGAGTAGATCTGGCGCAAATAACTCAGGAGCCAAAAATGACAATAGAGAAAGGTCGGGTTTTGCAAGATAGAGGTTGATGCAGAGAAAAGAGATGAGAAATGAAATAGTCAGAGATGAAAGTATCTGGCAGTGAAAGAAGGGAAAGAGAAACTCTAGTCTCCATGGATGACCTCCATCCTATCATTAAAATTCATGAAAGTTTGCTACTAGATATTGAGAAAAAAGAAATACCGTTTTCATTAGAATTCATCAAATTTTTTTTTTTTCTCTTCTCATTGTTGAAATTTGAATTGAAATTATTCGTGTGCTTGTTTGTTTCTAACCATGTTCAAAATCATATGCCTCTCAGGTAGAGACGATTGAAGGGTATAGGGATCTGCATATACCTTCTGGTACACAAGCTGGTGAAGTATTAAAGTTTACAAAGTTGGGGGTTCCTAACATAAATAAACCTTCAGTTCGTGGTGATCATCATATAATAATAAAAGTAGATATTCCAAAAACAATCAGGTAAGCAATTGCCTTTTTGGGCGAATTGCCTCAGGGAATGGTTTATGTTTTAAATCAGCATTTAAGGTTTAAATCATATTTAGTCAACTAGTCAGTAGTCATTTAGGCTTTTAGCCTATTTGTTAACTTCAGTGCTTGACATCAATGCACTATTGGAAGTTAAAGATACACTTGTGATGTTCCGTTACTCTTATTGTTGCTCAAGCACACTTCTGCTGGAGGGAAGGGAAAAAATTGATATTACTTTTCCACTAAAAATGCTTGTATTACTTCTAACATTATAAATACTTCTCCCTGATCTCTGCGCAAGTAATTGAGTAGCTTAACAAAAGGGGATTCAATCCTGAATTTTAACCTTTTTTTCCCTGGGTTTGTTTGCTTAGATTTTTGTTGAAACCATCTTCATGCGCTATCATGTGGTTTAGGTATTTGAGTTTTCAAGTTATCAGTGAACAGTTATACTTTTGAATTTCACCATTCAGTTGTATATTTGGTTGTCGTTGTGAGATGAATGGCATTCCTTACAGTAGCTTAACGACTTTCCTTTTTGTAATCATGCCTCATGTATTGATTTTTTTAGGACACGTGCATTTTTTTATTTTTATTTTAAATCATTGGTAAATTATTAATGCATTGTAAAATGAAGTTATGTTTTATATTACAGTAACGAAGAGCGTGAGCTAGTTGAAAAGCTTTCATCTCTCAGGAAAGCTTCTGTCAATCAACGTAAAGGCATTCTGTAGTTAAATACTTCAGTTAATGATTACATTTTCTTTTCCACTGATGGCTTATAATGTGATTTTCTTCCGCAGAGAATATCCATGAGAATATGGACAGTCCCAAAGTAAACAGAAGACATGACTATCCTTCTCAGGAAGATACCCATCTTTGGAGTTCTTTAAAGAGATTATTTAGGTAAATTTTGCTCTATACACTTTGGATGGAGCTTAATGCCTAAATTTTTTATGTTCTTTGCTCTTTTGCTATTTCATCCAAACTAGTTGTGCATGGGAAATATGTGGTTTTATATTTTTAGAAGACAATTAAGTCTAACAATGGATACATCAAAAAGTCTGAAAGATGAATATGCAATACGTGGAAAAGGATTTAGATGGAGATATGAAGGTATCCCACATTGTGTTTTTTTTTTTTTTTTTTTTTTTTTTTTTTTTTTTTTAATCAAAACAATACTTTATATCACGTGCATTTTGGCGTGATGAACATGTATTTAGGATTTTATCAAGAACCTAGTCTATATGGTATGTATGTAAATGCATTTTGTCTACTCAAACTATTTTTATCATCGTTTTTCTTTTATTACTGGAATGATCAGCAGATATATGGTACTTTAATAGTCATCAAGACAAAAACAGTTTTATGTCAACTAAAACCATCTATTTATATCCTTAAATTCACTAATTATGAGCGGATAGGACAATATTCTGCATTCCTGGACTAAAATAACCATATGAAAAAATAAAAATTAAATCCATTGATGGGTCTAAAGATAATATGTGATGGTAAAAGAAGGCACAACTCTAAAAAATTAAGCTTCGTTTGATCGGTTTGTATAAGTTGTTTTTTGGCTTCTTGAAAGTTAAAATGAACTAGATTTTGGTTTGAAAAAAATCAAAAAATGACTTATTTTAGTTTGATCCAAACGAGCTAGGTGAATGAAATACAAGGTAAACATTGCAAGTGAAGCTCTCACAGGTTGTCGGAATGACACGTCAAACCTCTTTCTACCAGTAGCATTTTCATAAGCTCTTACGGATTATCGGAATGACACCTGAAATCTTTTTCTACTTGTAGCTTTTTTCCAATATGTTCATACAGACGAAATTAACAAACGGTGGCATAATTTTATTATATTATAGTTAGCGTATCGTTGAATGAGTGAGAAAAGTATATAGGGGCCGAGTAATCCCTATGGTTATTGAAGTAGAATAAATTTTAACTGTCATAGCTCTACCTTCCAGACAATTGACTTGAGTTATTATGAGCACAGTAATAATCTCTACTCAATTTGAACTGGTTTCTGAAGGCAAGTTTATTTTTTCTACAGGCGAAACGAGAGAACTAAGTTTGCATCTCTCAGCATGCAGGCATTCCGGCCGATTCCATTGTGGACTACTAATCATACAGTTGATCCATCTGCTCTTTCTTTTTGTGGTGCCCTCTTTATGGCTTTCATCATTCTTTCATTTGTACGTAGAAAAATATATCTACCAAAAAAAGTTAGAAGGCTAAAAGTACATAAACCATGGATGATATATCCCAAACAGAATGTGGGAAATGTATCAGAATCACTACATTTTATATTTTGCTTATTTAAGAGGAAAGATTAATATAGTGAACCGAGTTTGAAGGAAAATATAATGCGAGCAGAGCCGAGCTGAGCACAGCTTGAGAAACAATGGACAACTTAGAGCATATGCAGAAGAGAAATATAGCAATACTAACTCTGTTGTGCTGTCGGTTATAGGTTGCCTTCTGCTTCAATACTACATTTGTATGACAACTGATGTTTATTTTCTAAATCAGTACTAGTCACAATCATTTGTTTAAGGATTTTTTTTCTTTCAGTTTGGTCCTATTTTAGAAACCTGTTACAAAAATAGTTTGGTTTTCATAGCTCTGCTTTGGACTACAGCACTGAATTTGCTATAAAAATTGGCATAATTTTAAATTTTGTCAGTTATAATTATTTTTTAGATGGACGATTACCTAATTCAAAATTGCATCGGTTTATTTTTAATAAGATAACACCGACGGAATTTAAAATTGCATCGCGTATTGACCAAGTCAGCATTGAATCGATCAAAATATTATATTTGTAGTAAGTTACACGACAAAATTGAAAAAAAATTCCTTTATTTAATGCTACTGTAGCTGCATCTCTTAAATCTTTATCAGTAGCATTATTTTACGCTATTTATGCATTTGCTAGATATCATTCTATCGACACTCATATGATAAATTGCGGTTTGGAAACCCATCTTACTCTCGTGGGGTTTGTGATCCCCTTTAATTTGAGGATCCTCTTTGTAGGATTCCAAATCCTCAGAACAACGAGGAATCTCCATTCGTTGAGCAATCCCTCCCACAGCTTGTGCAAGTCATATTCTCAAAGTCCTATGCTACTTGTGACATCTCACTTAGAGACTAGAAAATAATATTCAGATGAAATATAATCGTCAAACATGCTTGATACTCTTTAAAATCAATTTTGATACTCTTTAAAACAAATATTTTTGATATTATTATAAGTGAACAGTGTAGAAAAATCATTTTTGAAAATAAATGTTTAAACTTAGACGGCATAATACCCCATCCGATTATATCGCCATAGGTATACAACTAAAACTGTAGAATTGCGTATGGAAATAGGATTTTCATCATGAGCTAAGGCAAGGGATCCTTCCTCATCCGAACTTCGGAACATCTCTAGCAAAATGTCTCAGGGAAAAACATATCCCTTTGGATCGGCAAGGCCTGTGAGTTGTATGTCGCTGATTGGCATTTCCTAAATGAAACGTTTCTTGGTCCCATTGGACCTCTTGCTCAGTATGTTGACCATCTTGGCCTTGTGTGGCCATATCTGAGGTTCTTCGCTTCCAACATTCACAAAAGTAAAATGTTTGTGATCCATACCATGAAACCGCTTCTAGCAAGAAAGAAACGCATGTTCTCCATACAGTCCTTCATCCCTTTTTAACTCATACTGAGGTGTGAAGTTCACGAATTAACACCATACACAAAGCTAAGTTATATAAGCTATGCTCTGATCATCATCCACAAAGTCCTGTTTTTCAACAAAAGCTTTGATCTGTGCATCTCAGCATACCACATTGTCAATCTGTACCATACCATTAATTTCCACTAATATATAACCTATAAGCTCGTACGTCTTAGAGAAGAATGTTAAGCAAAGAATAAATTCTTCACCACTAAATATGTATTATATTAAGCAGAGATCATTTAATATAGCATAAAGTACAATGTCAAACATACAATCCATCTACAAGTCCGTTCTGGGTCTGAACAAAACCAGAGGCACCTTATTCCTCATCTCATATGTCCAATTCAAGAGAGATGTCCTCGCATATCCGGCTGATATCCAAGTACGTCTGGACGACCACCACTTATAACCTCAACTTGGGTGTACTTTCCAAGTAAGACATCAGCAATAACCCAAACGATGCGAAGATCTCTGGCCTTCAACCACCGTCTTCATTCTTCAACTTTTAATCGTCGTAACGGTTATTCAGAATGGGTTAAACCCGGTCTTTCCGAATAACTCGCGCATCCTTATAATCATGTGATAAATATATAAAGATAGCAAACATCTCATTCCAATCCAAAATATTCTTTTATTCAAATGTTCTTTACTCTGGGAAAGGTTCTCATTGATCTTATCAAAGATTATCTCATTTAAACTTATCATTTAAATCCTTCCTTGGATATCATTTCAAAAAAATTTGTAGTATTTTTTTACAACCTAAACCAAATTAAGGTTTATAAAATTGATCGGGATTATCGAGCCTTACCAAAATAATCATTCATTTTATTATCCCAATCCAAACCTATTCATCTCATGGGGCAAAACTGGTAGTACTCCATATCTAACACCCAACTTGTTATCGATAAATTTAATTACCATTTAACGTTCAAATCTAATTAAAGATTCATTAAAACTCCATTTAGTCTTAATCTCAAAAATCATCACTTAATGATCACTGAACTTTAGGAAATTAATCTTGTCTTTAGCGTTGTTAAAGAACGAATGTCATTTAAAACATTATTCACGATATACCCAAAATCATCTTCTAATTAATATGAAACCTTCATAGAAATCAGATCTATCATAATCGACATAAATTTCCGTGTCACACTAATACTATAAGTTGAATAACGACAAAGCCTTTTAAATTCCATAAATAGTAAAGGCCTTCCTTCACAGAAGCTCATCTCGATTATTATCAGATCAAATTACATTCAATTCCAATTTAATTTATTAAACTTGAAAACTTCACTAAATCTTAATTAAAAGGTTTATTTCATTCCCAACTGGGGTTAAGAATAGTATTATTCAAGATACCATTCACAACAAACCCAAAATCCAATTTGATATTAAATACAAGGCTTTGAATAAAAATCGTATCGACTTATATTCAATACCAAATTATGAAACAAACAGATTGGTAATTTGGTAATAACGACATCTATATCTTCCAGATTCCTTAATGATATCCATATAATCACGGAATCCAATATTGAAATATCCGAAGATAATTTCAATCCGAATCCTTTCCAATTTATATGTTGGAAAACTCATGTTATATTAAAACCATTTTCAATCCAATAAGTTATTTAAAACATTGGATTACTTAACTCCAGAAAACACCGTTTGACCTTAGTCAAATATCCTATGTCCTTTCGGTTCTTCCCACCCCTCGCCTAATGGAATAATTTCCGATTAGATCTCACGGGTGATACTAAACTGTACTCTCGGGAATCATCGCATTTTCCTTTTGGTTCTTTACTCTAGTTGGTAACTAGTTCATTCAGATAAAATATCTTTTATCTTTTCCAAACTTAGAGTATTTCATCCGTTAATCTTTCTAAATCATTTATTATGATTTAAGATAATTTATTCATATTTTTAATAATTTTATTAAGGCCCTTATAGTCGGGTTTCAATATCGGCCACCAAACTGCATCCATAACAACCTTTTCCCAAACAGATTTGGACATATTTTAAAATCAAACCGTTGGAATTAATATCTTCTTTTTTCATTTGAAATATCATTTCATTACGAATCTAAAGCTTCCAATTTCAAGAGAATCCGACAGTCAGATCTCCCAGTATGTCAATTTGAAGTTACAGGTTAACATTCGTGAACTATCGCTGCGCGACACGTTCTATTCAAGCCCAAATAGATTTATAATTTAAAAATAAATCGAAACCCTTCCAAACCACTTTTATAAATTATATAAAATATATATAATCATCTTTGAAAACTAGTTTCAGTCGTTCCTCTTCAAAATCCAATATTTCATTGTACGGTCAACTTTAATATTATTTTAATGAATACAATAATATTTTTTTTGAAATTCATATTATGCTCACATTTTCCTTACATTCGTATAAAAATAAATGAGAAACTTTCGAAATAAAACTTATTTTAAAACGGTTGTTACATAGCTTGACCGATCTTTACTTTAAAAGAGTTACTATTCATTTTGAATTTAAAACTTCGATGTGCCTTATGTACATTATATTTACTTTAAAAGCATTCACTACAGTTACAAATATTCATGAATATTTCGATATCTATGCGTCCATCCAAAATCAGACATCGAAATCAAACTTTGATTTTTCACTGAATATTTTATTATCAAAATATTCGTATTTATTCCAGATTGGGATGAATTTCAACCAAACACCATATAATTTCAATTAGATGAATTTTATACATCCAACAATAGTTGTAAACTACTATTAAGCATCCAATTAACATCCAGTGTGCACTTACACCCATATAAGCATTAAATAGTTCTTTAACGCTTATATCGGTCTGTCAATCAACCTATTGACCTACATACTTGGGATATGTCAAATATCATCCCAATACTTATGTGGGGTTTTCAACCAATAAATAATCAATTTACAAATTATTTATTCAATCCAAACTAATCATAACCCATTCAATTCAAGTTATTATTTATCCCAATTGATATCGCTTAAATAGGTGAACATAAACAAGTCGTTCGACTTGTAAATGGATGTTTAATCCAATTTCAACTACCACAAATATTTTAACATCGTTTTAACATGTTAATTAACTCAAAATCACATGCAAATCATAACACAATCAGTCATCCATTCATCCATCTGGTTTTCAAACAACTTGTGATATGAGCTACCATAGACCTTATAACAATTTATGATAATTAACCAAATTAAAATTCAGTGTTCTTATATCATTAGCATATTAACAGTGTTCTAACTTGTTAATTATATCGATTCATCTACCAAATTATTTCTCAGGTTAATTCCAACTCAACCACATATTAAACCAAACGATTTATAGTTTAACCAACTTTCAACCTACATTTAACAATCTAATTAACTACTTGAAGTTAAGTAGCTCTCACCCCAGCCATGGTAACAACAAGATATTTCAACGATGAACTCTACGGCTTGCTATGAACTCAAAGATATCGCCTTTTCAACCCAAACTCTCCAATGAACACTTAAATACACTCGATCTCACTCCCACTTGGGTTTTAAAGTAGAAGGTATGATTTTTAATGGGTTTACGGCTAGAGGAGGTAAGGAGGACCCACGGTGGAGGCTGTCCAACATGGAGGGTGATGTGGTAGGGTGTGGGTGTGATGATGGGGAGGGTAGGGCCCACTTAGACGTGGTAGGAAGTGGTAGAAGTGTATTTAAGGCTTAAAGGTGATATCTTTGCAAATATAAGAGGGTTTAAGGGGTTTTAAGGGAGGAGGGCTGTAACAACCCGAATTTTAATAACATATTGAAACTAGAAATCAGGGTATAATTAATTTTTAAAATAAGAATCAAGGGAAACGGGTTACGCCATCGCGTTCGTATCGAAATTTTACATGAAACAGAGTACGAGTTTTCGAAAATTGGAGTCCGAATGAAGAAGTTATGACTTGTAGAAGATTCAGCAGATTTTAGGTAGCACAGGACCAGGCATGTCGACCTAAGGGTCGACCTGGGGGCCAGGTCGACCATGTGGTCGACCCTAGGGTTGACCTACCCCCCCAGGTCGACCATGTCGTCGACCTCCCCCCCTTACAGGTCGACCTGGTCGGCCTGTTTTGACCCAGAACTCATTTTTGAAGCCTGAGACGTGTTTTGATGGTCCAGATTGATTCTATGGTTAATCTAAGGGCCTAAACTAGTTGCTACACCTATAAAAACACCCTTAGACCTAACCTAATTCATAGCAAATCATTCTTACACCTAAATGCTGTTGGAATCCCTCTTGATCATGGCCTCCACCTCTAATAAATTTCCTAAGCTTTCATACACAATCCAATTCGAAGATTAAGGCTTCCACAATGATTCAAGACAATAAATCAACAACGTCACTGCAACATTCTACAACAAATTCAGTTCTTAATTCATTAGCCATGCTCTATTAGTACTAGTTACTTTTAGATTTAAATATTTAATTATAATATGGCCATGAAATAAAGTGGAATTGGATCTAAGTATGTTTATCGATTCAGATCTATTTCTGTTGAATCTTGAGTTTGAGACTTGTCTATCTTTATTATCATGCCAAGTTTATGATCTATTCAGCAGTTTTCTTGATTCGTAATGATATTATCATCAAGTTGTAGTCTTTATGCCTATCATGATGATTTATGATGTTTTCTTTCCGATCTTGTTCTTATTGCAACTTCTACCTCCCCCTATTTATTTTCTTTTGATGAACCTTGGTCAATTTCGGACCTAGGCCTAAACCGTGATTTGCGTACGATTGAATACGGGGGAATATTGGGATAATACCTATTTGGATATATGTGTTTTGTAACATCCCTCTCGAAAAGCTAACACAAAGATCTTTTAGCACAGTGGTTAGTGTGTGGTGCTGCTTCCCGGGAGGTCGGGGGTTCGAATCCCACGGTTGTCACATGTTTGGTGCAATTGATGGCATAACATAAAAATTGGATATTTGGGTATTACTACCATTAACATGAAATTGAATATTTGGGTATTGTCATTATAATAGTAATTGCAAGAATGGGGATTGGCATATATAATTTGAGATGGATCTTGATATATGTAATATGACATGGATCTTGATATATGTAATTTGGTTAGAACTCGTTATGGGTAAATTGGTGTAAACATGTTATACATGTAATTTTGGGTATAAAACTGGATCTATGTAAATTGAGCATAGCTTTGTAAACACATAAATCATGAATCTTGACATATGTAAAACAGAATGAAACTTGGTATGTGTAAATTGGCATACATGTAAAACGACATGAATTGAACATATGTAAATTTGGTATGAATTGGGCATATGTAAAACAGACATGTAACCTAGAACTTGGGCATATGTTAATTGTGTAAAATTTGGAGTAGAAACATATATAATAATTTATGACTTGGAGAAAGTTTAATATGAACGCGCCTAAGTTGGGTTTTGGGTAGTTGGTATGTATTGGAAATAGAAGGCTATAACTTGGCATAACTTTATAGTGAATTATGATAATAATTTGGAAATACGTTTTGGGGCAAAAACGTGAATTATGAACTGGGAAAGCGGGCCATAACATTAAATTGTTAGCACACTTACATATAAAGAACAAATATGTAAATTTAGAAAAATACGAAATGCTTAACCCGAGGTTGTATTGAGTTGTGATGTAAACCTGCCCGGACCCGCCCGGCTGTCCAGTAATCACAACAATACCTATCCAATATGGGAGGTTAAGGCATTGAGCCCAATAAGGACCCGAGTTTAGACTGAGTTGCGGTGTAAACCTACCCGGAACCGACCGGTTGTCCAGTAACCGCAACAATACCTGTCTAATGTGAGTGGTTGGTGCTTTAATGAATAAGTTAAAGCTAAGTCAGGATTGATAGGGTTAAGTAAACTAAGAATGCTTAACCAGCATAACATGTTAACCAGTGGGTGGGTTAAGTAATATGACTAGGCTAATGACACTTAACCAATTTGACACAATGACTTGATAGGGTTAAGTCATGAACCACTTGAATATACTTAACCAATTTGACACGATGATTTGGTAGGGTTAAGTCATGAACCGCTTGAATATACTTTACCAATTTGACACGATGATTTGGTAGGATTAAGTCATGAACCGCTTGAATATACTTAACCAATTTGACACGATGACTTGATAGGGTTTAGTCAGGAACCGCTTGAATATACTTAACCAATTTGACACGATGATTTGGTTGGGTTAAGTCATGAACCGCTTGAACATACTTAACTAACTTGACACATGATTCGTAGGGCTAAGTCATGAACTTGAACGACAACACTTAGCCAATTTGACATGACACGTAGACGGGTTAAGTCACGAACTTGAATGACCACACTTAACCAACTTGACATGCTAGACTGATGGGGTTAAGTCTCGAATTTAAATGACAACACTTAAACTGCTGGATGGAAACCCTAGTTACGCGGTCCTTTTCAGTTGTAACCTACTAGATGTATCATGGTACCCTGGAACTAGGCAGGGTGGGGCATGATTACCGGGCTGATTGTAAGCGACCAGGACGACGGCTGAGTTGGTGCGCCAGTGTAGGTTCAGGCGGATTACGGTCGTGCATGTAGTCCGGAGTTGAAAAAGCAGGCATTGGGCATCAGTAGGTTTACACTGTGCGTGTTTGATTCGTGTCGGGGGTTGGCACCCTAGGGCTTGATACACCCTATGGTGGACCCAGCACAGGTAACTACATTTGTGATAGGGCCGTATGACACAGACACATGAACGAAATAGGACTTGTAGGGAGTCGATCGATTAATAGATCATTTCATGAGACCAAGTAATGGGTCATTTCATGACATTGGGCAAGGGATCATTTTATAGTCAACACATGGCACGGGTTAGGATACTAGTACGGGTGGTGCAGAGCAAATAGATATCATAGAAATATTTTAATGGTGAAGCAGAGAAATCTTGCAATCTTGCGAAATTATACTTAGTTCATCTTGAATGGGAACCTCGCAATGTTATGCATGACAAAAGTCATACGATGTTATTCTTAGTTGTCGTGCCTGTAGCTTATCTTGTCATCATGCATATGTTTATTTTCAGTTTATTCATGCCATGTTATCTTTACCTATTTTTATGCTGAAAGTCACTAGGACTTACTCAGTCTTTATGACTAACCCGTTTTGTTTCGCCTCTTTTTCTTCCGTTTCCCCCCCAGGTTCGCAGGGTGGGAATAGAGCTTAGTTCGGATCTTACCAAGCTCCAAGGCTCTTTCATGTACAGCTTGGATTTCCCTTGGCTATGGCTTGCTTTGCTTTATTGGGGAATATCACAATTTATTTTTATGCTTCTTTGTTTTTGAGCAAGACAGATATTTTAGCTATGTAATTGGGTATTGGAAGTTGATGGGCTTTTATTGTAAACAATTATACTTAATAAATGATTTGTAGTACTTCCACTTTACTTTCCGCTGTTTTATATATGTCTGTCTTGTAATATTTCGGTTCCAGTACCCATAATGCTCCACTGAAGTTAAGGCATTCCCTTTGTGAGTGACCTTAACGGATGTGGGGTGTTACATTTGGTATCAGAGCAGAAGGTTACCAGACCGGGAGAAAGCTTTTAAAAACCTTCTGAAACTATTTTCAAAACTTTTACAAAGAAGTATTTTTCTAAGAAAAGTTTTGTTTTACGAAAGGCATATTCCCAAAGCCATATGCACTATCTTTTGATTCTCTCCTTGAGTCTCTTCTCTCTTTCTTTTTCACCATAGTTTTGTAGGTGTATGACACATGTAGGAGGGCATAGGAGTGCCCAACCTCCATCAGTAGCCGCAGTAGTTTTATCTGCGACTAATCTTATTTCAAGCTTTGTAGAGTTGCAGTGTGATGGAGGTAACTTTCGAGAGACTTGTCAACAAGCTATACAAGGATAGTAAGAACGAGGATAAAGAACACAAGCCTAAGGATGAGAAACTTGTTGATAAGGCGTAATCCACGAAGGAGGAAAAGGTGAAAGGGAAGACGCCAAAGTGAAAGAATAATAAAACCCATGACAAGAGAGAGTATCTTTAGCATGGTAAAAAGGGACATGTAGTTAAGTATTATAGGACAAGGACAAGGGCAAAGAACGAGATCGTCGAGATGGCAATTGTATGCTCTCACTACTAGCGTACCTAAGAGAGGTGGTAACGTTTCTGTTAAAGGTTTAGCTTTTCTTTTCTATCATCCCGTTAGAACTTTGTTTTTGGTACATCGCATCCTTTTAATTCTGCTTCGATAGTTGAGTCCCTGCACCTTAGTACTAGCGTAGTAGAGGATCCCATTTTTTTTGTCTCAAATCCTGTTAGAGAATCGGCTCATTTATTCATGACTTGTTTGGATTTGGGAATGTCTATGCTAAGTGTTGAGTTTAGAAGTAATGCTTATATTTTTTTGGGGCTTTGGGTTGATTCTAGGGATGGAGTGGTTATCCAGTAATGGTACCATTCTTGAGTATGAAAAGAGAGTAGTTAGATTCTTGACTTGCCTTGGTAATGCCTTCGAAGTCTAGTGTAACCCTTAGGGTTCTGCCGTGCTTAGTTACCTATAATCTCTTGATACATTTATTGATCCGCTCGAGTAGTGTTCGCCACTAAGGCGAATGGTTCATTTCGCTTATGCATGAGTTATAGAAAATCACCTTAGTAAGTACATTTGGCATCATGGTTGGCATTTGTTTGTTTTCAAGAAATATTTCTTCTGCGTGGAATACCCTATAATAAGTAAACGAGATCCAGGATTCACTAGTGAATTTTGGAGAGCTTGTATGAAACCATGAGTACGCAGTTATGTGTGAGCCGAGTATACTAGAAAAAGAATAAGTAAAAGTGGAACGAGAGGCAACAGGGAAATGAGTTCCAACTCATATTTTGGAAATATGAATTAAGAAGCTATGAAATTGTGAAGTTAAGGACGATCAAAGCACAATGGAGTTAAGCTCAAGGAAAGGCGGCTTAGACGATTGAAGACTAGATACGCACATCATATCTCTTTTTAAGAGTATATCCTTGACCCCTCTTTTCCTGTAGAGCTTACTTGCATGCTATCTTTTAAGTATATCCTCTCGGTCCTATTCTCAATCCTATTTCTGTTGCAAACCCCATAGGGAGTATGACTCATCCGTTAGTAATACATGTTGGGGCTTGAGGGTGTCCGTTGGGTTGGCTAAACTCTTTGGGTTTTATAGGATACGGGTTGGTTTTAGGAAGGGATTTCTTTGTGACCTAAAAGGAGTCCATCATGCTTAGTTTCCTAGAGTCATATATATTGGTTGGGTTGAGTAATTCTTTGGGTGTCGGCCTGATGTTGATTTCGGTCTTCGGGGCTGGTGCTTAGGGAGTTCTTCTCCAAATCAGTATATATGTGACATTGATTTCCAGTTTTGACATTGCGTAATGGGCACAAGGCTTTTACTTGCTTCTATCGTTTGACTATACCTTTAGGTAGGAACAATTAGGTGTAAACATGTGTTTGAGACATGTTATGATTGATGGTTGCAAGTGGTTGCAAGTGATTGCATAACACACATTACACACTAGATCGGCTCAGACACATTTCCATATTGCATATGCATGAGTGTTTATACTTGTATATTGATGAAATTGGATGTGTTATCATTTGGATGATGCATATGGATGGATGTTTGTGCACACATATAGTGTTTATGTGACTAGGACTATTTGCATACATGTTGGACTCATTGCACTAAACCTATTTTGCATTAAGAAGATCAATCAGGCCTGGTCATTTGCATTAGACAAGGAACATATACACACACTTTCAGCATATGTTCATACAACATTAGAAATCTCTTAAGGACAATGGATGCCTGTGATTGATGATTGAGTAGATGGATGATTGGATGGTAGGACACATTCTTCTTAACTTGAAGATTTCGGGGACGAAATCCTTTAAGGAGGGGAGAATGTAACAACCCGAATTTTAATAACATGTTGAAACTAGAAATCAGGGTATAATTAATTTTTAAAATAAGAATCAAGGGAAACGGGTAACGCCATTGCGTTCGTCTCGAAATTTTACAAGAAATATAGTCCGAGTTTTCGAAAATCGGAGTCCGGATGAAGAAGTTATGGCCTGTAGAAGATTCAGCAGATTTTAGGCAGCACAGGACCAGGCAGGTCGACCTGGGGGCCAGGTCGACCATGTGGTCGACCCCCCCCCAGGTCGACCATGTGGTCGACCTCCCCCCCTTACAGGTCGACCTGGTCGGCCTGTTTTGACCCAGAACTCATTTTTGAAGCCTGAGACGTGTTTTGATAGTCCGGATTGATTCTAGGGTTAATCTAAGGGCCTAAACTAGTTGCTACACCTATAAAAACACCCTTAGACATAACCTAATTCATAACAAATCATTCTTACACCTAAATGTTGCTGGAATTCCTCTTGATCATGGCCGCCACCTCTAATAAATTTCCTAAGCTTTCATACACAATTCAATTCGAAGATTAAGGCTTCTACAATGATTCAAGACAATAAATCAACAAGGTCACTACAACATTCTACAACAAATTCATTTCTTAATTCATTAGCCATGCTCTGTAAGTACTAGTTACTTTTAGATTTAAATATTTAATTATAATATGGCCATGAAATAAAGTGGAATTGGATCTAAGTATGTTTATCGATTCAAATCTATTTCTGTTGAATCGTGAGTTTGAGACTTGTCTGTCTTTATTCTCATGCCAAGTTTATGATCTATTCAGCCGTTTTCTTGATTCGTAATGATGTTATCATCAAGTTGTAATCTTTATGCCTGTCATGATGATTTATGATGTTTTCTTTCTGATCTTGTTCTTATTGCAACTTCTACCTCCCCCTATTTATTTTCTTTTGATGAACCTTGGTCAATTTCGGACCTTGGCCTAAACAACGATTTGCGTACAATTGAATACGGGGGAATATTGGGATAATACCTATTTGGATAGATGTGTTTGGTTGAATTGATGGCATAACATAAAAATAGGATATTTGGGTATTACTACCATTAACATGAAATTGAATATTTGGGTATTGTCATTATAATAATAATTGCAAGAATGGGGATTGGCATATATAATTTGACATGGATCTTGATATATGTAATATAACATGGATCTTGATATATGTAATTTGGCTAGAACTCGTTATGGGTAAATTGGTGTAAACATGTTATACATGTAATTTTGGGTATAAATCTGGATCTATGTAAATTGAGCATAGCTTTGTAAACACGTAAATCATGAATCTTGACATATGTAAAACGGAATGAAACTTGGTATATGTGTAAATTGGCATAAAATTAGCATACATGTACAACGGCATGAATTGAACATATGTAAATTTGGTATGAATTGGGCATGTGTAAAACTGACATGTAATCTAGAACTTGGGCATATGTTAATTATGTAAAATTTGGAGTAGAAACATATATGATAATTTATGACTTGGAGAAAGTTTAATATGAACGCGCCTAAGTTGGGTTTTGGGTAGTTGGTACGTATTGGAAATAAAAGGCTATAACTTGGCATAACTTTATAGTGAATTATGATAATAATTTGAAAATACGTTTTGGGGCAAAAACGTGAATTATGAACTGGGAAAGCGGGCCATAACATTAAATTGTTAGCACACTTACATATAAAGAACAAATATGTAAATTTAGAAAAATACGAAATGCTTAACCCGAGGTTGGATTGAGTTGTGATGTAAACCTGCCGGGACCCGCCCGGCTGTCCAGTAATCACAACAATACCTATCCAATGTGGAAGGTTAAGGCATTGAGCCCAATAAGGACCCGAGGTTAGACTGAGTTGCGGTGTAAACCTGCCCGGAACCGACCGGCTGTCCAGTAACCGCAACAATACCTGTCTAATGTGAGTGGTTGGTGCTTTAATGAATAAGTTAAAGCTAAGTCAGGATTGATAGGGTTAAGTAAACTAAGAATGCTTAACCAGCATAACATGTTAACCAGTGGGTGGGTTAAGTAATATGACTAGGCTAATGACACTTAACGAATTTGGCAGGATGACTTGATAGGGTTAAGTCATGAACTGCTTGAATATACTTAACCAATTTTACACGATGATTTGGTAGGGTTAAGTCATGAACCGCTTGAATATACTTAACCAATTTGACACGATGATTTGGTAGGGTTAAGTCATGAACCGCTTGAATATACTTAACCAATTTGACACGATGACTTGATAAGGTTAAGTCAGGAACCGCTTGAATATACTTAACCAATTTGACACGATGATTTGGTAGGGTTAAGTCATGAACTGCTTGAACATACTTAACCAACTTGACACATGATTCGTAGGGATAAGTCATGAACTTGAATGACAACACTTAGCCAATTTGACATGACACGTAGACGGGTTAAGTCACGAACTTGAATGACCACACTTAACCAACTTGACATGCTAGACTGATGGGGTTAAGTCTCGAATTTAAATGACAACACTTAACCTGCTGGACGGAAACCCTAGTTACGCGGTCCTTTTCAGCAGTAACCCACTAGATGTATCATGGTACCCTGGAACTAGGCAGGGTGGGGCACGATTACTGGGCTGATTGTAAGCGACCAGGACGACGGCTGTGTTGGTGTGCCAGTGTAGGTTCAGGCGGACTACGGTCGTGCACGTAGTTCGGAGTTGAAACAGCAGGCATTGGGCATCAGTTGGTTTACATTGTGCATGCTTGATTCGTGTCGAGGGTTGGCACCCTAGGGCTTGATACACCCTATGGTGGACCCAACACAGGTAATTACATTCGTGATACGGCCGTATGACACAGACACATGAACGAGATAGGACTTGTAGGGAGCCGATCGATTAATAGATCATTTCGTGAGACCAAGTAATGGGTCATTTCATGACATTGGGCAAGGGATCATTTTATAGTCAACACATGGCACGGGTTGGGATACTAGTACGGGTGGTGCAGAGCAAATAGATATCATAGAAATATTTTAACGGTGAAGCAGAGAAATCTTGCGATCTTGTGAAATTATACTTAGTTCATCTTAAATGGGAACCTCACAATGTTATGCATGAAAAAATTCATACGATGTTATTCTTAGTTGTCGTGCCTGTAGCTTATCTTGCCGTCATGCTTATGTTTATTTTCAGTTTATTCATGCCATGTTATATTTACCTATTTTTATGCTGAAAGTCACTAGGACTTACTCAGTCTTCACTACACCAAACAGCCTGTTTTGTAACATTTTCGCGGACCCTATTAGTAACGGTTATTGTTGTTACTATTTTATAATGTTTATTACCATTATATTTAATTATAATAGTAATAACCGTTACAATAGCCCAGATTTTTGTGCGCAAGGGCTCATATGTCAATTTCCCTTCTCCGTGTGTTCCTAAACCCTTCCGTTCCTTTTCGTATATGCCACCACACTTTTAGATCCCTAATTTTACAAAGTCGCCGCCTTGATTTTCTCATCAGCTTCTTTATCTCCATCGCCACGACGTCGATTCGTTCTCCACCTGACCGCGTTTTGGAGCTCGATTCTTCCTCCGCCGAAGCCGCAAGTATCCTTTCTGACCGATATTCTTTCTCCCCGATTGCGATTTGTTCTTTTGCATTTTTATGTTCCATGTTTGTCGAAATGAGCTCATTATTTGAGTCAATCCCTGTAACATAGGGATTATCTCTTCACATTATTAGTTTGACTACTTCACATTAAACGAGCTCATTATAGACTTCGGGTTTTTGCAATGTTTCCAGCATTTTGTTTGTGCAATCCACAATACACCCCAAACGTCCCTGAACAATTTACTTATTATTAGTGTTTTATTAGTGGTTTCTTTATATGTTTGTTTCGATTTTCTGGAATTCATCCCTCGATAATTTTTCGGTTACTCGTTTTATAATTTTTGAACGATTTGTGTATAGAGTCAAAGATTAATTACCAAGAAACTTGTGGGGAAAATCAATTTGAATTATCTACGTATGGACGGTTAATCAAATTTTCGTTATATATATATATATATATATATATATATATATGTTAACTTATTACGGTCAAATATTATTCTTTTTTTATTATGTTGTTAAATCTGTAAAGTTTTAAATTTTATGAATATTCTGATTATTAGTTTGAGAATACGTTACTGTAGTCTAGTAAGAATTTTAAAAATGTAGCGACGGTGGGTAATAATGTAATAATGCTTTAATATGCATAGAGTAATAATGTAGTAATTTAGATAGCCCTTCTGTTCGTATACGACTGCGCATGTTTTGATGTCGCACAGTGTTATTTTATTGACTGTTATCATTAATAAAATTTATATGTTGATGTCTATGTAGCAAATATACATTCAATAATTTCAATTGCATCAACTTATGTATTAGAGTATAGTGTCAGCTTTCATTTTGGTATGGAAATTATGCAGAGGGAAATGTATGCTGGTAGCTAGAAGTTAAAACTGCTTGTCATTAATAAAATTTTGACATTTACACATGTACTTTACATACTATAAGGGTGATTATTTTACTGATTTGATTTTTCAGTTTAGATATTAAGATACATACCCATCAATAGACAATAGTCTTGTTTATGCGTGCCAAAAGATAGATTACACGTGTTTGACAGTAAAATAATCAATGCAACAAACATTAGGGAGCTACTGAATTTCCTATGTAAACTCTTGCACCTTGACTGTCAGTGCTTTTATTCGTGATGTTTATATACTTTTTGTTTAATTGTAGCGTATTAGTTCTTATTAAAAATGCAGAGTATAGAGCTTCTATTTTTGATTCAGTGTTTTTTGTGTTGGTTTATAATTTATTGTCGATTATTTGAAACCATTCTATAATATTTAAAATAAAATACAAATCAAACATACTAACAAAAATAACAATCATTCCCCTTTCAGAATACTCTTTTTTAACACAAAAACGCAATACCCTTTCACAAACATACTAATAAAAGTAAACGTCACAATGTGCCGGCTGCCGGATAGCATCACGCGCGCAGTTAACTTTTTTTCCGTAGTTGAACCTAATTAAATGTTAAAATGCCAAGAGGTCTGACAGATAAAATTCAGCTGTAATGAAGTGCAAGTCTTTGTGCTGGCCCATTAGTAATGCAATTGCAAATTTAAATCCACTCGATGTTACATAGCATCAACAAAATCCGATGCTGCAACACTTGTTATGTCATGATAAAAAATACTATATGGAGTTATCCACCATGCACATCAAACTAATGACAAAACATTCTATGCAAGCATGTCTTAACACATAAATTTCCAGTTTTCCAGACACTTGGCACCTGATCATTCAAAAGTGCAACACGGCGGTGGCATTAGGAAAAAATAGTTAGATGTTAACATGCATTGATGGTCACATTGACAATTCCTAGGACACATCCACAAAGTCTGAAATCTAATATTATCCCTAAAATATACCCCAGCTGATTCCACACACCGATGACCTCATTTCACCATTTGAAGGTGCCATCTAAAGTACATAATATTTCTCCTTGAGTTCTCAAAAAACAGTTTGGATGCATTTTAACTTCTCACCCCACTACAACAGTTTGTCACCAATGCCACTACATGTGATGTGTTACATGCAATGGTAAGATTGATGAAGCCAGCATCATATATCGTTCAGATACAGACAAATATTCCAAGGATGATTTTGTTTGACCTTAAGCAAAGAGGTAAGAAAAGCGCTGTTGATTGAATAGACTTCGGACCACTTCAACCATAAAACATCAAAAGTTAGAAGGGGAAATATTGAGATATGGCAAGTTTGGCAACTACTTATAAGTCACTTATAGTAGTTCAAGTGTTCGGCAACTTGTTACTTACAAAAGTGACGACCAAATTAAAATATGAAAAGCAACAATTTGTTGCTTATGACTTAATGGATATATTTTAAAAAGTTGAAACTGACTAAAATTCAATGTTGAAATCTCACTTGAAGCGGTTGTTAAACGTGCTCTTAGTTAGTTTAATATACCTGACCTGCCCAAAAATGATGAAATTACCGAAGCGATGATCTCGTAAATTAAGGTTTGTCAATCAAAGATCGGCAAGTATATTAGCTTATGATTCTAATTTAACGTATAAACAACGAAATCCAACTTAAACCATCCCAACGAAAAACAAAATTTAGCGTTCCCAGTCGATACTGCAGCCAAACCAAAGATTTCGTTTTGATTCCAATCCTCAAGTCAATCTAAAATATTTAGAAGTTAAGAAAATACGTTATATTTTATTCACGATCTTTTGCCTGGATTCAGGCGGTAACTGAGACCGCCAATCGACAGCCGAAATTCCTGACGTCATGGATGTGTCACCTTGAGCGGAGATCCCATTTCCTTCCATAATACTATATGACTTAAAAAGGAGACTTCAAGGATACTTGTATCTTAATATCTAAACTGAAAAATCTTAAAAAGGAGCTTTCATTTTGGTATGGAAATCAGTGCAGTTTTTTTAAATCAGTGCAGTTTTTAACAAATGCAGTTTATTTTAACTAAAAATGCAGTTTTAACAAATGCAGTTTATGGAATTTTAACAAATGCAGTTTTTTTTAACAAATGCAGTTTTTTTAACAAATGCAGTTTATCATTAAAAATCTTGGAGTGAGAAGACTTTACAGCATTAAATAACCAAAAATAATCATGTGACATAATTAGTATTTGAAAATAGTATCAAATGGATTAGGTAGTGAACTATAGTTTTAAATAAAAATGAAATTTGTTGCTAGACTTCAGTTACATGCATAATTATCCTTTTTGTGTCATGGACATTATCCTTTTTGTGTGTTAGCATATTCTATGTTGTGTAATGTGCTTGAGGTTTTGCATTTGCGTGTTTTGTTTTCAAAAGTGTTTAAGTTTATTTATTAGTTTATTAATGATATTAGAAGTTTATTTATAAATTTATTAATCTATCTAATTGCATTATTTTTTCATTTACAAAAATATAACAGACACGAGTAAAGTTCTTGCTAATGTCGAATCCTACTTCAAGAGAGTGGATTCGAATTCGACATAGGAATACCAATGAATATATACAAGGAGTTCGATATTTTATGGACTTCGTGAAGTGTCATTCACCACCCGACTTTGAAATGTGTAGCTGCCCTTGTATGAAGTGTAGAAATACGAAGAAGTTGTCTTTTGAAATGGTTGAGAAGCACTTAATCATTAATGGTATGGATCCAACATACGATGAGTGGTTTCTTCATGGGGAGAGAAGCAACGTTGACGTTAGGGTCACTAATACACCAAATGTTACATATGATGCTTACAACTCCAATCAATCTCGAGAGGAAAACCTCATAGAAGATACTCTTGGAAACTTTATTGATGATGCATATGGAGTATATGATAGCATAGAAGGAATGCATGATGGTAGTCAGTGGAAAAAGTATCATGATTACAAGGGAAAAGCAAGCGAAAAATTATACCCCTCTTGCGAAGATGGTATTACAACATTAAGTGTCATTGTAGAGCTTCATAATTTGAAAAAAGACTTTAATTGGTCAGGAAACAGTATGACCGAGTTGTTGAAGCGATTGAAACGGTGGCTTCCAAAGGAGAATACAATACCTGAGAAGTATTCCACAATGAAACAAATGTTAAAAGATTTGGGAATGAAAGTAGAATGTATACACGCTTGTGAAAATGATTGCATATTATTTTGGAAGGATTATAAAGATGCAGTGGAATGTCCTCGATGCCATACTTCGAGATTTAAAACGAAAAAACAAGGAGAAGTTGAAAAAATCACAAAACAACCACGAAAAGTATTAAAACGCTTTCCACTTATTCCGAGATTAACAAGGTTGTACACCGTGCCATGGATAGCTCGAAAAATGTTGTGGCATAGTGAAGCAAAACCTTCTTGGAATTCGATGCGTCATCCCATTGACTGGCCGAATGGAGATCACTTAAAAACAAATGGCCCGAGTTTGCTAGAAATGGACGAAATGTTTGGCTTGGCATTGCTACTGACGGGTTCAATCCTAGTACAAACCTATCAGGTAGCTATAGTTGTTGGCCTGTGTATATGGTTCCTTATAACTTACCCCCTTCATTGTGCATGAAACCAGAATTTCAAATGTTGTGTTTGTTAATTCCTGGACCAAGGGCACCAAGTCAAGATATCGATGTCTATTTGGAACCTCTTGTGGATGAGTTAAAACAACTTTGGATAGGAGTGCTTGCACATGACATGGACAAGAGAGAACATTTCACTTTGAGAGCAATGCTACTATGGGGAATTCATGATCTACCTGCATTGGGAAATTTATCTGGTTGTGTAACACATGGTTACAAAGCATGTCCTGTTTGTGCAACAGAAATAGAATCAGAACACATCGGCAATAAGATTGTTTATATGAAGTACAGAAGGTTTTTGAAGAGTGATCATCCATATAGAGCACTCAAACATGGATGGTATAAAGATACGGAGGATAAGAAACCTACAACACGATTGATAGGATCGACACTATTGCAAAAGCTTGCTCATATAAGATATGTACAAGGTAAATTAACGAAAACACAAAAACGCGTGCTAAATGAGACCGATCTTGATGATGAATATTTTGAAAATGAGAATGAAGACGGTGAAATACCAGCATGGTACAAGAAGTCTATTCTTTTTTCCTTGGAGTATTGGAGTGTTCATAAGGTGCGACATACTATTGATGTGATGCACACCGAAAAGAATGTAGCAGAGCATTTTATTAATATATTGTTTGATAAATACAAACAATCTTCTAAATTTGCATTCGACAAAAATCACAAGACGCAGTGCTGTCAAGTTCTTAAGGATGCAAAACTTCCATCATGCTTCCGGACTAAATTTAGCAACTTGGTAAATACACAACCACCTAGTTTGAATATTAGAAAGTCATATGACTATCATGTTATAATTCAATATTTTCTACCTGTGATGGTTCAATATGCGTATCCAAAGAACCGTGATTTAAGACGTGCAATATTACAAGTATGCTTGTACTTCAATATTATTTGTTCGAAGGTTTTAAATCGAGAGCATGTCCAAGCTTCCAAAGATATGATTGCTGAGGCATTATGTGTGCTGGCTCATTATTTCCCTCCTTATTTCTTTGACATCAGCATACATCTCATGGTGCATTTAGCCGATCAAGCATTATTATGTGGACCGGTTAATTATACATGGATGTATCCATTTGAAAGGTAGACATTTCATTTACATGATTGTTAACTGATTTATGTTTTATTAGTTACATTAAATGTTGTTTTTTTAGAGCTATGAAGGAGTGTAAGAACATACCAAGCAATAAAAGATTTGTCAAGGGATCTATTTCTGAAGCGTATCTTGTTTCAGAGTCCGTTAGATATGCAATGGAATATATGCCAAATCCGCGTGATGGTAATCATAGCTCTAAACAAGCACCGTTTTTAGATGAGAACTATGGTGATACTTATGAGCGTTCCATTATTGAGGGGAAAACAATAAAATTATCCGGTGTACAACGTGTACAAATTCGAAGATGGATACTTTTCAGATAGACATTCCAGATCGAGATGATTATTATAGGTTTGTCTTTTTTACACATTAAAATTTATAAATACTAGTCCAAAATTTACTTTTTTTTTGTTTGTAGCGAATATCGATTATCATTAGAAGAGACTCAACGTGGTAAAAAGCGGCTCCAATCAAAGGCAGAAGTAGTAATTCAGTCTGAATTTATTGACTGGTTGCATAAAAAGGTTTGTTGGATTACAATAAACTCACAATTTGATAATAAATAACATATTTGAACATATTTTACTTTTTTTCAGTTAATGGAAGAAAAACGCATGGACTTCCTATTATGGTATTATGTTAGTGGACCAACATGGGAAGCCAAAACTCACCTTAAATATAGAATCAATGGTTATTTATTCTCTCCTCAGCACTACGATGACACTCTTTCAACACAAGATAGTGGCGTTTATATGGATGCAATTACAACATTTGTTGCAAGCGCAAAAGATTTAAATCCTACGGATGAGGACACTACTTGGTATGGTATTATCCAGGAGATCATTGAAGTTGATTATTATGAATTTCGACATGTTGTGTTCTATTGCAAATGGGTCAATATTGCTGATAAAACACATGGTTATAAAGTTTGTCCTGACTCCAAATTACTGATGGTGAATTTGAAAAGGCTCAAAAGCAATGATGGAGAGTATGATGATCCTGTCATTCTTGCATCGGAAGCTAGCCAAGTTTTTTACATAAAGAACACACAAAAGAATACTGATTGGTCCATTGTACGACGCTCTCCTAAACGCATGACGGATAACGTGGATGATTATGAGATGCTAACGAACTTTCAATCCGTTTTAAAAGAGCAACCCAACTTAACAACATTGTTAAATTGTATTGAATCCAAATAGACAAATTGGTTGAAGTTGTTGATGTTGCTTTATTCATTTTGCTATCTTGTTTTGAACATTCGTAAATGTTATCTATCAATTGATTGGTTGTGGATGTATCATCTTATGTAAGTATCTTCAGTTATTTTTTTTATGTTATCGGGTTATGCTTGCAAGAGTGTTTTTGTGTTTTGCCTCTATTTTGTTAATTGTTTTTTTGGAACATGAGTTTCTATTTTTATTTTGTGCTGCAAAACGAATGTGCTGAATTTTGTCATTAGTTTCTATTTTTATTTTTGGTTGAAGGGGCATCCACCATTTCCACTTATCTTTCAGAAATGTAAGCTACACCGTCTTTTTGCATTTCTTTCTTTTATTTGCAAGTCAAAAAATTGTAATCGTTCTAATGCAATAAAATTAACAGAATGTCAGGTAGTTCATCGAGACAACAGAAGACACAGAAGATGTCCCTCCGCCTCCTCCAAATAAAAAGTACTTTATAAATGTTGAAATGGATGGTGCTAAAGGGAAAGATGGATCTAAGTGGAGTTCCCGATGTGGTGTTTTGATCCGTGCATACATTCCGATCAATTATGATGATTGGAGGAATGTAGATACCTTTTATAAAGATGCTTTATGGAGAGCAATACTGGTATCTTACTTCTTGTTTAAAAGTTAGATATGTAAGGAGACGGTTGACTTAAATTGGACTATAAGTGTGTCGTACACAATGGAATATAGTCAACACATTTGATATGCTTGTGGAAGGTAGAGTAGAAATTATAAAATGCAATTGTATAATTGATATGCATACAGCCTAGAATAACACAAGTTATTGACTTATAGGGTTTGTTTTGTTTGTTCTAATCAAGCATTGGTTGTTTTTTCTTTTGATTCTACAGAAAGAGTTTGATATGGATATAGATCCCGATAAAGCAAGACCTATATTAGAAAAAGGGTTCTCACAAAAATTCAGAAGTTCAAAATCGAAACTACGTAACAAATACCTTAAGAAGGATGATGAGCTTATACCTAGACGTATTGCAATGGAAAATCGTCCTGATGATATTGATAAAGTTCAATGGGAGGGTTTTGTTAACATGGAGTATGGTGATAGAAAGAGAAAACAATGTAAGCAGAATACTGCAAACAAATCAAAGGTTACTATAAATCATACATTGGGCAGAAAATCGTACCGTACACTCTATGAAGAATTGGTATGTAGTTCAGATATCTTAAATAAACTTTATGGTATATTATATTATATTTATTTATTTGTATGCTTCATTAGAAAAACGAAAATCCGGAAAGTAAGCCTATGCGATCTCATGTTTGGAAAATAGCACATACAAGCAAAAAAACCGGGGAAGTGCTTCCGTGTGCCGCTGAAAAATATGTAAGTAATCCGAGCCTTTTTTAATTCATTATTAATAAAATGGTATCAAGTTTATAGCTGTTTGCACTCATGTCTTTAAATAATCTTTAGTTGTTTGCTTAATGTCTTTCTTTAGCTGTTTCCTTAATCTTTAAATAATCTAATGTCATGCAATACATTTGTCTATAAGATTGTTTATAGCTGTTTGCTTCATGTCTTTCTTTAGCTGTTGGTATTAAACTGGTTAAGGTCCTGTGGTTTAAAGCGAATTCATAATAACGATATTAAACTGGTTAAGGTCCTGTAGTTGAGGCAACCCAGTGAATAGCATATATGAGTTATATGAGAAGATTGAACTACCTATCAAGAGATCTATTATTATACACTTCCATTTTAGTCTATACATATGTAATTGCTTTGGCACTTTTGTTTCAGTTTAGTATAACCCCATAGATAGGGATGTTTAGGGACTAGGAATCATAGTGGATAAGTCACCGAGACATGTTTCAGGTGAAGTTTGCTAGTAGATGTATTACAAAGTAAATTTGTGCACATATTAGCTAATGTGTTTGGCCGCACTCACACCACTGCACGTTTTATTTAATCAAGTAATATGCTTATAACTTATTCGCCCTGGGTTTTCTGTGCAAATATTTTTTCTCTGTTAAATTTTGTCGTTTTTTCAATGTTAGTGCGGTGCTTTAACTCCAACATTCTACTGTCTTCAGACCGTTTTTGATTCGCTGTTCTAAATTCGGTCATGGTTAAAACTGATTTTTCATACAGTTACCTAATTGTTGACTGCTTCATCTTTAGTTCTTTTTTCATATAGTAGACCATAACTTTTGTGTTGTTAAAAATTTACGTTTTACCATTTCAAATGTGACTTGCGCACTAAATATGTGAAATCTTTTAAAATAAAATGTTATGAATACAATTGATGTTGCTGCATTTCTCTATATTAATATACCACATTTTAGCCAAGATATGTGCACAATGAAATTTGTCAACTAAATCAGTATCTGAATTGAAGGTTTCATGCCCCTGTTATAGCAATGATTACATAATAGTACACCTCTATCATAATCAACATGTTAATTCAACCAGCCAATGGCAATGATAAGTTATATTTGCTTTCAGTTTGGTAAACCTGAGCCACTCGGCTCTGATTACTTAATTTGCTTTCAGTTTGGTAAACCTGAGCCACTCGGCTCAGGTTTACCGAGCCTATGGGCTCGGTGTAACTGAGCCTGCAGGCTCGGTAAACCTGAGCCACTCGGCTCAGGTTTACCGGGCCATAGGCTCCGTCACACTGAGCCTGCAGGCTCGGTAAACTTGAGCCACTCGGCTCAGTCACACTGAGCCTGCAGGCTCAGTAAACCTGAGCCACTCGGCTCAGGTTTACCGGGCCATAGGCTCAGTCACACTGAGCCTGCAGGCTCGGTAAACCTGAGCCACTTGGCTCAGGTTTACCGAGCCATAGGCTCAGTCACACTGAGCCTGCAGGCTCAGTAAACCGAGCCGCTCCTGAGCCACTCGGCTCAGGTTTACCGAGCCTATAAGCTCGGTGTAACTGAGCCTGCAGGCTCGGTAAACCTGAGCCACTCGGCTCAGGTTTACCGGGCCATAGGCTCCGTCACACTGAGCCTGCAGGCTCGATAAACCTGAGCTACTCGGCTCAGTCACGCTGAGCCTGCAGGATCAGTAAACCTGAGCCACTCGGCTCAGGTTTTCCGGGCCATAGGCTCAGTCACACTGAGCCTGCAGGCTCGGTAAACCTGAGCCACTCGGCTCAGGTTTAACGAGCCATAGGCTCAGTCACACTGAGCCTGCAGGCTCAGTAAACCGAGCCGCTCCTGAGCCACTCGGCTCAGGTTTACCAAGCCTATAGGCTCGGTGTAACTGAGCCTGCAGGCTCGGTAAACCTGAGCCACTCGGCTCAGGTTTACCGGGCCATAGGCTCCGTCACACTGAGCCTGCAGGCTCGGTAAACCTGAGCCACTCGGCTCAGTCACACTGAGCCTGCAGGCTCAGTAAACCTGAGCCACTCGGCTCAGGTTTACCGGGCCATAGGCTCAGTCACACTGAGCCTGCAGGCTCGGTAAACCCGAGCCACTCGGCTCAGGTTTACCGAGCCATAGGCTCAGTCACACTGAGCCTGCAGGCTCAGTAAACCGAGCCGCTCCTGAGCCACTCGGCTCAGGTTTACCGAGCCTATAGGCTCGGTGTAACTGAGCCTGCAGGCTCGGTAAACCTGAGCCACTCGGCTCAGGTTTACCGGGCCATAGGCTCAGTCACACTGAGCCTGCAGGCTCGGTAAACCTGAGCCACTCGGCTCAGGTTTACCGAGCCATAGGCTCAGTCACACTGTGCCTGCAGGCTCAGTAAACCGAGCCGCTCGGCTCAGGTTTACTGAGCCATAGGCTCAGTTACGCTGAGCCTTGTAGGCTCAGTAAACCTACAAGTCTAGATAATTGTATTTGTTGAATAGGCTTATATGCAATGTATTTTGTTGAACATCGGCTCATATCATTGTATTTGTTGAACAGGCTTTGGTTGAAGCAGCTGAAGCAAGACTAAGATTAGAAGGTGGCGATGATGCTCTAAGTCTAGATAATTTTGATAAAGATCCCATTGCTGAAGTTTTTGGAGATAATAAAAAAAGAAGCTATTGTCGTGCTATCAGCTCTACATGTAATGTAAAGCAAGTAAAAATAACACAAGCTTCACAAGCAATTAGCGCGGCAAAAGAGAACGCAACTAAGCAACAGTTAACTAAATTGGAGAACAACCAAAATCAAATGCATGAAGACATCAAATCAATGAACTCAGCATTGGCGTACTTGCAACAATCTATGAAGCTTCTTATCAATCAACAAGGAGGGAATACGACACCACATGAAGACGTTGCTTCCGATGGAGGTAATAACAATCTACATTCTACTTCTATTGATGCCATTGGATCATCCACGAGAGATAAACAGTCGGTAGTGTTATTGTCGTCAACATTAAAGGAGGTAGCGAAGGGATATGTAGGAGTGCAAAAAGTTTGTCATCATAGAACTGTACTAGAAGGAGAGAAAGCCATTTGGGTGGAGGAAGTTCTGGATCCGGATGCGTTAATTTTTGATGCACCCCAAAATGGTATGTATACACTATCTGATCTTGTCGATGGTGGATTTGTAATTTGGTCCGTTAATCGTTTGCGTTTTGTGTAATGGTTGTATGCAAAATTATGATACTTGGATGTTATTTTGGTATTTGTTATGGACGATGAATGGTATTATGATTGTATGTTAAATTGTGATGTTGGTCGAAATGGAATTTGCTTAACGATATAAATTGTGATATGTTGTATTTGCTTTAAGTTATTGTTATGTTATATGTTGTATATTATTATTGGTGTATGCTGTATGAAATTATCTAGTGGAGGGTAGGTATAATATTCACGTTTGTAACAGTTATAACTGTTAGTAAATTATTCTATGAAATAGTCAGTTTTATACGCTAACAGTAATAACTGTTACATATTTAATATTTATAACAATTATTACTGTTATAATGATAATATTTATAATGGTTATAAATGTTGTAAAAGTTTCAGTGCTAATGGTTTTAACTGTTACAATACACATATTTTATAACGGTAATAACCGTTATAATATGAAACCTTTATAACGGTTTTATCCGTTACAATATCCGTGACAATAGTTTGTCACGTATGCTGTTATAACGGTTATAACTGTTACAAAGATCATTAGCAACAATAATAACTGTTATAAAACGCCTTTTCTGGTGTTGTGCTTTATGACTAACCCGTTTTGTTTCGCCTCTTTTTCTTCTGTTTCCCCCCAGGTTCGCAGGGTGGGAATAGAGCTTAGTTTGGATCTTACCAAGCTCCAAGGCTCTTGCATGTACGGCTTGGATTTCCCTTGGATATGGCTTGCTTCGCTTTATTAGGGAATATCACAATTTATTTTTATGCTTCTTTGTTTTTGAGCAAGGCAGATATTTTAGCTATGTAATTGGGTATTGGAAGTTGATGGGCTTTTATTGTAAACAATTATATGTAATAAATGATTTGTAGTACTTCCACTTTACTTTCCGCTGTTTTATATATGTCTGTCTTGTAATATTTCGGTTCCAGTACCCATAATGCTCCACTGAAGTTAAGGCATTCCCTTTGTGAGTGACCTTAACAGATGTGGGGTGTTACAAGGGCCCACATCGGCCAGAGGTGGAGGGGTTCTGTCGGAGCTGCTGCAGGCGGAGGTCCGCGGTTGGTGGGGCCCTAGGTGGCGGGGGTGGTGCTAGAGGGAGAGGGATACACTAAATTGATTTTAAGCTTTAGAAAATGTAATTTAGAAAACGAAAATGAATTAAAAGTTAATTTAATTAGACTTAAGGCCTAAGTCTTCACAAAATGACACATTATGGAAGAGAGTGACACTTGGCAAGAGGAGGGGTGAGGTTTCTAATTTCTATTGGCTTGGAAATGCAGCTTGAAGTGACTAGTTAAGTCCATGCATTAATTGTACTCTCCAAACCTTATTCTAGTCGCACGAACGCATATTAAATCCGAAAATTCCGAAATTTGAAATCTCACTACGTTATGGAATTATGCTTGTAACGAATCTAGTCTCGTCAAATTTGGAGACTATTTGAAAAATCGCCTTATTTCTAGCTTAAATCGAAGTCTAATTGAATTTTCAACGTACATTTATATATTATTTTCTTACATATGAATTCCGTTTGACTTGAAATTTTCAATCCTGACATATTTCTACATTCCGGATCCAATAAAAGTGGTTTCATCGGATTTGAAAACTGTCTCAAAAATGGCCCTTTTATAGGGGATCAATATAACTTTGAAATATCGATTTTCAAAATCTTAACTTCTAAATTATTTTAAATTTTTTACTAACCCTGTTTTAAGTCAAATAAAACATAAAACAAATATTTAAAATTATTCTCAAATTTATCGTGTCTAAAATCAGCATTTTTGTTTAAAAATCCATTAAAATAGATTAAATTTTAAGTTGACTAAAAATACGGATCATGACAATCTGCCAACCGGAATTCATATACCACTTAACAGATAAACAAATACAATGCAAAACATTTTTATAATATTAACAAATACATTCTCTCATACACACACTCAAACTCATAGTAAGGCTTTCCGTTACCTTATCTCTTACTAAGTTTACCCCACAGAGCCAAGGTTCTCGTTCAACATTCATCTCAGATACCAGAATGTAACGACCTGGTTTTACGATCCTCAGAGTTGACATTAATATATCCATGGTATTAACATACCGAAAAACCAATTGCCGGAAAACCAAATCATTAGGGGTTAAAGAGAAAGAAGATATAACAAAATCTCATAATCGCAGCAGATAACATATAGTAATCACAAAATACTTCAAAAATTCATTTACAAAACTGATTACATCTGAGTTACACTAGAACAATTCTGCCTTAGGACAGTCATAACAGCATGCCCTTATATATCAAATAGCAGAGTGCATAATATACAGCGGAAATCAAAATAACTAACAATTGATGAAGCCTCCTTCTCTAAGCTCCTCCAAGTGCATCCACAGAAACCTGGACTACTTGGCTTCTTATAAAAATTTGAGCACCTAAGATTTTTTAGGAAAAGAAAAGAAAATTTCGGGTCAGACATGGGTCTGGTGTGAGAAAACTGAAACAACTTGATTCTTATATTTAAAAACCTTTTAAAAATAAAAGGTATCTCGTAAAACTGTGCTGTACATAAACACAGACAGGTTTTTATCTTATGATAACCAAAACACTTTATAAAACATCTCATGATATTATAATTGTGTCTGGATACAAATACTTATGAACCTTAGTCGAAATTATTACATTTATTGAATTCTAGCATAATAGGTATACAACTAAAACCGTACAGGGCACATATTGGAGTTTGGATTCCATACAATGACAAAATACTAGGGTACTACCTATCATGGTACCTCTCTAGACAAAGCGTACCGAGAGACTCACATGGACTCTCTACGATTCAGGACCGACCAACCCATTCCTGGATTGTACCGAATATTTTATCATCATGGTTGTGATCAGCAACCATCGAATCTTAAGCATACAAAAAGGGTCAATACCGAATATAGATTAGGTGATGATAATACGCTAATGGGTGCGACCCACATAACCCCGAAGCATATCCCATGATTTAGTCATTGCTAGTGGATAAGGCTAGAGGCAACATTTTTACCTTTCATACATCGGCATATCCATGACATCCATAAAAATACAACCTTCGAGCTCATACTTCTTAGAGAAGGGTGTTAAGCTAAAAGAACTTGCCTTCTCCGCCACCAAACAGTTGTACGTTTGTAAAAATCAATGTACGTGATATAAGAAATGCCATGTCAGACACCTATCCATACAAGTTGTCCAGGAGAAGGACAAATCGAAGGTACTCTTTTACCACATCCTTTCGAGGATAATCCCTAGGATTAGTAACAAGAAGTCCTTGCATCATGCTGAACTCTAGAACGTTGGGATACTGCTACAAGTATAATTTTGGTAGCTAACCATAGACATCAACAAGAAGACCTTTTCACTTCAAAGGTCTTTGCCATTAACATTAGTCTTTAAGTTGTCCATGATTTCATCATCTTAAATGTCTTCCACATTCGCCGCTCAGTCGGATCAAAGTAGTTTTCAGATGCTTTATCTAATATCGGTCTCTTCGAAATGACGACCGATGGTTTCTGGTAAACTCAACCCTGGTTCTTTAGAAAATACGCAGACAAGGATAACTACAGAGTTCACCTCCTAATCGTTAGTAGACGGATTACACTATCACTTATCCTTAGGGAACTAAACGAAGTTTATATGCACAATGAACCATTAGTAGGGATGATTGTGCCGTATAACTCTAGCATTTCCCCAAGATATTTTCAAAGTAAAGTTTTGGTCCAGATTTGACAGTAGGTTATTTAATTATCAAAAACACACACCACAGAATCAAAGATTTATTTCCCACAGTGATCACTAAGCCTTCTTTTATTTAATTCCTCATTAATTAAACTTCAAACTCATATCCTAAAACATTCACATGCTTAACCCTCCGATATAAGTATGTATTTTAAAACCAATTATTATTTTTTCTCATTTTTAAATTCACTAATTTTGGTGGGTAACTAATAAGACAAATCACTTCATCTAAGTCCTAACACCTTTGTCTTTTAAGTAACAAATAATTTATGAAAATAATGATTTAAATTCTAAAAATCCACTCTCGATCTTTACAAATACTATTCCTAGGATAAAAATAAAGCCGTTCAAGTTGGGGTATTTTATTTACCTCTCAAACCTTGACTCGGCATCACCATCATCTCTTGAATAATAGAAGTTTACTATCTCGAGTTCTAAATGTCTAATATAAATTTGACTAATGTTCCATATAGAATTCAATCCAAAATAAGTTCTATAATCCATTCTTTTGTTCTCTTATGAATACATGTCATGTTTAACTTGATTTATTTAACTCAAATAAATCCCTTTATCAAAATTGATCCATTAACTTAAATCCATTTCAAAATCAAATATTGCATTTAAGCTTATTCTTATGTTAATAGAATTAACTTAGACCATTTAACTAACTACTTAATTATCTTGAATACATTTAGTAAAATGATTTGCTTAAACCCACCTCCCTATCGAATAAGTTGGTTAACTTTTAAATCACATTTAGAAGGTAATTAAACAAGTCTTAATCCTTGTTTTTAAAATAATTAATTAGTTTAAATCCCTTATTTAAAATAATTAATTAACTTTAAAACATTAAAAATAAATAAATAAATTCACCTAAAATAAACATTTATAAAAATAAATCAACTTTATCACTTTTAAATAAGATAACAATAATCTTAAACAATAATACACTATTAAATAATAATTTAACAATTATTAATCCTTAAAATGAATAATTAAATGTTTATTTAACATTTAAATAAATAATTAAGTAATAGTTAATCTTTAAATTAATCATTTAAAACCCAAATATTCTTTATTTAATAATTAAAAACCTTTATTAAAATTTTTATAAAATTTTAAACTACTTTTAAACCAAGTAATTAATCTTAAATCTAAATCAAATGATTTAATGATAACTAATCCCTTTTATAACTCATTGAACAATATTTAAGCATTAATTAATTATAATAATTTTAATTAACTTCAAATTTAATCTTAATTAAAACATTATTACTAAGTTAGTAGTAAATTAAAATATCATTAATAAACCAGCTCTTAAGTGTTAAGCCATCATTAATGAATAATAACAACTTAACATTTAATTAATAAAATTAATCGAAAACAAATTTGATCAACTTAACCCATTTTTAGAAGTACTTAAATAAATTGTTAAATCTTTTATAAATACTCCTTAAAACATTCCAAGATGGAATATTTAGCTGCTCAAGTAATTCCGTTTAGACATTTGTATTACTGAAAACAGTTTCATATTTGAGGTTTAGCAACCACAACGGTACTCATGTAAGTTACCAAAAATTGCCATATCCAAATGGATTCATATTTCAATGTCACAAACAATATGATATGTTTACATTTGTTCTAGCAATTAACAGTTTACAACCAATAGTTAAATAATTATTAAATCCATATCAATCAATATTGATAGAAATTAATCACACAATTAATTATCCCTTAGCAAGCACAAAATGTCATTTTATTATGCTCAATAGATGTCCATAATGATCTATACTGTTCAGATTAAATCGTAGTATTTTATTTGGTCAAGCAACAACACAAATTAATATGTACAACATTTAAGTGATGTTAATATTGAAAACAACGTCATTCAAATCTTGTCTATTTTAAGATGTCATAAAATTTTACTTGTCCAAACATAACAGCAAACTACACTACGATGTTGGGTTCGTTAATACGAACTCAACGCACATATCCATTCGATAATCGAATTTCAAATAAGCAAATTATTCACATTAGAAATCAAAACCATTTACATAAAATTTAAAAGCTTTTCTCACCAAACAAATCAAATCCCGACTATCAAACCCGCTCCAACTTGACAGTACTCCTCTCTCCTCTTCTTCTTCATATTAAAAAAACTGCTTGCAACTAAGGCTGTAAATTTTGTACGAATGTCCAATGTCCGTTCGTGTCCATGACCGAATTATGTCCGTTCGACTCTTATTTAGGACACGATTTAGGATAACAAAATTTGTACGAGAAAAAAATCATGTTCAGTCTGTGTTCGTTCGAATTCGTCCGAATTCCTCATAATTCGATATATAGTTGAGAGAAAATCAAATAAAAAGCATAAAATATGATATAGATAGCCATGTCTGATTGGGTCCGTTCGTATCCTGTCTGGAAAATATATGTCCATGTTCGATTGATTTTATTTAGGGAATGAATCAAGACAACTAAATTTGTTTGAGAAAAAAATTCGTCTGGTTCGTGTTCGATCCGAACTTTTTGGGATAGAAACTGAACATACCTTCGTTCGGTCCGTTCCGACCGATTTATACCCTACCTGCAAACACATAAATGTGCGCCTTCCATGCACCATGCACCACTATTCCGGTCACCAAACACTTCACCGAGGCCACCATCAAACCGGACATCACCCTCTCATCCCATCGCTACATTCGAATCCAACTACGGCGACCCCTCCAAGTTTCCAATCTGGAAGCCTCCTCCATGTAGCCAAAAGGGTGCGACACTTATTTACTTCGATCCTCGCCAAAATTTGATAAAACGCATGCCTCCTCTTTCCTAACATCATACCTTCCTCTGATCAAACCCAAACTACCTCGAACACTAGAATAGAAAAACCATATCCCTAGTCTACACGGCCATGACCGCTGCTGCTTTCCGGAGAATTAAACTCGACTCGAATTGCACCACGAAACTCATTGGAAGCAAGCAAAACTTAAAACAGTTTACTGGAACAAGTTTGGAGGAGTTTATATCAGTATAAGACATGAATTGGATTTTGAATTTCATAGGTTTTATACCCATTTTCTAATTTTAGTAACGCTCTTTGATTTCTATAGACACTAACTCTTTTTTTCCTTTACTTAGAGAACATGCTGCCATTTTTAAAGGTAAAGGTAGATTAAAAAGAAAGGGAAAATGAAGTGGTGAAGTGAAGGTTCTATTTTTTCTTAACTTATATATGTACGTAAAATACAAATAAAATATAATAAATGCAAAAGATTAATATTCCATTGAATCATTTCAATCTTACACTTACTACATACCTATGTACTAAACAAGCATACCTGTGACGACCCCAAACTTTCGTAGTACAAAAGTAAGGATAATCATAGGAATATAACATAATTACAACAATAGCAGATCTCAAATAATAGCATAACGCATAATCATTGCAGCGGAAATAAGAATGTCATCACAACATAACATCAAAGACATCAGAGTATGCAGTTACAGGATACACTTAGCAAATAGAAGTCTCAACAACGGAAGAAATAAGTCTCAATCTCCATCAAATACATCAAAGATCAATAATGTCTAAACGTCTCAAGTAGAAATAAACAGAAAAAAAGGAAAAGGTTCTTCATCTTCTTCCTTAAGCAAGCTCCAATCCAGAATGTATCCATACCTAAACCTGTCACTTGGTTGCCCGTGTGAAAAGAGGGCACCTGAGTTTGCAAAGTGAAACAAACTATGAGTCAGTCATGGGACTGGTATGAGAAATCTTTCTTAACTAACAATATGGCTAACCACAGGACCACGCCGCTAACGCGGAACGGGTTTACTCCATTGTATTGCTAGTGCAAATGTTTAATAAATTTTATTTCAAAAACAACAAAATGCTTTTTAGAAAATGAAACCATTATAAGACTCAAGTCCCATCACACAATGCAACGCAAACCGGAGGATAGAGTTTTACCTTATATTGATAAAAAATGCTTGATACGTAGAAAATAATATTTTTAGTATTCATTAGTGTCTAATCAGTTTCAAAAATACTTCAAAGTAAATGTATCAATCCTAGACGGCATAGCTACCATATACTATGTCGCCATATACAGGTTTACAATCAAAACCGTAATGTTGTATTGGAGATTGGATTTCCATCATGAGTCAAGGCTAGGGACCATCTCCTTACCGATTCGAGACACTCTAGCAATGTCTCAGGATCACACCTACGGGCAACCCTTGGATCCTGCAGGGCCGGTCCACAAATACTTTAGTGGATTAGTTATGCCTGAACACACGCTTCCCGGTCCTATTGAACCTATAAAATGGTCACAATCGACCAATAAATCTGAGGCACCTCATTCCATCAACCACATAAGTAAAATATCAGGGCTTGCAAAACCCTGATACCACTTCTAGCTAGAAAGAAACGTGTGCACTCTCTGTGTCCCTTGTCCCGTTTCTGACTCTTACCGGGATGTGAGGCTCGCGAGGTAACGTTATACACGAAGCTATGCCGAAATAGGCTATGCTTTGATCATCATCCACAAGGCTCTGCTTTTCAGTAAAAGCCTCGATCAATTGCATCTTGGCAAGTCACGTTGATAATTTACGCCATGCGGTCGATAACTACCAATATATAACCTCTGAGCTCATGCGTCGCAAAGAAGGGTGTTAAGCAAGAGAATAAATTCTCCGCCACCACAGATATATATTAAATAGAGATCAATTTAATTTACATGAAATGAAATCCAATGTCAGACACACACATCCATTTAGAAGTCCGTTCTGGGTCTGAACGAAATCGGAGTCACCTTATTCCTCGTCCCGTATGTCCAATACGGAAGAGAGGTGCTCGCATATCCGGACAATTAACAAGTACGTCCGGGCAACTACCACTTTAACCCTTTACTGGGAGCTAACAATGTCGGGCATCAGTAGTTATCCATTCGATGTGAAGATCGTCGGTCTTAAATCGCCGTCTTTGTGATCTTCGATCTAGATCGTCGTATAATCATTTGAAATGAGACTGAACTCGGTCTTTTCAAATGATTCTCGCATATATATAGTTTAAAATCATTTCATATCGTTAATAGTATTTAATAACAATTAATCGCTATTTTATATATATAAAAGTAGCTAAATTAATTTAATGACACTTCGGGTCAATAGGCGGCCCTGGCGCTGTTTTTATCAAAATTTGGTTTACACTTATCTCGAAATCTAACCGTTGGATTTTAACAAAATTTATATCGATGAAAAGATTTTCCCAAAGCGGTCCTAACGGTTCAAGTTTTGGGAAAATCAGATGGTCGGATCTTTCGGTATAATCGTTTAAAGTTACGATTCCGAAACGCGAACTACCGTGCGTGATTCGTTTAATTTTAATTTATATATATATATATAATTATATATAAATATAAACCATTCATCATGTCAAACAAAATATATTTCATTTTCATGAAAATTGAACCAATGACAAATAAAAGCTAATTTTTATTTGTATCTCTAATTTTAACTTTAACAAATAAAAAGGGAATATTTTATTTGTATAAAGTTTTCAGTGAATGTTCTTACAACAAAATAATTCATACAGATTCTAGTGTATGTACTATCATTAAAATGATATTTTAATCTTGCATATAAATTCTAGTATATGCCTTATTAATAAAAGTGTAATCTCAACTATGCATATAAATCCTAATATATGAAATGTAAATATAAATGTGATTTTAACAATGCTTATAAACTCTAATATATGCAATGTAAATATAAATGTAATTTTAATATATGCAATGTAAATATAAATGTAATTTTAACAATGCATATATTTTGTTCATTTCAACTTGTTAAACAATTCTACTTTTAAACAAATTGTATGAAAGCGATGTTTTCATTTTCCTTTTTCCTAGCATGTTAAAAATAGTGTTTTAACATACAAATGTTCTCCAACCTATGTTTTTTACCGAATCACTTCTATATAAAAATGGAATTTTTAAATGTTGTAACATCTTTATTCAAACAGTCATATTCCCAATAAATCAACTTTACATTAAAAATTATGATTTTAATGTTTCAGCGCTTTTATCCAAACGCGAACAATTTTTATATGAATCATTCTTTTATAAAGAATGATATTTTTAATGATAACTTGCCTATGTTTCAAAAATGAACATTTTCTAGTGATTTATTCATTTCATTAAGAACAAAGTTTTAATGTAAACATGTTTTATTTTAAAACATGTATGTTAGTACAACTTCTATTATTACATTAAAAAGTGAATTTTTAATGCAAAACATGAATCTTTGTCTACACTCTATTAATACATTAAAAAGTGAGTTTTTAATGTAAAACATGTTTTCATTTTAAAACATGAATCTTTGCACTAATTTCTAACATTACATTAAAAAGTATATTTTTGATGTAATCATGTTTTGATTTTAAAACATGAACACTTTTTTTATTTTTATAACATTATATTTAAAATGTTAATTTCAAGATAATCATGTTTTTATCCTAAACATGAACATTTTTCTATATTTCATTCTTAACACTAAAATATGAATTTTTAATGAAATCATGTTTTTATTTAGAACATGAACATTTTTTATTTTTCTATTCTTGTCGTTAAAAATGTAATTTTTTAATGAAATCATGTTTTTATTCAAAACGTGTACATTTTCTATATTGTAATATTACATTAAAAATGTGAACTTTTTAATGTAATGTTCTTATTATTATTTTTCTTTTTCAAAACATGAACATTTCTCTTTTTATGATAATTCCATAAAATGATAGAAATTTATATTTCATTTTTGTTGAAAATTCTAATTCAACAAAATGACAAAATTTCATATTTCATTTTGATTAAAAATTCTAACTCAATCAAAAAACAAAAGTGTATGATTTATTTTGTTGATAATTCTAATTCAATCAAATAACAAAAGTGTATATTTCATTGTAACAACCTGGAAAATCCGAACCAGTTTAATTTTTTTATTTTGGCTGTTTCAGTGAATTTTGAATAGTTAAAATAATTTATTTTAAATAATAACGATTAAAAATTTATTTTAATCGAAGTTTGAGCGAATACATTTATTTCGATTTCAAAAGAATTGGAAATAATACGGTAGTTTGAAAAGTCAATCCTGAGCTCTGACTGAATATACCCGATACAAAATTTAACGGATTTTAGTGAAACCAGAAATATCTAAATCTGTTTAAAAATATCTTCCAACGAATCCAAAAAATCGAAATTTCATAGCGGGAATCAAAAGTTATAGCCAGTTGAATATTCAGAATAGTCGCTATAGTATAATTTATAGCCCGTATAAAAGGCCATTTTTCAAACGACCTCCGTTTTCGACAAAACCACTTTTGTTGGATCCGGATGTCAAATTATTGCTAAGTTTAATTTTCCAGAATTTTTGGATTTAATATGTGAGCGTGGCAAAAGAAAGTGTGTCTTGTCAATTTTAGTCAAATTTAATCGACTTGAAAATGACCATTTTTCAAACGATCTCGAAATTCGACGAAATTAATTTTGTTAGGACCGTATCATCAAAAAAAAGGCAGAAATTATTTTTCTGGAATTTTCAGAGCCGTATGTGGCCCCGGTGAATTTAAATATACGATCGAATTAATTTAATAAAGGATTTAAATTTTAAATTAAAGAATTCAGGCCACAAACAGTCGTTTGGGCCGACGGGACCTAGCCCATTAGTTCCGGAACATGGGTAATTAGGAAGAAACAACTCCTGTTGGACTGAAATTGGAGTTGTTTAGAACTTATGGATTTTTTTGTAAAATTAACAATAAAATATTATAAAAACACATTCATCTTTCAAAACCCTAGAGCTACAGTACAGCCGCCACCCCCTTTTCCATGGCCATGATTCCTCCAACCTTCCCCCACTAATTTCCATCGATCCACTCACCAAAACCCATCAGTCCTTTAGGCTTTATTGAAGAGATTTTCCTCCTCTCTCCATCCATACGGACATTAGCACCTATAGTGAGGTATTCCGAGAGTTCCAGGCCCCTAAACCCGATGGGTTTCAACCGCCGCCGCCCCCTATTGATGCCATTGCGCCTGTCGTGGGTGGGACCCTCCTGTGCGCCGCTCTTCGCTCTCCGACGCTGCACCATCCGATCTTCGAACCACTGCATCATTCGATCACAAAAGTGAAACCTAGAATTGAACTAATTTGAAAAGCTTACGGCCTTGTCTGCTAATTGGGGAAGAAGGTGAAATATTATTTAATGATTTAAAACTAATTTATTTTAAATATTAACAATGTAAATTTAATCTTATCTCATCCATACTGACTGAGAACTGAACGGTTTTCGAAGCGTTGCGATCGTAGACACGAGATCTACGTTTCTAGACAGACTGGATCCGATTCTGAGCGAGTTGAATTTTGGCCAAAAAAATTGTAGATCCGAACCATTCAAATTCAAACGACAGCGAGAAATCCCATTTTATTATTATTATTATTTATTTTAAAATAATTAGAATAAATCGTAATTGTATTCTCATTGATTCTCTGTATATTTTGACATGTTATGCTACGTGATTTGATCTGAATGTGATGTGTTAATATAGGTCTGTTAGTTTAGATATTTTGTTAATATAGATCTGTATGTGATGTGTTAATTAGAATAAATCATTTTTGTTGATATTTTTTTGAATCGTATATATTCAAAAAAAAAAAAAAAAATTGGAGCATCATCTTTATTTTGTTTGATTGATTTAAAATTTCACCTTTGTTTATTTGTTGAATTGAATTAGAATTTTCAATTCAAATAAAAATTTCACCTTTGTTTATTTGTTGAATTGAATTAGAATTTTCAATTCAATAAAAATTTCACCTTTGTTTATTTGTTGAATTGAATTTGAGAATTAGAATTTTCAATTCAATAAAAATATCACCTTTGTTTATTTATTTAGTTGAATTAGAATTTTTCAATCAAAATAAAAATATCACTTTGTTTATTTTTGATTGAACTAGGATTTTCAATCAAAATAAAATATCACTTTGTTTATTTTTGATTGAACTAGAATTTTCAATCAAAACAAAATATCACTTTTCTTATTTTTGATTGAATTAGAATTTTCAATCAAAACCAAATATCACTTTTGTTTGTTATTTGATTGAGTTAAAATTTTCAATCAAAAAGGAAATATCAGATTTTGTCATTTTGTTGAATTGGAATATTCAAAGAAAAAAATGAAATATAAATTTCTATCATTTTATGGAACCATTATAAAAATAGAAATGCTCATGTTTTAGATAAAAAATAAGGACATTACATTAAAAAATTTACATTTTATTGTAATGTTAAAAATAGAGAAAAATGTTCATGTTTTTAATCATAACATGAATTCATTAAAATTTACATTTTAATGTTAAGAATATAAGTAGAAAAAAATATTCATGTTTTTAATCAAAACATGAATTCATTAAAATTTACATTTTAATGTTAAGAATATAAGTAGAGAAAAATGTTCATGTTTTTAATCAAATCATGAATTCATTAAAATATACAAATTTTAATGTTAAGAATATAAGTAGAGAAAAATGATCATGTTTTTATTCAAAACATGAATTCATTAAAATTTACATTTTAATGTTAAGAATATATGTAGAGAAAAATGTTCATGTTTTTAATCAGAACATGATTTCACTAAAAATTTACATTTTAATGACAAGAATAGAAAAAGAGAAAATGTACATGTTTTTAATCAAAACATGATTTCATTAAAAATATACATTCTTAATGTAAAGTTAAAAATAAAGAAAGTGTTTATGTTTTAAGTTGCAAAACATGTTATACATTAAAATTCACTTTTAATGTAATAATAAAAAGTAGCAAGATACATGTTTTAAAAATGAAAATGTGTTTTACATTAAAATTTCACTTTTTAATGTAAAAATAGAAATGTAGAAAAGAAGCATGTTTTAAAAAGAAAATATATTTTACATTAAAAATTCACCTTTTAATGTAATAACTAAAGTTGGACAAACATTCATGTTTTTTTTAAACATGTTTACATTAAAAACTTTGTTTTAATGCAATGGATAAAATTTACATTTATAATTACATCGCATATATTAGAATTGATATGCGTTGTTAAATTTACATTTATAATTACATCGCATATATTAGAATTTATATGCGTAGTTAAATTTACATTTATAATTACATCGCATATATTAGAATTTATATGCATTGTTAAATTTACATTTATAATTACATCGCATATATTAGAATTTATATGCGTTGTTAAATTTACATTTATAATTACATCGCATATATTAGAATTTATATGCGTTTTCAAATTTACATTTATAATTACATCGCATATATTAGAATTTATATGCGTTGTTAAATTTACATTTATAATTATATCGCTTATATTAGAATTTAAAGTTTATAAATTTACATTTATAATCTTCATGTGAATGAAATGTATCTTGTTTGACAGTTAATACATGTGACATGCCAATAATAACATTCTTTTATTTGGCATGTTAAATACGTTAGAGAAATCGTCGAATGGTTTTATTTATATATAATTATATATATAAATATAAATTAAAATCAAATGAATTGCGCACGGTAGTTCGCGTTTCGAAATCGTAACTTTAAACGATTATATCGAAAAATCCGACCGTCGGATTTTCCCAAAACTAAAACCGTTAGGACCGCTTAAGAAAGATCTTTCCAACGATTTTTTTTAAATCCAACGGTTAGATTTCGAGATAAATGTAAATCAAATTTTGATAAAAACAGCGCCAGGGTTGCCCATTGACCCGAAGCGTCGTTTAATTTATTTAGCTATTTTTATATTAATAAAAATAGCGATAAATCGTTATTAAATACTATTAATGATATTAAATGGTTTTAAACTATATATATGCAAGAGTCATTTGAAAAAACCGAGTTCAATCTCATTTCAAATGATTATACGACGATTTTTATCGAAGATATCGAAGACGGCGATCGAAGACCGGCGATCTTCACGTCGAATGGATAACTACTGATGCCCGGCATTGGCTAGCTACCAGTAAAGGGTTAAAGTGGTAGTTGTCCGGACGTACTTGTTGATTAACCGGATAATGCAGGAGCTCAGCTCTACAACCATAGACTATCAGGACAGATTTACTAATTAATTTCTAAACCCCTAAAATTAGATCTAGATCTGATAAACGTTAGATCGAACACGAATATACCCTGTGAAGGAGCATAGCTCTTAAACGACACAGGATATTAAGGTTCAGATCTAACCCTTGGTTCAGCTCTAGATCTATATACATGAATTCCTCATCCTTTGGCTATGTGATTCATATTGAATCATACTATCAGCGTCATCACCCCCTAATCAAAGGGGATTAGCTAGACATAGCTAAAGAAGAAGAAAAACAGAAATTAAATAACAAGAACATAAATAAAACTAAAACTAAATAGAAAAGAGGAAGAAGAATGATTTTATTCCAAGAAGAGAATTACAGAATAAAACCCAATGTCTTTTACAATGAATGAGATACAAGGTATTTATAGCTGATATGACAAAGGCTAGCTAGCTAATTACATAATGTGGGACTAAAGAAATAACCCAAATAACACATAAGCCAGTGTGAACGCAGCTTTAGAGTGAGTGGTTTAGCAAATAGGCTAGTGTGAACGCAACATGAGTAAGAGGCCTTCCTAATGAGCTAATGTGAATGCAGTTTGAGTCTTTATTGAGCCAAATCTTCTTAACTGAAATATAATTGCAACCGTTCTTCAAGCTTCAGACTCTTCAAGCTTTAGCAATTTTAAACTTCACTCTTTTTAAGCAAATTCTTCATGCTTTATCCATCAAATGCTCTAAACCATGCTTCTTGTCAACAATCTGAAAATACAGCTATAAATACAAAGTATCAATTATTTTAAAGAGAAAATAAGATAAATAAGCGGATAAAATATACACATTTACGTGTATATCAAATACCCCCACACTTATCTTTTTATTCGTCCTCGAATAAACTAAACAAAGATATGTCACACTTTCGTAGGAAACACGATTGCATTTAGCGTATGCAACAAGCCTTTAAACCCCTGGGTGTCCCCAGTAGGACGAGTGTTGTCTCGTGAGGGTTTTCAGCGGATACTACCCACAAAATCCAAAGCGTCTTATGTACGCGGATTAATCAAACAATATATTTAAGGTCTTTCATATTCCAAGGATTTCACCTAACTTCAACAATAACGGTTTAGTCCCAAATTGTCCATCCCATAATTGGTGCAAAAATGAATAAAAAATTTCAAGCTGAATCGTAATTCCTTGATAACACTGTAATTGTCTTCAAGGTTAAGAGCGTGGTGTCAACCAAAGTTCTACACATCGACAATGTGCACCCAATCATTTATTCAACTCTTTTTTCTTTCTTTCTTTTTTTTTTACTTGCACATTCTAACATGTATAACAAAGGTTGACACGCTTACTCCAGAACACGACTAACGTCTGCACAGTCTCAAGCTAGCATCTTAAAAAGACACATTACGATTCAATGAATAAATAATGTTCATTCCCATCACCCAACAATTCAACTTATCAAACAAGAACCAGGGTGTTATTTATGAATTTAAGTTAATCCTTGTTCAATGAATGACCCACTTCATAAAATTTGATTGCTGATGTAATGTAAATTCCCCCCCACACTTGAATGTGACTGTGTCCTCACAGTCTTAATCAGACATATCTTAGTGAAAGGGAAAAACAAATAAGAGAATATTTACATATGTACAAAAGAGGGTTAGTGCGTCTTACCGAATGTAATGTGGCTCATGGAGGACCATGAGCTCTTCCTCTTGGTTGGGTATTGGTTCCAAGTAAGGTTTAAGGCGTTGACCATTGACCTTAAAGGATGATCCATCAGTTGGATTCTCAATTTCTACCGCACCATACGGAAAAACGGTCCGTACAGTGTAAGGTCCTGTCCATCTAGATTTTAGCTTACCCGGAAATAAATGCAGTTTTGAGTCATACAACAGAACTTTTTGACCTGGCATGAAAGTTTTACGTAAAATTGATTTATCATGAAAAACTTTTGTTCTGTCCTTGTAAATTCGTTCATTTTCATAGGCATCATTTCGAATTTCATCAAGTTCATTAAGTTGAAGCTTCCTATGTTCACCTGCTTTCTCTAAATCAAGATTTAAAGTTTTTATTGCCCATAACGCCCTATGTTCTAGTTCAACTGGCAAGTGACATGGCTTACCAAAAATCAACCGATAAGGGGACATACCCAAGTTGGTTTTGAAAGCGGTGCGGTAAGCCCAAAGAGCGTCGGTTAACTTTTGAGACCAATCTTTACGATTTCGATTCACAGTTTTCTCAAGAATTTGTTTAATCTGTCTATTCGATACCTCAACCTGCCCACAAGTTTGAGGATGGTAAGGAGTAGATAACTTGTGGGTTATCGAATACTTTCTCATGAGAGCTTCAAAAGAACGATTACAGAAGTGTGTCCCGTTGTCGCTGATTATTGTGCGCGGTGTGCCAAACCTAGAAAATATGTTTTCTTTTAAGAAGCGCACAACAACCTTATTGTCGTTTGTTTTGCATGGAATAGCTTCGACCCATTTAGAAACATAGTCAACAGCCAAGAGAATGTAAATGTTCCCAAAAGAATTAGGGAAGGGTCCCATGAAGTCTATACCCCACACATTTACGTGTATATCAAATACCCCCACACTTATCTTTTTATTCGTCCTCGAATAAACTAAACAAAGATATGTCACACTTTCGTAGGAAACACGATTGCATTTAGCGTATGCAACAAGCCTTTAAACCCCTGGGTGTCCCCAGTAGGACGAGTGTTGTCTCGTGAGGGTTTTCAGCGGATACTACCCACAAAATCCAAAGCGTCTTATGTACGCGGATTAATCAAACAATATATTTAAGGTCTTTCATATTCCAAGGATTTCACCTAACTTCAACAATAACGGTTTAGTCCCAAATTGTCCATCCCATAATTGGTGCAAAAATGAATAAAAAATTTCAAGCTGAATCGTAATTCCTTGATAACACTGTAATTGTCTTCAAGGTTAAGAGCGTGGTGTCAACCAAAGTTCTACACATCGACAATGTGCACCCAATCATTTATTCAACTCTTTTTTCTTTCTTTCTTTTTTTTTTTTTTGAATAATTTTGCACCACCGTAACTGTACTGTATTGGATGTGAGTTATGCATAGATGAAGGAAAATTTTGTAAGTTCTAAAAAATATTATAGATGAGAGGGCAAGTGTATTAGTTGAACTTCAAGCTACAAAAGATAAAGTAATACTAAGGCACATATAGACATTTTGTTTCCTTTCATCTCCTCTACTACAATCCTCGCTTCCAAGTACGGTGTGATGGATGTGGATGAAATGGAAATGGATGCTTCATAGTCAAGAATGATGAAGACTATTTTATTCAGAGAGACTCTCTCTTTATTTCTTTTTTTTTTCTTTTTCCCTTTTTTTCTATTCTTTTTTTTCTTTTTTTTTTCTTTTTTGCATCATGAATGATGAATGGAGATGGAATGATGACGTATATGATTTCATCTGATTCCTCCTTTACTACCAACACTTCATGAAAGGAAAGTTTTGTGCCCTAGTTACTCTACTTCTTTAACCTTAATTCAACACACAAGTCTGGATTGATGTTATACAAAAAGCTGAAAGGAATGATAAGTAAAGTTTCGTAAGATAGATAACCCATATAAAATAAGATGTGGTATATGGTTATCCTACCTTAAAACAAGTACGGAATGGGTAGTGTAATATTGGTATAAAAAGTGACGTTTTTTTGACCTTTAAACAAAGGTTCTTGAGTATACCAATATAAGATAAACTTGTCGAAACATGGATGTAAATCGACTAAAAACTTGGGTTTGAATAATGTGGGGTATCGAAGAAGAACGCTACAATGAGTCATTTCTCCTTAATTGGTCCAAGTGGATTTTAGAACTTACAATTTTGAAAATTTGAGTGAAAAGAAAATATTATGCATGGAAACGGACTCAGAAAATCCAACAAATGTAGGTGCAAAATCATTTTTATTTCTTGATTTTTTTTTTGATTATTTTTACTTGCACATTCTAACATGTATAACAAAGGTTGACATGCTTACTCCAGAACACGACTAACATCTGCACAGTCTCAAGCTAGCATCTTAAAAAGACACATTACGATTCAATGAATAAATAATGTTCATTCCCATCACCCAACAATTCAACTTATCAAACAAGAACCAGGGTGTTATTTATGAATTTAAGTTAATCCTTGTTCAATGAATGACCCACTTCATAAAATTTGATTGCTGATGTAATGTAAGTTCCCCCCACACTTGAATGTGACTGTGTCCTCACAGTCTTAATCAGACATATCTTAGTGAAAGGGAAAAACAAATAAGAGAATATTTACATATGTACAAAAGAGGGTTAGTGCGTCTTACCGAATGTAATGTGGCTCATGGAGGACCATGAGCTCTTCCTCTTGGTTGGGTATTGGTTCCAAGTAAGGTTTAAGGCGTTGACCATTGACCTTAAAGGATGATCCATCAGTTGGATTCTCAATTTCTACCGCACCATACGGAAAAACGGTCCGTACAGTGTAAGGTCCTGTCCATCTAGATTTTAGCTTACCCGGAAATAAATGCAGTTTTGAGTCATACAACAGAACTTTTTGACCTGGCATGAAAGTTTTACGTAAAATTGATTTATCATGAAAAACTTTTGTTCTGTCCTTGTAAATTCGTTCATTTTCATAGGCATCATTTCGAATTTCATCAAGTTCATTAAGTTGAAGCTTCCTATGTTCACCTGCTTTCTCTAAATCAAGATTTAAAGTTTTTATTGCCCATAACGCCCTATGTTCTAGTTCAACTGGCAAGTGACATGGCTTACCAAAATTCAACCGATAAGGGGACATACCCAAGTTGGTTTTGAAAGCGGTGCGGTAAGCCCAAAGAGCGTCGGTTAACTTTTGAGACCAATCTTTACGATTTCGATTCACAGTTTTCTCAAGAATTTGTTTAATCTGTCTATTCGATACCTCAACCTGCCCACAAGTTTGAGGATGGTAAGGAGTAGATAACTTGTGGGTTATCGAATACTTTCTCATGAGAGCTTCAAAAGAACGATTACAGAAGTGTGTCCCGTTGTCGCTGATTATTGTGCGCGGTGTGCCAAACCTAGAAAAGATGTTTTCTTTTAAGAAGCGCACAACAACCTTATTGTCGTTTGTTTTGCATGGAATAGCTTCGACCCATTTAGAAACATAGTCAACAGCCAAGAGAATGTAAATGTTCCCAAAAGAATTAGGGAAGGGTCCCATGAAGTCTATACCCCACACATCAAAAATTTCGACCTCTAGAATGGGGTTTAGGGGCATCATATTCTGTTTAGAAATTTTCCCTAAGAATTGACATCGATCACAAGTTTTGCAAAATTCGTATGCGTCTTTGAAAAGGGTGGGCCAGTAGAAACCCGATTGGAGAACCTTTTCGGCTGTCTTTTTGGGACCGAAGTGACCACCACAGGCTTAGTCATGACAGAAAGAGAGGACACTGTGAGTTTCAGTGTCAGGAACACATCTTCGAATGATTTGATCGGGACAATACTTGAAAAGGTAGGGGTCGTCCCAATAAAAATGTTTCACTTGGAAAAAGAATTTGTGTTTATCCTGCTTAGACCAAAAAGAAGGGGTCTGCTTAGTGACTAAGTAGTTGACAATGTCAGCAAACCAAGGATCAGTGGATAGAGAAAACAGCTGTTCATCAGGGAAATTTTCGTTGATTGGAAGAGAAGAAGACGGGGCATTTGGAAGACGAGACAAGTGGTCCGCAATAACGTTGTCAGATCCTTTTTTATCCTTAATGGTAAGGTCAAATTCTTGAAGTAGAAGGATCCAACGAATGAGACGAGCCTTAGCATCCTTTTTAGAGAAAAGGTACCTAAGTGCGGAATGATCAGTATAAACCGTGATGTGTGAGCCAACTAGATAAGGCCTGAATTTTTCTAGAGCAAAGACAACTGCCAAGAGTTCCTTTTCAGTGGTAGTATAATTAATTTGAGCGTCGTTCAGAGTTTTACTCGCGTAGTAAATGACATGAAGAATTTTATCAATTCGTTGTCCTAAGACAGCGCCTACAGCGAAGTTCGAGGCGTCACACATGATTTCAAAAGGCATCGTCCAGTTGGGAGAGCAAATGATAGGAGCAGAGACAAGTTCATTTTTAAGATGTTCAAAAGATGAAATGCACTCGGAATTGAAGTCGAAAGGAACATCCTTACCAAGAAGGTTAGTCAGAGGTCGAGTGATTTTGCTGAAATCCTTTATGAAGCGACGATAGAAGCCAGCATGACCTAAAAAGGATCGGATGTCCTTAACTGATTTGGGAATGGGAAGATTTGAAATAACCTCGATTTTGGCTTTGTTAACTTCAATTCCTTTGTTAGAGATGACATGTCCCAAAACAATGCCATGTTTAACCATGAAGTGACACTTTTCCCAATTAAGCGTTAAGTGTTTCTCTCTACAGCGATTAAGAACAAGATCGAGATGATGTAAACATTCAGAGTAAGAATCACCAAATATGGAAAAATCATCCATGAACACTTCCAAATATCGCTCGATCATATCAGAAAAAATGCTAATCATGCACCTCTGAAAGGTTGCAGGTGCATTACAGAGACCAAAAGGCATACGTCGGTACGCAAATGTACCAAACGGACAAGTGAAAGTGGTTTTCTCTTGGTCCTCAGGAGCGATAGGGATTTGATTATAGCCCGAGTACCCATCAAGGAAATAGTAGTACTCATGACCCGCTAGTCGTTCTAACATTTGATCGATAAATGGCAGAGGGAAATGATCCTTACGTGTTGCAGCGTTAAGTTTCCTATAGTCAATACAAACACGCCAACCAGTCTGGGTGCGGGTTGGGATAAGCTCGTTAGCTTCATTTTGGATCACGGTAATCCCTGATTTCTTAGGTACGACATGAATCGGACTAACCCATTGACTGTCAGAAATCGGGTAGATTATTCCATTGTCAAGGCATTTAAGGATTTCAGCACGAACTGCTTCTTTCATGATAGGGTTTAGTCGACGCTGGGGATCCCGAGTGGGTTTGGCATCATCTATAAGGTGGATTCGATGTTGGACAATCGAAGGACTAATCCCCTTAATATCAGCCATGGACCAACCAATTGCTTCCTTATTTTTCTTAAGGATGGGAAGGAGCAATTGTTCCTGCTCTAAAGTAAGGTCAGAAGCGATAATGACAGGAAAAGTTTCATTGTCTCCTAAGTAAGTGTACTTAAGATGACTGGGCAGCACTTTGAGGTCAGATTTTGGGGGCGACTCAACCGAAGAAATTGGTTGAGGGATAGGCTCAGTTATGAGTGGCTCGACAGGAATTGAGTCAGAGACATTTTCAGAGATATCTTGAAACAAATTTTCGTAATTAGACTCAATGTCAGTGTTCAAATGGTCGAGCTCAGGTTCATTATCGTGGACAACATGGATTTCAGAAAATTGGTCCACATAAGAGGCAGGAGAGTTTTCGGTTCTAAAGATGTTTAGCTCGACGGTCATGTTACCGAAAGAAAGTTTCATAGACCCATTTCTACAGTTGATAAGAGCATTAGAGGTGGCTAAGAAGGGTCGTCCTAGAATCAAAGGGATTTGGTTTGCAGGATTGCTTACCTGTTGAGTTTCTAGGACAATGAAGTCAACTGGAAAGATGAATTCTCCTATTTTGATCAAAACATCCTCGATTTCGCCCACAGGTTTCTTAATTGAACGGTCGGCAAGCTGAAGAGTAACCTTGGTGGGTTTCAGTTCTCCTAGCCCTAATTGGCGATAGACGGAATATGGAAGCAAATTAACACTAGCACCTAAGTCTAGCAAGCATCTATCGATTTTCTTGTCCCCAATAGTACATGATATTGTGGGGCAGCCGGGATCTTTGTATTTCACTGGCATAGATTGGGACAAGACTTCGCTTAGAGTCGCCGCTAGAAACACTTTCTTAGGTACATGTGTATGACGTTTCTGGGTGCACATATCTTTTAGAAATTTAGCATACTGTGGAACTTGTTGTATAATATCTAAAAGAGGAATGTTCACTTTAACTTGCTTAAATATTTCAAGGATCTTTTCTACCTGGTCCGTCTTTTTTCTAGGTCGGAGTCTATGAGGAAATGGAGCAGACAACTCAATAGGTTGGGCTACTTGAGTTTGAGGATGGGCCTGATTAGAATTGGGCTCGATGTTTTGATCCGAGATGGTCGAATTTTCTTTTGGTTTTTGAATATCGTCTGGTAAATCATTTGGGTCGACCACATGGTTGTCAATCTTCTTGCCAGATCTAAGAGTCGTGACAGCATTCAATTGACTAACGTTCGAGTCTTGAATGATGTGAATTTGGTTAGGGTTTGAAGTCTGTCCTCTAGGGTTTTGGATGGGTTGACTTGGAAACGTACCCTTTTCCCTTTCACTTAATCTAGTGTTAAGTTGAGACATTTGTTTTTGAAGTTCACTCATTTGTTGAGTCGTAGTTTGCATGTGTGAAGTCAGTAAGTTTTGAAGATTGGTATTTGATTTGATATTTTGAGTTGTTGCTTTACCCAATTCTTCGAGAGTTTTCTCCAGTGATGTCAATCGTTTATCATCTTGGGGAACAAAAGATTGTTGCGCTTGATTTTGAGGGGTTGGCGCAGGATTTTGGAATTGACTTTGTTGAAAGGGAGGATTCGAGGTATTATTCGAAAATGGTTGAAAAGGAGGTCGAACCAAATTCGTAGTTGCATTGTTTTGGGCCCAAGAGAAGTTAGGATGGTTTCTCCAACCAGGATTGTAAGTTGGGGAGAATGGATCGTTCCTAACTTTATTAAATGCGTTGAGTTGTTCTAACGAATGTGGGCACTGGTCAGCAATGTGGTTAGGATCGTTACATTTGTAACATGAGGGCTGAGACGCTTGAGCTTGGTTTGCTTGAGTTGATGAAAGGACATTATCAAATTTGGTTAACATTGCGTCTATTTTCGCTTCTAAAGCCGATGAGGATCCTACCGAATGAGCGTTTGATCGGGAATAAATTGATTTCTCATTAGATCTTTCCCATTGAGCTGATTTTTCGGCCAAATCTTCGAGAAATTTCCAAGCGGCATCGTGATGTTGGGCTAGAAAATTTCCTTGGCACATTGATTCGAGCATAGTTCGAGAGTTATTTTCTAGTCCATCGTATAAAATTTGACAAAGAGTCCATTTTTCGAAATTATGATGTGGACATTTGACTAGAAGCTCTTTGAATCTTTCAAAATATTTTGCAAAGGATTCACCCCCAAATTGACGAAAATTGACGATTTCATTTCGAATTTTAGATGTTTTTTCCAGAGGGTAAAATTTCTTTAGAAAAATGTTTACAAATTCACCCCAAGTTCCAATCGTATTTGAAGGCAAGCTATACAACCATTTCTCAGCATAATCGGTAAGTGCAAATGGAATTAACCTAAGTTTGATTCCATCGTCACTTAATTGTTGAAATTTCATGGTTGCACAAACTTGTTCAAATTTGGTCAAGAAAATATAAGGATCATCACGTTCAAGATTGCCAAATTTTGGAAGAGTATTTATGTGATTCGAATGAATTTCAAAATGGTTACCCGTTGGGGCGGGCAATATGATGCAGGAAGGAATAGAAACTCGCTCGGGAAAGTATCTATCCATAAGAGTTCGAGGGGGATTTTCTTCGGCCATGGTTAAAGGGGTGTTTGTTCGGACTAAACGATTAGTAGAAGGATCACGGATCCAACTACGCATGCACTAGAGAAAAGAATAAGGGAAGACGAGAAAAACAAATTTGAGCGATTTTTTTTTTAAATGAACCTAATGCAATTTACAATTTCTAGAATTATATAATGACGGTTTGATTTATTTCAACAAAAGACTTCTCAGCCAGTTAACGGACAGGAGTTATCGGTGCACCAGGAATCACCCTAGCAATGCAGCCGAAGGTTTAAGTACCTTCAGAGGAACAACCGATATAATATTTACGAATCACCGTAATATTTATAAACAGTTATTACTCTGCCGTAGTCTAGACACCGAGAAATAATCCGTTAGAACTAAACCAAGTTGTCAAAATATAATGAAGTCCTTAGAAAATAAAAACAAAGCTAAGATGAATGCAATTTTTTTTTTAATGTTTTAATCAGTCACAGAATGAACAGTCTCAGAACAGTCACAGAATAGTCAATTGCAGAGATAAAATAAAAAAAACAGAATTTTTTTTACAAGCAAGCCGATGCCCTGCAGAAGAGTTTTACAAGCAATGTCTATATATATTTTTATTTGCAGCAGCGGTCCCTGTAGAGTTAGAAAATACTCACCTTGATCGGCAGTCCGTCCAGTGCAATTGAGTCGCGCTAGCGCGTTCACACCCCACTTGGTGTGCAACCGCTCCAACCCGTCTGAATTGTCCGCTGAATTGTCCGTCAAATTACCGCTGTACCTGGTTTCGAAATTTATTTATTTATTTATTTTTTTAAAAAAAAAAGATTAGGAGTTAAAGAACGAAAGAAGAGCAAAATTAAAATACTGGATGAAGTCAAAACCTCCTTTAAAAAAAATTATAAAGAACAAACTAAATAATTTAAATCACCATTAACCACTAAAAACTATATGCAAAAAACTAAAATGAAAGAAAAAAAATTAAACCAAAAAAAAAAAAAAAAAAAAAATATCACACTAAACAAAAAAACTAAAATCAAAGGAGCTAATATATTCAATACAACTCGGCCCAAAGTCTAAGCCCACCAGCCTAATCTCAAAACTCAAATTAATTGAAGAAATTGTCGGCCCAAGTCAACAGGCAGTGCGGAGAAACAAATGCGAGCCCAAAATCAAAAATAAAACTGACGCCTAGACTCCACTACGAGATTAAACCAGAACCCAGAAGTTTCTTCAAATCACGCAACAAGCAAACACCTGCGAATCAACCTCATAGGGCGCAAGCATCAATTGATTCACAAAACTTGATTTACAATTCGGTTATTGCGTTGTCGGTTTCAACTGAAATCGATTTGGGGGCGGTTTTGGTTTTGTGAAGGTTTTGTGGTTTGCAGCGATTCGCGGATGAGGGTAGCAGTGGAGGGATGACCGAAGTCTGTGCGATTATGGGTGTTTTTTCAGGAGCGGTTTTGGGTTGCTGGATTTGGGGTCTGTGAATGGTTGAAGAAGTCGGTTTTGGGGATGAAGGGTGATCTCAGGAATTTGCGGATGGGGCTTTTTTCAGCAGCAGTCTCTGTTTGGTTTGAGAATTTATGGGATTTAGATGAACGTGATGGCTTGTGAACGTGCTGTTTTGGCTCAACGTGTGGTAAAGTACGAGATGGAAGGGGTTTAAGGATGGAGTATGGTGTGGCTTGGCAAGGGAGTTGTCTGGTTTTTGAAAGGTAGAGGATGCTTGGCTGTTGTAAGTGATGGAGGGGATGTATTATGGACGTGGTCAGTTGGTGTATAGGTTTGATTGAAGAAGCTTGAAGAGGTTGAATGATTGAAGAAGGGTGGATAGGTGCTGCTATTTTTGTAGTGGTTTGTAGAGGATCCGCAAAATTGGTGATGGTGCGGCAAAAAGTGGTGTATGGGTAATGATTAAGGGGAGTACTGGTGGTGGAGCGTCTGAATATGATAGATGCAGAGATGGAAGAAGAGAATACAATGAAAATTTGTTTCCTAGTTTTTTTTATTTGTAGAAATAAAAGAAAGGCAATATGTAATGGGAAAGAAATCAAAGGAAAAGTGCATTTTTTTTTGTTAAAAGGAAAGCAATTGTAACAATATCAGGAAAAAGAGATCATAGAAATTTGAAAGGATATGGAAAAGGGGAAAGAAATCACGAATAACGAAGAAAACAAAAATTGAAAGAAAGAAAGAAAAAAAAGTGGCAAGAATTTTTTTTTCTCTTATTTGGTAGATAAATGGTATCACAAATCAAATACCAAATCAACCAACAAGATTTTTTTTTTTATCTATGCTAGAAAACAAAAGGGAACAAAATAAAAAAATTATTTTTTTGTGTTTTTTTTATATTAAAAAAAAGAAAATTATAACCCGAAGGATTTAAAAACAAAAATTATTTTGGTCCCTGGCAACGACGCCAAAATTTGTTTGCGAATAAATTCTACAATTGTAAACAACTGTAAAATTCGTTCGTCTTTCCTAAACAACAAGGATTGTTGTAGAGGGTGTCGAACTCTGGGACCAAATTATTTTATTAATAAATCCAATCAAGTTATCCCTAACTTTTGATTGGTTGAAAAAACAAAGAAAATAGCAGAAATTAAATAAAAAGAGAGTTTTAACAATAAGTGAAAGCAATTAGGGGATAATGACATAGATCAGATTCATAATCATCAATAACCAAAAGATTAACAGATCTAATACATGTTTCTGTCACAAACATGAATCAGCGATAATAGGTTTTTAGAAACAAATATGTAAATAACGACAAGCATAGCCTATGCAGGAGCTCAGCTCTACAACCATAGACTATCAGGACAGATTTACTAATTAATTTCTAAACCCCTAAAATTAGATCTAGATCTGATAAACGTTAGATCGAACACGAATATACCCTGTGAAGGAGCATAGCTCTTAAACGACACAGGATATTAAGGTTCAGATCTAACCCTTGGTTCAGCTCTAGATCTATATACATGAATTCCTCATCCTTTGGCTATGTGATTCATATTGAATCATACTATCAGCGTCATCACCCCCTAATCAAAGGGGATTAGCTAGACATAGCTAAAGAAGAAGAAAAACAGAAATTAAATAACAAGAACATAAATAAAACTAAAACTAAATAGAAAAGAGGAAGAAGAATGATTTTATTCCAAGAAGAGAATTACAGAATAAAACCCAATGTCTTTTACAATGAATGAGATACAAGGTATTTATAGCTGATATGACAAAGGCTAGCTAGCTAATTACATAATGTGGGACTAAAGAAATAACCCAAATAACACATAAGCCAGTGTGAACGCAGCTTTAGAGTGAGTGGTTTAGCAAATAGGCTAGTGTGAACGCAACATGAGTAAGAGGCCTTCCTAATGAGCTAATGTGAATGCAGTTTGAGTCTTTATTGAGCCAAATCTTCTTAACTGAAATATAATTGCAACCGTTCTTCAAGCTTCAGACTCTTCAAGCTTTAGCAATTTTAAACTTCACTCTTTTTAAGCAAATTCTTCATGCTTTATCCATCAAATGCTCTAAACCATGCTTCTTGTCAACAATCTGAAAATACAGCTATAAATACAAAGTATCAATTATTTTAAAGGGAAAATAAGATAAATAAGCGGATAAAATATACACATTTACGTGTATATCAGATAAGCGAGCGCCTCTCTTCCGTATTGGACATACGGACGAGGAATAAGGTGTCTCCGGTTTCGTTCAGACCCAGAACGGACTTGTAAATGGATGTGTGTCCGACATTGAATTTCATTCCATGTAACTAAATTGATTTCTATTTAACATATATATGTGGTGGTGGAGAATTTATTATCTTGCTTAACATCCTTCTCTGAGACGCACGAGCTCAGAGGTTATATATTGGTAGTTATTGATCGCATGGCGTGAATTGTCAATGTGACATGCCAAGATGCAATTGATCGAGACTTTTGTTGAAAAGAAGAGCCTTGTGGGATGATCAAAGCATAGCCTATTTTGGCATAACTTTGTGTACATCGTTACATCGCGTGCCTCGCATCCCGGTAAGAGTCAAAAACGGAGCATGGGAACGCAGGGAGTGCACACGTTTCATTCTAACTAGAAGTGGTGTCAGCGACTTACCAGCCCTGACATTTTTACTTATGTGGTTGATTGATTATGAGGCGCCTCGGATTTATTGGTCGCCAATGGCCAAATTATAGGTCCACTAGGATCGGGGAGCGTGTGTTCAGGCGTAACTAATCCACTAAAGTATTTGTGGACCGGCCCTGCAGTATCCAAGGGTTGCCCGTAGGTGTGATCCTGAGACATTGCAGAGTGTCTCGAATTGATAAGGAGATCATTCCTAGCCTTGACTCTTGATGGAAACCCAATTTTCAATACGACATTACGGTTTTGATTGTAAACCTATATACGGCGACATAGTATATGGTAGCTATGCCGTCTAAGATTGATACATTTACTTTGAAGTATTTTGAAACTGATTAGACACTAATAATAATATTAAAATATTATTTTCTATGTATCAACCAATTTTGATCATTATAAGTTAAAACTCTATCATCTGGTTTGCGTTGCATTGTGTGATGGGACTTAAGTCTTATAATGATTTCATTTTCTAAAAAGCATTGCGTTGTTTTTTGAAATAAAATTTATTGAATATACGCACTGGTAATCCAATGGAGTAAACCCGTTCCGTATTAGCGGCGTGGTCCTGTGATTTGCCATATTGTTAGTTAATAAAGACACTACTACAAAAGTGGGCATTTTCGTTACTATTTTTCTGTGGCCGTAGATCAAAAAAGCATTGCCGTATGCCATTTTTTCAAATAGGCAACACCAAGGGGGCGTGGCATCCGCGGCCGTTGCATTAGCCATCTAATGCAACGCTTTTACCCATCTACGGCAACGGGAAGAAAGTGTTGCATTATAACCCAATTGCAACCTATTGCAACAGTATATGCATGTAATGCAACAACATACAGTGTTGCCTAAATAGAAGCCAGAGCCTGGCTTCCAGGTCATGGTAGTCGGCTCCACATGGACTTTCCACGTCAGCTGCCGACGTGTCACACGCCACGTCATCTCTCCACGTCAGCTGCTCACGTCTCACACGCCACATGAGTTGTGGGGCCCACGTGCCATGTGGAATTAATAATATTTTATTTAATGCAACACCACTATATTATATAATGCAACACTATTATCTTAAAATGCAACATCAGAAAAAAAAAGTAAATGCAACAGTAGAAGACGACAAATGCTACATTAAAAGAAAGAAAATACAACGTTTTAATTAAAAATTCTGCAATATTGGTTTTGTACATAGAATAAATCCATCCAAAACTTGATCATTACATTCAAATCATCTAAAATATTTTACATATCATTACATTCAAACCATCGAAACCATGAACTCCACCCAAACCGAGCTCTCCATGAAGAGTTCTCTTCATGCTTAGTTCTATGGCTAAGAAGCTACTGACAAAGAGAGTTTCTGTAACACCCACGTCCATTAATGTCACTCACAAAAGGAATGCATTAACTTCCATGGAGGTTTTAAGTGAGTATAGAATAGTAAAATTACAACAAGACATATATAAAATAGTACTTGGAAATTTTAAACTTTTATTTCATTGCAGCAGAAGTCAAAACATGTTTGATTACATCATAATACCATAAATCAGAGTCAAGTACAATATCTATCTTGATAAAACAAAATACATAATCCCATTACATAAATAGCCATTAAACAAAAGATAACAAGCTGGACTTTACTTTAGCAGTCCAAGCTCTCCAAAAGAGATAAGCAATCCAATCAAACACCACTAGAGCTGGGCCCAACCTGAGGACCTGGAGGGGGAAAAAGATAGAAATAGAGGGGGTCAGATATAAAGTCTGGCGTGTATGACAATTCTAACAATACTATTTTCAAAGTAATCAGACTAAGGCATAAGCTGGAGAATAAGGAAATGCCTATGAACTATTGGGTGTGACAGAACAGGCAAAGGAAATGAGGTTAACCATGGTAACATTAAAGGCATACCTACTAAAGAATAATTACTACGCTGCACCACACCCGTTACTAATCACTAACGTTAATGACGCTTCCTAATCAATATAGGATAATTACTATACTCTACCGTACTGTACCGTGCTGTACTGTACTAGCACTAACTGCACCCCTACTAGTCACTTTGATCCCTAAATAGAATGATGATAGCTTCATGTACTATCCTCCACGTTTGACTGTGTATCTCTAGTTGCTATCCTGGTACCCAATGTGTACCTATCCCTACTAGACGTACCCCCTTAATAATGGTAATTCCACGTACTCCTATCTGACGTCATAGGTGCCGTCTGCCCCTATCTCCACTAGGTGTACCCTTTTAATACTTGATTAATAATGGTAGCTTCGTGTACTACTAGGTGTACCCACTACCCTGCCCCATTCGATCGGCTCCCTAACTCGTAGATACCCGTGCTGGCCCCACAGTGGGGTGTATCACTCCCCTAAAGTGCCAACCCGATACAACTTAAGGATGCATGGCTTATACCTACACGATGCAACAACGTCTACCTACCAGCCCGGGTCCACTCACGCATATGAACCCGTTGGACTTGCGTTGCCACAGCTAACCCGTTTTGGCCTCTTATAGTCAAGCCCAGTATGCGTGTCCCGTCCTCGACTTGGGTCGAGCTCACAAAGATACGTTTGGGATACTGGTTGAAATGGGCCTCCCACCAAGCTTCCCACCTAGGCTTGGTCCCCTCTAACACATTCCACTTAACCCCCTTCATGTCCACTTACATGTTTTAAATTTGGTTAAGGGTTTCTATTAGTAATTCCACATGCCACCCAAGGCACCCACTTAACCCCTATGTCCCACTTACATATTTAATTTGGTTAAGTGTTACTAATCGTATTTTCTCATGCCACCCAAGGCACCTACTTAACCCTCTTCTTAGTCATGTTCATTTGCATGTGTGTTTGGTTAAGTCTTACTAATCGTATTTCAAATGCCACTAAAGACAACCACTAGATTCCTCATGCCACCCAAAGCACCCACTAGATTCCCATGTCCCACCACATGTTTTCTTTCTAAATTCAAGACCATCCCGTTCATTGGGTCAGTTATTGATAGCCAGGGAGGGCAGGAAACTTGTTTTCCAAACCCAAGCCTAGACACTATCCTCTCTGTCACCCTAGAACCTTTTGGTGTATGTAGATAGAAAGAATGTTAATTATCTTAAGTGATTAATTAATTAATTAATCTTTCCCAAATTTGAATTAACTTCCCTATCCAAATTAATAATTTATTCAAAATTTAATGATGTCCATAATTGACTCAATTATGTCCATCCATTTATGGTAAGATAAATCATACCCTTTTTCACCACAAATTCATTATATGCCATTAAAGGCATTTTATACCAATTTCTCAATCCCTATTCAAATTCAAATTAATCCATAATTAACTTATGACCATTTCTACACATTAATTTTCCAATTAATGTCTTAATTCCATTTTTCGCCTTTTAAGGCAATTCACATATCTCAAATTTGTTATATGCCTTTTTAAGGCTATTTCGTGCAAATTCTCAATATTAATTCTTTTAATATCACCCCTATCCCACGTTGTATGTTCATACGTTAAACGTAAAATATACGTTAGACTCGAATAGTCTAACTCATAGCACAAAGATAAATTATCACAAAAACAACATATATGTATATGACTAAAATAGATCTACTCATAAAAAGGGGTGAAACTTGCATATGTGATAGAGGTCCAACACTTAAACTTGCATAGGCTAAGACTATAACTTGCATAAGCTACACATGTTAAAGGTGTCAACTTGTTTGGTTAAATGTCACAGTCTACATAATATAACCCAAATTCATGTATAAACTTGCAACATAATGGTGATGTGAACTAGTATATAACTCACACATGTCATGGATCTAATTTTAGATCTAAAATAAGTGTCATGAAACCTACACAATTTTTATTAATCAGTGCCAAAACTTGCATAGGTACATGTATGAATCATCATAGCCCAAACATATATAATATCATGATTTGACTAACATGAACTAACCAACATGGATACTAACATCGTGACTATGTAACATATGTGACATCATTTACAACATATCATCATCTAACTTAATAACATAGGTTCATGTATATTGGTACATCTAACTTAATAGACAAACTCCCATAATAAAAATTCATTTAGTCATAGATTCATGCATATGGGTACACCTAACTTAATAGGCAAATTCCCATAATAAAAATTCATTTAGTCATAGATTCATGCATATGGGTACACCTAACTTAATAGGCAAATTTCCATAATCATGATCCATTTAATTTTTAGAAAAAAAAACATAAACTTTAAATCATGATCCAATTTGCATAAATAACAACATCATGATTTTACAACTTGTACGATTCAACACAACTTAACATGATATCATAATCATATAACTTATGGATTTCCAACATATGTGTTAACATGAGATCTACAACATATATAAGATTTATGACATAACATAGCATGATTTACACATAGCATAGCATGATAACATAACATAGCATAGCATGATTTTCATCATAGCATGGCATGATAGCATAACATAGCATAGCATGATTTTCATCATAGCATAACAAAACATTTAGAACATACATGATAACATAAGATTTTACAATAACATATATGGCAATTCACATCATTTTCTTATGTTCCATTTACATCTTAATCAAATTAGTTTGCTAATAATCTTGTGAGAATCATCATACTCACAACTTAAGGAGAAAGAGAGAGTCTAGATTGCTTTTAGAATTGATTAGAATTGGATTAGATTAGCTTTCTTCTACTTTGATTTGCGGCGGCTACTCGGAGTTCCATGGCGACGGCATGACGGCGGCTTCTCTAATTTTTCATATGAATTAGAATGAGAGACTACCCACTTATTTATAGAATTTAGGATTCATTTAGGCCATTAGATTTAACCTAGAAATAACCGCAGTCGTTCAGACAAGATGGGGTTTATCTTATTGACTCAGCAATGAGTCAGAAGTGACTCAGCAAACACTCAGCAAATTAATAAACTTCTATTCATGTTTACATTAACTGCCCATATATATATATATATATATATACACACACACACACACACACACACACACACACACACACACACACGCACCTATTCATGAATTCAAATAATGCAAATTAATTGCTTGCCTGGAAAAAAAAAGGAAATCGAGCATATAATTTAATTCCCCCCCTTTTATTTTTCTCTATTTTTCTTGCAACATGCAAAATCAATGCATAATGAAGTTACCTACATACATACATATCTACTTATGCATAAATCTTTCCCTCCAAATAAATTGACTGTATTTATCTTCTCAATTATATATATATATATATATATATACATATATATATTCAATATATATATATATATATATATATATATATATTTAATTTTTTTGAACCGTGTTCACACTAAGCCGCTTTTTAGCCATTCCCCTAAAACAAAAATATGGCGTTGGCGGGGATTGAACTCTGCACCTCTTGTATGCAAGTCACATGTTCCAACCAAATGAGCTGTTATGTCCTTTGCTTACAATTCTTAGAACAATGCTAAACATTATTCTTTTCTCATTCCTCTTTTTCCATGTTTTGCTGCAATATTTAATGTAAGGATATCTTTTTCATACGGAGTCTAATTTACGCAAACTCGGACTCTATCTCAAGCAGAATTCCGAGACGAACGCAACGGCGCAACCCGTTTCACCTAATTATTTTTCTAAAAATTAATTATATCTTGATTTTTTTTTATGTTCACAGAAAATACGGGGTGTTACATTCTCCCCTCCTTAAAGGATTTCGTCCCCGAAATCTTCAAGTTAGGAAGAATGTGTCCTACCATCCAATCATCCATCTACTCAACCATCAGGCACAGGCATCCATTGTCCTTAAGAGACTTCTAATGCTTTCATGTTTATATGCATAGTGTGTGTACATGTCCTTATCCAATGCAAAAATCAGGCGATCTACTGATTCAGTTGACCTCCTTAATGCGAACCATGATAGTGCCATGCGTCCATTATGTATGCAAAAGATTCCTAATGATACATATTATTTCTATATGCGTGCACAACCATTCATCTTAATGCAGCATCCATATGATAATACAACCACTATTCATTCAATAATTTAAATATGCACACATATTTATATGCAATATGAGAGTGACTGAGCCGATCTAGTGCCTAAAGTGTGTGTATATGCATCCACGAGCAACCACTAGCAAACACTTGCATCCACTTGCATCCATCAAACATAACATGTCTCAAACACATGTTTCAACCATAGGACTACCCTTCTAAAGGTCAAAGACTTAAACGATAGGATGTACTAAAGATAGGACAAGTATAAGCTAGGCGATAAAGGAGAATATAAAAGACATAACCCCGAAAAGGAAGGGGTACAACAAACGAATCTTCTCTTCCGTCTCCCAAGTGGCGTCTCCTTGATCTTCTTCCCATTGCACTTTGACTAGCTTGACCTCTCAGTTTCTCAACTTCTTAATCTCCAACCCAAGAATGCATGTAGGAGCTAGTCTGATCGTGGCATCTCACTCTACTTCCACTTCCTTAAGCGTGTTCGGCTCCACCACTTTCGCCGTATCATGTAAACACTTCCTCAAACTTTCGTCCCGTAATATACAAAGTTTACCATCCCTACGCAACTAACCCTTATCATCTAGGGTATACATACTAAGATGGCTTGATGACTCCCCTCTTGTGAGATTCTCTACTAACTCAACCAACTGTGGGTCAGCTCGTTGTGCCTCTCCAATCCATCCCAAAACCATAGGTCTGACCTCTAAGGATGCTAGCGAACCAAGTACAAAATCAATGGATGGTCTAAAGTCAAAGGTAGAGATAAACTCTAAGCTACGCCGCTCAACATACCAAGGACTCAGTGTCAACCCTTTTCTACTTAAGGCCCCTACCACAACGTTACCCTTGCCAGGGGTATATGCTATTTCGAAATCATAGGACGCCAAGAACTCCATCCACCTTTGCTGCCTCAAGTTCAGATCTTTCTGAGAGAACAAATACCTTAGCAACTTATGGTCTGAAAGCAACTCCTAAGTCGTGGGTAGGGTAATTCCCCTCATGAACTTTCGATAGTCTTCCTCCATAACACATCACCCTTCCCCAGAGGCTTACCTAAGATGTAGGGCATGCTCTTCTCCGCTTCTAGAGAAAACCAGGATATTATTCCATGCAAAATTTGTCACAACTGTCCATCTCTCACACAGACCATCCAAGTCGAACTCGACATCCCCCAAGTGTAAGCCCCAAAGGCCTAAACCAATATCAGACAAGCACCCAAGGGATACCTCCTTCGAATTCAGATGACATACATGAGATGATACTAGTAAAACGGCCAAATAACTGAGCACTTAACAGACTCTGGCTGTCCTTGCCAGTCTTGCTCCAAAACCATCGTTGATCTCATAACTGGCTTTGCAATATCCACTAGGCACACACGAAAGCTTACTTCGCTCCTCTAGGTAAACCCCGCTCTACATCGAAGACATCCCCATACTCACGGACCACACAAACAGATCCCAAATCATCGTTGGATACATCAGAAGATTCTAGGCAACTAAGCATCACTAAACTCCTATGGTCACAAGAAATATGAGGGTCTTTCCATAACGAACCAATAGTCTAACTACCCTCCTTCTCCAATCTAGGATGGCACCACGCCTGGCTAGCCAATCCATCCCTAGAATTAAACTATAGACCGTGAAACCAAGAATGAAGGCGCTGCATTCAAACCCAACGCCCAAGATAGACACTCTCAAATCCCGACAAACCATTGAAGGATGAGCCGAACCACCAACAGGATTTGAGACTAGATGGGATCCTTAAGTAGACTAGTATTTAGGTGCAGTGTTTCAACTAACGAAGCAGATATTAACGAGTATGAAGCGCCAGAATCAAACAAGGTTCGAACAGGATGATAAAGAAAACCAAATTTCAACCTAGACGGTCCTACCCCCATCAGGTATACCAGCCGTGAGGGAATACAACAACCCTCCAGAAGATCCTGTACTTTATTCTTGCCTCTTTGGACAATCCTAATAAGGTGTCCTATTTCTCCAAAACAACTAGCCTTCTTCTTCACATTCTCCATTCGTGACCTCCCACCAAGATGAGGTTTCGTCCTTTATTAACCTAACAGCTCTTTGAACCTTCCTCCCATCGTCTATCTTAAAGGTACCCACAAGCCCTCCACCTCCTTGGACTAACTTCTAGCCCGACAAACATCCAAGTCCCTTGAAGTGGTTTTCCGTCCTTCGTACGGAAGCCCTTAAAAAAAATGTCTATATGCGGAGGGGAAAGTTCGAAAAGAAAAAGAGGAAGAGATTCAAAACGAAGAATTCGAAAGATAAAGATATAGCTATTGGGGATTATGTTTTTCACGAAAACTTTTCTCTTAAAATTACTCATTAAGACATGTTTTTGAAAACACTTTTTTTTTTCTAAAAATACTTTAGAAAAATAGTTTTTCTAAAAAAATTATCTGTTATGGTAACCTTAAGCTCTGATACCACATGTAACACCCCACGTCCATTAATGTCACTCACATAAGGAATGCATTAACTTCCATGGAGGTTTTAAGTGAGTATAGAACAGTAAAATTACAACAAGACAGATATAAAATAGTACTTGGAAATTTAAAACTTTATTTCATTGCAGTAGTAAGTCAAAACATGTTTGATTACATCATAATACCATAAATCAGAGTCAAGTACAATATCTATCTTGATAAAACAAAATACATAATCCCATTACATAAATAGCCATTAAACAAAAGATAACAAGCTGGACTTTACTTTAGCAGTCCAAGCTCTCCAAAAGAGATAAGCAATCCAATCAAACACCACTAGAGCTGGGCCGAACCTGAGGACCTGGAGGGGGAAAAAGATAGAAATAGAGGGGGTCAGACATAAAGTCTGGCGAGTATGACAATTCTAACAATACTATTTTCAAAGTAATCAGACTAAGGCACAAGCTGGAGAATAAGGAAATGCCTATAAACTATTGGGTGTGACAGAACAGGCAAAGGAAATGAGGTTAACCATGGTAACATTAAAGGCATACCTACTAAAGAATAATTACTACGCTGCACCACACCCGTTACTAATCACTAACGTTAATGACGCTTCCTAATCAATATAGGATAATTACTATACTCTACCGTACTGTACCGTGCTGTACTGTACTAGCACTAACTGCACCCCTACTAGTCATTTTGATTCCTAAATAGAATGATGATAGCTTCGTGTACTATCCTCCACGTTTGACTGTGTATCTCTAGTTGCTACCCTAGGTACCCAACGTGTACCTATCCCTACTAGACGTACCCCCTTAATAATGGTAATTCCACGTACTCCTAGCTGACGTCGTAGGTGCTGTCTGCCCTTACCTCCACTAGGTGTACCCTTTTAATACTTAATTAATAATGGTAGCTTCGTGTACTATTAGGTGTACCCACTACCCTGCCCCATTCGATCGGCTCCCTAACTCGTAGATACCCGTGCTGGCCCCACAGTGGGGTGTATCACTCCCCTAAAGTGGCAACCCGACACAACTTAAGGATGCACGGCTTATACCTACACGATGCAACAACGTCTTACCTACCAGCCCGGGTCCACTCATGCATATGAACCCGTTGGACTTGCGTTGCCACCGCTAACCCGTTTTGGCTTCTTATAGTCAAGCCCAGTATGCGTGTCCCGTCCTTGACTTGGGTCGAGCTCACAAAGATACGTTTGGGATACTGGTTGAAATGGGCCTCCCACCAAGCTTCCCACCTAGGCTTGGTCCCCTCTAACACATTCCACTTAACCCCCTTCATGTCCACTTACATGTTTTAAATTTGGTTAAGGGTTTCTATTAGTAATTCAACATGCCACCCAAGGCACCCACTTAACCCCTATGTCCCACTTACATATTTAATTTGGTTAAGTGTTACTAATCGTATTTTCTCATGCCACCCAAGGCACCTACTTAACCCTCTTCTTAGTCATGTTCATTTGCATGTGTGTTTGGTTAAGTCTTACTAATCGTATTTCAAATGCCACTAAAGGCAACCACTAGATTCCTATGCCACCCAAAGCACCCACTAGATTCCCATGTCCCACCACATGTTTTCTTTCTAAATTCAAGACCATCCCGTTCATTGGGTCAGTTATTGATAGCCAGGGAGGGCAGGAAACTTGTTTTCCAAACCCAAGCCTAGACACTATCCTCTCTGTCACCCTAGAACCTTTTGGTGTATGTAGATAGAAAGAATGTTAATTATCTTAAGTGATTAATTAATTAATTAATCTTTCCCAAATTTGAATTAACTTCCCTATCCAAATTAATAATTTATTCAAAATTTAATGATGTCCATAATTGACTCAATTATGTCCATCCATTTATGGTATGATAAATCATACCCTTTTTCACCACAAATTCATTATATGCCATTAAAGGCATTTTATACCAATTTCTCAATCCCGATTCAAATTCAAATTAATCCATAATTAACTTATGACCATTTCTACACATTAATTTTCCAATTAATGTCTTAATTCCATTTTTCGCCTTTTAAGGCAATTCACATATCTCAAATTTGTTATATGCCTTTTTAAGGCTATTTCGTGCAAATTCTCAATATTAATTCTTTTAATATCACCCCTATCCCACGTTGTATGTTCATACGTTAAACGTAAAATATACGTTAGACTCGAATAGTCTAACTCATAGCACAAAGATAAATTATCACAACAACAACATATATGTATATGACTAAAATAGATCTACTCATAAAAAGGGGTGAAACTTGCATATGTGATAGAGGTCCAACACTTAAACTTGAATAGGCTAAGACTATAACTTGCATAAGCTACACATGTTAAAGGCGCCAACTTGTTTGGTTAAATGCCACAGTCTACATAATATAACCCAAATTCATGTATAAACTTGCAACATAATGGTGGTGTGAACTAGTATAGAACTCACACATGTCATGGATCTGATTTTAGATCTAAAATAAGTGTCATGAAACCTACACAATTTTTATTAATCAGTGCCAAAACTTGCATAGGTACATGTATGAATCATCATAGCCCAAACATATATAATATCATGATTTGACTAACATGAACTAACCAACATGGATACTAACATCGTGACTATGTAACATATGTGATATCATTTACAACATATCATCATCTAACTTAATAACATAGGTTCATGTATATGGGTACATCTAACTTATAGACAAATTCCCATAATAAAAATTCATTTATTCATAGATTCATGCATATGGGTACACCTAACTTAATAGGAAAATTCCCATAATAAAAATTCATTTAGTCATAGATTCATGCATATGGGTACACCTAACTTAATAGGCAAATTCCCATAATCATGATCCATTTAATTTTTAGAAAAAAAAAACATAAAATTTAAAACATGATCCAATTTACATAAATAACAACATCATGATTTTACAACTTATACGATTCAACACAACTTAACATGATATCATAATCATATAACTTATGGATTTCCAACATATGTGTTAACATGACATCTACAACATATATAAGATTTATGACATAACATATCATGATTTACACATAGCATAGCATGATAACATAACATAGCATAGCATGATTTTCATCATAGCATGGCATGATAGCATAACATAGCATAGCATGATTTTCATCATAGCATAACAAAACATTTAGGACATACATGATAACATAAGATTTTACAATAACATATATGACAATTCACATCATTTTCTTATGTTCCATTTACATCTTAATCAAATTAGTTTGCTAATAATCTTGTGAGAATCATCATACTCACAATTTAAGAAGAAAGAGAGAGTCTAGATTGCTTTTAGAATTGATTAGAATTGGATTAGATTAGCTTTCTTCTACTTTGATTTGCGGCGGCTACTCGGAGTTCCATGGCGACGGCATGAAGGCGGCTTCTCTAATTTTTCATATGAATTAGATTGAGAGACTACCCACTTATTTATAGAATTTAGGATTCATTTAGGCCATTAGATTTAACCTAGAAATAACCGCAGCCGTTCAGACAAGATGGGGTTTATCTTATTGACTCGGCAATGAGTCAGAAGTGACTTAGCAAACACTCAGCAAATTAATAAACTTCTATTCATGTTTACATTTACTGCCCATATATATATAAATATATATATATATATATATATATATACACACACATGCACCTATTCATGAATTCAAATAATGCAAATTAATTGCTTGCCTGAAAAAAAAGGAAATCGAGCATATAATTTAATTCCCCCCTTTTTTTCTCTACTTTTCTTGCAACATGCAAAATCAATGCATAATGAAGTTACCTACATACATACATATCTACTTATGCATAAATCTTTCCCTCCAAATAAATTGACTGTATTTATCTTCTCAATTATATATATATATACATATATATATATATTCAATATATATATATATATATATATATATATATATATATTTAATTTTTTTGAACCGCGTTCACACTTAGCCGCTTTTTAGCCATTCCCCTAAAACAAAAATATGGTGTTGGCGGGGATCGAACTCTGCACCTCTTGTATGCAAGTCACATGTTCTAACCAAATGAGCTATTATGTCTTTTGCTTACAATTCTTAGAACAATGCTAAACATTATTCTTTTCTCATTCCTCTTTTTCCATGTTTTGCTGCAATATTTAATGTAAGGATATCTTTTTCATACGGAGTCTAATTTACGCAAACTCGGACTCTATCTCAAGCAGAATTCCGAGATGAACGCAACGGCGCAACCCGTTTCACCTAATTATTTTTCTAAAAATTAATTATATCTTGATTTTTTTTAATGTTCATAGAAAATACGGGGTGTTACAGTTTCACTTGAAGCTTCGCAATCCGAGCCTGAAGTACAACAAACATATAACAAGATAAACGTTTCTCACATTATAGGACCTATTTACTTATATCACATTACATTATAGGTACAACAAACATATAATCCGAGCCTGGAGTAACAATATTTGTACAAAGATAAAATATTTTTTATAATTTTAGACTTACATTACATCAGATAATATAACTGTATAATAAAGTCAACATGGAGAAATTTTAATTACCTTGGACACTTCCAACAAAGAACCTGGCCACTTTCCAGGTCCTAAATCTTTGGATTCAAAGTTTCAAACATAGAGGTACACCTACATCCCAACAAAAACGAAGTATTAAGAAGATTGAAAGCACACATTTAAATCATTCTCAAAAAATAAGGTTCAAAATCCATTTACATATGTTGTTGGAAATAATTTCCTTCAGACTTCATCTTGCATTCCATATGCACTTAATTGTTGCCTATTGACCCCATGTACCAATTGTATGGAATGATAGAAAGCTCAAAGTGAAATAGTAAAATATCATTAAAATCATTGTAGCACTGAAATAGTACCTATTCAAAAATTCGGACTTCTGTGCCACCTGATTCAACTTTTCATACCATATTTCTCCATCGGATCACTTCCAAGCTATGGTGCACTGACTAACAGAAACATGGAATGCAACAGAATGCCCCCATATATCAATGCTTCCATTATCTTAGAGAGATAATAGTGTGTGAAATTAAAATTATAATTTAACATTATATTTCGAAGCTTAAGAAAATAAGTTTTGCATTGAAATTAAAATAAATAAATAAAACCGTAGTCTATAATTGGATAATCTTGGTCCAGTAAGATAAAGCAAGATATGCAGAAGCGAGAACGACAATCTACATGCTTTATGCAGACAAAAAATGATAGGACTGCATAGTTGTTGTGTTTCTTTTCAGCTCCTGCATATAAGCCACTATCTTTACTTCTGCAAAATTTAGAAGTAAAGATATAAAAGTGGAAATCACAACTCTAGACACTTGCGCGCAATACATATGTTTATTGGGTTTCCTATCTAAAGATACTCTTGCTATCTTCACTAATGCAAACTTTAAATGCAAGGGTTAATATCTAAAGTAATCACCTGTTAATATAGTAAGCAAAATGGAGAACAAATTATATCAATGCTCTCATTATCTTAGAGAGACAATAGTGTGTGAAATCGCACAAAAGCTAAACAAGTCACCGACGCGTATTACTCTATGTTGGGGTATTCAAAGTGGTCATGGTGTTTTGACTAAAAGCACAAGTTATGCTACATACCACCTTCAGCAAATATCAAATGGAAACACACAAAATACTGAAAATGAGGAATAAAATGACGGTTATGACTCAACAATATGATTTAAAAGTTTCAAAGCATCAGCAGCAAATAGCAAAACATCAAATTAATTAATGAAAGAAATTTTATTATAATAAATAAAAAATCCTTTTAACAATTAAACAATAAAGTAAGCTTAATAGGTAAATTTACTTTGATTTTCCTTTGTACATCATATCCAGTCATGCCAATCATGCAGTAATCTGTAGATGGCATAACCCCATCCAGTCATACAACTGATTGCATGGCACCTTATGCCTAGAAAGGAAAAGCATATATAGTGCTTCAAAAAATCAAATAAGAGAAAGCATGGGCTCTATCGAGAGGCTTTTTGATCCTTAAGAGATAGGTTCATTTATGAAGAATAACGGAAGGTCATAAGTGCTATAGTATATTTATCATATGTTTGTAAGAATATTATCAGTTTAAACATGAAGTATTATTAAGGCCAGGTATCACAACTACAAACATGTCAAACAAAAAACTTAGTTGACAATTATTAGATTTTATTTTGAATGTTTATGCCTCATGAACATAAGGTTTTTTATCGCTATACATATGAACTATCTGCATGAGCCCATCTTTATGTCGTCGAGAAATGGAAGTTAAAAAACAAAATCCAACAACATATGAGTTTTTCTTTTGATATATTTTCTTAAACATCAAAATAAGAGTATGTAATAAAATCCATTTGTTTGCCCTTAGTTAAACATTTTAGTATGAATTACTCTGACTTTGTTATGAGATACACTATATCATGATGCATGAAGCGGTGGTCAGTAATGTGAGAAACTTATAAGAATTAGAAAACACACCTCCTTTTGTTGACTTGCAACATTCAAATCTTGCCTATATGGTGGATATAACAAAAAGCTTGTTGACTATAAGTGCTTCTGGAAATTTTCAAGTGCCCTGGAGCTCTTTCTCACCATGGTTGCCTTATCTAATTAATCTGTTTCCTATAATCTGTTTCCTTCTCTAATTAATCTTCTGTTCCCTTTTGATCATCTAGCATTGATCAATTCTTCCCTTCCTGTGCACTCATATCATCAAAATCTTCATTCTCTTCCTCTGCTATCTGCCATTTTACCAGTTTATATCTTCACAATGCCGGACACCAGAGATCAAGCCAAATGAAATGAAGGAGAACATGACAATAAACTAGAAATAAAGAAGAGTAACTCGCATTGAATAATCAGCAAGTTGAATTAGTAGCCCTAATTTCAAATAAATTCAAACAAAACAAAATGCATTTCAATAAATACAAGCGGCGCCCAGTTAACACCTCCAAGAAACCCAGTTACCAGCAAACTAGAAAGTTTGTAGTTTTGTTGATGTCACAAATGTTGGTTGTCAATGAATAGATGTATCCAAGAGATTCCAAAAAATCAATAATTTTTATATACATGCAGTGACAGTGGTTGGTACGAATTAACTAAGCGGGACTATAATACCACTGCTTTATATTTTTTATAACAAAACATACTGCTTCGGACATCTTATAATGCTGCCAACTATAATGCTTCCTATAATGGAATCGATCTGTAAAGGTTCTTCATTTCGGTTTGAGGAGTTTGCATATATGTAAATTCTTGTAGTGCACTTCAATAGTTAAAAATGTTCTGTGTAATCAGCAACCTAAAAGAGTTGACTAATCCAACAGTCAATGACAAACCTCATGTTGTTGTAAGTTTTTAATTTCAATGGTTAGCCTACAAATTCAAAACTCATTTCTCGATCCCTTGGAAATTCAAAATGTCCAGTATTAATAGTTAATAAGGAAGAAGTCCTCCTGCAATAAAACTGAATATTTGTTACACATAATAATAATAAAATACTACACTGCACTAAAAGATGTAAAGAAAGACGAAAAGTACTGAGAATATAACCTCTCTATAACCTCTTAAGTTTGGCATACTTTGTCTAATTCCAGACTCCTACGTTGATCGATATCAGTGGGCACCGCAGTTGAAATTGGTTTCGAAACACCGAACTGTTTCGTGGTTTGCGCCATCGTTGAAAAGCTCAAATTATACATGCTATTCAATCACAAATCAAAATCCAATACGCCAAATCCAAAATTCACGGATCATATTTGCAAATTAATTAGGGTAAACTAACAAAGCGAACACCTCGATATAACACGAGTGATGAAAAGAGGAAGATTTCGGAGAAGGAATCGATATCAGAAAGGGGATTATGGAGAAGGAATCCAGAACAGGGACAAAGCTTATAGCACCTGTAGTACCCTTCAGGATTTCCAATTTCCGATCTGCGGTTTTGGTAAAGAGCGACAACGACGAGTTAGGGAGATGCAGGATCGATTGGAGCAACAAAATTTAGAAGGCTGTGGGGACTTAGCTGACGTGAATCGGAGCTGACATGAACTTAGGTTTAAATTTAGGTCAAAATAGTAAAAAGGGGAAAGTGGAGAAGAGAAATGTTTCAGAAGATGAACAATTAGCGTGACCCAATTAGTATTTCGCCGAAGGGGGAAATCATCCCGCCAAAATTTCACAGAGAACCCAATGGATTAGGTGGCTGTCATTGATTGGATGATGGGATAATGTTTAGATAGAAAGCATGAACTAGTTTGAACCGTTGGATTAATCAAGCATCTACGGTTGTGTTTTCTTTATGCTGATAACATGGATCACTGACCTGGACACATATTTATGTAAGGCTACGCTTTGAATTGGTGTTGCACGTCACATCACAAGAATTCCAACCGCAACAATACATTCACGTCTAATGCAACAACATGTGAATGTTGTTGCAGAAGATCAAAGAAAGCATAGCTTTCGCCACACTTTTCATGCAATGCACACATATTAGTGTCGAATATTCCCACTTTTGTAGTAGTGAGATTTCTCATACCAGTCCCATGACTGACTCGTAGTTTGTTTCACTTTGCAAACTCAGGTGCCCTCTTTCCACACGGGCAGCCAAATGACAGGTTTTAGGTATGGATATTTTCTGGACTGGAGCTTGCTGATGAAGAGGATGAAAAACCTTTCTTTTTATCTTTTTATTTGCTTCTTGAGACATTTAGACATTATTTATCTTTGATGTATTTGGAGGAGTTGAGACTTATTTCTTTCTTTGTTGAGACTTCCATTTTGCTAAGTGTATCCTGTAACTGCGTACTCTGATGTCTGTGATGTTATGTTGTGATGACATTTCCATTTCCGCTGCAATGATTTATATGTTATGCTATTATCTGAGATCTGTTATTGTTGTAATTATGTTATACTCCTATGATTATCCTTACTTTCGTACCACGAAAGTTTGGGGTCGTCACATTCATTTTGATTGATAATTCTAATTCAATCAAATAACAAAAGTGTATATTTCATTTTGATTGATAATTCTAATTCAATCAAATAACAAAAGTGTATATTTCATTTTGATTGATAATTCTAATTCAATCAAATAACAAAAGTGTATATTTCATTTTTGTTGAAAAATTTGATTCAACAAAATGTATAAAAGGGAATATTTCATTTTGATTGAAAATTCTAATTCAATGAAAGTGACAAAATGCATGATTCATTTTTATTGCAAATTTAATTCCAACAAAATGTAATAAAGATGATACTTCATTTTTGTTCAATTTTTTGATTCAACAAAAATGTTTGATTCATTTTTATTGCAAATTTAATTATAACACAATATAATAAAGGTGATACTTCATTTTTGTTGAATGTTTTGATTCAACAAAAATAACAAAAATGTTTGACTCATTTTTATTGCAAATTTGATTCCAACAAAATGCAATAAGGGTGATACTTCATTTTTTTGAATGTTTTGATTCAACAAAAACAACAAAAATGTTTGATTCATTTTTATTGCAAATTTAATTCCAACAAAATGCAATAAAGGTGATACTTCATTTTTGTTGAATGTTTTGATTCAACAAAAACAACAAAAATGTTTGATTCATTTTTATTGCAAATTTAATTCCAACCAAAAGTAATAAAGGTGATACTTCATTTTTGTTGAATGTTTTGATTCAATAAAAACAACAAAAATGTTTGATTCATTTTCATTGCAAATTTAATCGTAACACAATATCACCCAAAATAACAGATCTACATAACACATCAAATACAGATCAAATCACGTAGCATAGCATGTAGAAATTTACAGCGGATCGATGATAATACAATCAAGATTAATTCTAATTATTTAAAATAAATAAAAATAAAATAGAATTCTCACAGTCGTTTAAATCTGAATGGTTCAGATCTGCAATTTTGGCCAAAATTTGATCAGCTCAGAATTGGTTCTTTTCTGTCTAGAAACGCAGATCTCGGGCTCACGATCGCAGCGCTTCGAAAATCGTTCAGTTCTGAGTTCATATGAGTGAGTTATGATTTAATTTATGATGATAATAATTTAAATTTAAATAAATAAATAATTTAATTACATCAATACCCTTCTTCCGCTTAAATCAAAACATGGCCATGACCTTTCAGAATTGTTCGATTCTAGGTCTTCAGTTTTCGCTCCAATGGTTCAACTTCGCGACGATCCGACACCGCAGCGTCGAAGAGGGGAGAGAGGTGCCCCAATTGGGACCCACCGAGACAGGTGCGATCGCACCTATGGAGCACGGCGGCGGTTGATGCGTCGGCCCTTCGGGGTGTTGGAACTTCGCAGATACTTGATGGCAGAGGGCAAATCGGGTATGGATGGATAGAGGAGAAAGAGTACTACATAATTCCCCAAAGAGTCGATGGATTTCGTTGAACGATTTATGAGTTATTGGAGAGGGAAGTAAGGAGAAACGCTGGCCATTGAAAAGGAAGAAGGTGGCGTCCGTATTTTCTGATTAGGGTTTAGATGTACAACAGTATTTATACAGTATAATTTATATTAATTAATTATCTAATTAAGAAAATAACCCGTTAATCTATACGGACTCCAAATCCAGTCCAATAAAAGTTGTTCCTACCCAATTACCCCTATTCCGGAACCAATGGGCTAGGTCCCGTCAACCCAAACAATTATTTTTGGCCTGATTTCTTTAATTTAAAATTTAAATCCTTTATTTAATTAATTCGATCGTATATTTAAATTCATCGGGGCCACATACGGAATTCGAAAATTCCCGAAAAATAAATCTAGCTATGTTTTGACGATAGGGTCCTAACAAAATTAATTTCGTCGAATTTGGAGACCGTTTGAAAAATGGCCATTTTAACGGTCTATCAAATTCAATAAAAATTATCAAATCAGACTTTAACTTACTACGCTCCCAATTTTATTCCAAAAATTCTAGAAAATTAAACTTAGAAATAAATTGACATTCCGGATCCGACAAAAGTGGTTTCATCGAAAACGGAGGTCATTTGTATAATGGCTATTTATACGGGCTATAAATTATACTATATTCCATAGCGCTATTCTGAATATTCAACTGACCATAAATTTTTATTCCCGCTATGAAATTTCGATTTTTCGGATTCGTTGGAAAGATATTTTTAAATAGATTTAAATATTTTTAGTTTCACTAAAATCGGTTTTATTTTGAATCCTGTACATTCAGTCAAAGTTCAGATTCAACTTTTCAAACTACCGTACTATTTCTAATTCCTTTTAAAATTAAAATAAATATATTTGTTCTAACTTCGATTTAAATAAATTTTTAATTGTTATTATTTAAAATAATTTATTTTAACTACTCAAAATTCACTGAAATTGCCAAAATAAAAATTTTAAATTGGTTCTGATTTTCCGGGTTGTTACAATCTCCCCCACTTAAAAGCTTTTCGTCCCCGAAAATGAAACAATAGTAAAGTAGGAAACAAAACGGAAAATGCAAGCTATTGTAAATGTACCTCAACACAAGAGTTACTTGGAGATGTCCACTCTGCACTTGGGATAAGCCTGTTCGATGCTATCCTTAGTCTCCCATGTACAGTCTCTAGGATCCCCGCTCCACTGCACTTTGACTAGGTGGATCCTCTTGTTCCTCAGAACCCTGGTTTCTTTGCCAACTATTTTCACTGGCTCCCTTCTCACTGCTAAGCTCGGGGTAATCTCCTAATCTTGTTGTGTTGCTTCCTCCATAACTAAGTATGGATCATGAACATGCTTCCGGAGTTGAGACACATGGAATACATCGTGAACCCCTGGCAACCAGTTAGGCAACTGCACCCTATAAGCGAGAGTTCCAATCCTTTCGAGAATAGGGAATGGACCAATGAATCTCGACACCAATTTCCCAGTCTTCCCAAATCTAATTACCCCTCTCAGTAGGGAAACCCTCAAGTATACAAGATCACCAACAGAGAATTCTAAATCCCTTCTTCGTGAGTCTATTAGCTCTTCTGTCGGCTTTGAGCAGCCATCAATCGCTTCTTAATAAAATCAACTTTATCTGATGCTTCACGAATCATGTCGGGACCCAATACTAATCGATTGCCGGGTTCCACCCAACATGCGGGAGATCTGCATGGCCTGCCATATAATGCTTCAAATGGCGACATCTGCAAGCTTGCTTGGTAACTGTTATTTTAGGAGAACTCAACCAAGTGCAAGTGATTTCCCATGACCCGCCAAAATCAAGAATGCATGCTCGCAACAAGTCTTCCAATATGCGGTTCACCCTCTCAGTTTGGCCATCTGTCTGAGGATGATAAGCAGTGCTCATATTCAACTTGGTCTCAAGCTCTTCTTGGAAAGCTTCCCAGAATTTTCTAGCAAATATCGGATAACAATCACTAACGATGCTACTGGGAACTCCATGTAGTCTGACAATCTCTCTGAAATAAAGCTGTGTCAAACTTCGAGCTGTTCTATTAGATTTGATAGGGATAAAATGGGTAGTCTTTGTGAAGCGATCTACAATCACCCATATAATGTCATTGCCTTTTCTCGTTCGGGGCAAACCATCAATAAAGTCCATAGAAATTTGGTCCCACTTCCAACCTGGAACCTCTAGCGGTTGCAACAATCCTGCTAGCTTCTACTGATTGCTTTTGACTTGCTGGCAGGTGGGACATCTAGCAACATATATGGAAATGTCCCTCTTCATCGCCTTCCACCAAAAAATACGCTTAAGATCATGATACATCTTGCTTACTCCTGGATGAAGGCTGAGCTTAGATTTGTGACATTCATCCATAACTTCTCTTTTTAGCTCAGGTATATCTGGCACGCATATTCGCTCTTGCAGTCTAAGGGTTCCCTTGCTGTCTATTTGGAAGCTTAACGCTTCGCCCTTTCGAACTCTCTCACTAATCATCTGAATAATTTTATCATCTTTCTGAAGAGCAAAGATCTTATCCATCAATGTAGGTGTAATGATAAGACTGGCGATGATAAGATTGGTGCTGGCCGTATTCTTCCTGCTGAGCGCATCGGCTACAACATTGGCTTTTCCTGGAGTATATAAGATGTCCAGGTCATAGGCCGCAAGAAATTCAACCCAACGTTGCTACCTCAAGTTCAAATCTCTTTGGGTGAACAGATACTTCAAGGATTTGTGATCAGTATACAGCTCGAATTTCTCACCCAAGATATAGTGCCTTCATATCTTTAGAGCAAATACGATGACCATCAACTTAAGATCATGAGTAGGGTATTTCTTCTCATGTGGTTTCAACTGGCAGCTAGCATATGCGACTACTTTGTCCCTTTGCATTAGCACCACACCAATACCTTAAACAGTTAAAAAGGATAACATGTTAAAATGAGATTTGTCATTAAAAATGTCATTCTGACATGTTTGTTTAGATAAAAGGAATAACCTTCAGTGGAAGCATCTGTCCAGACTTTCAAATCCTAATTTCCATCAATAATGGTCAACACAGGAGCAGTGGTCAACCTCCGTTTCAGCTCTTGGAAAGCTGCCTCACATTCGGGTGTCCAAATGAACTTTGTATGCTTCTTAGTCAGCTTTGTTAATAGACAAGATAATTTCGAAAAATCCTTAATGAATTTCCGATAATAGCCAGCCAGTCCTAAGAAACTTCTGACTACTGAGGGAGTGCTAGGCTGCTTCCAATCTTGGATGGCTGAGATCTTTCCTGGATCTACTGAAATGCCTTCCTTTGATACAACATAGCCGAGGAATTTCACCTCTTCTTGCCAGAATATACATTTGGAGAATTTGGCTTTCAACACATTTCTTCGCAAAATCTCCAAGACTTCTTTCAGATGCTTTTCATGCTCAGCAGTGGATTTAGAAAAGATCAAGATGTCATCGATGAAAACCAGCACAAATTTATTTAAAACATCCCGTAATACTCTATTCATCAGATCGACAAAGTATGCTGGAGCGTTGCATAAGGGGAAGGGCATCACTAGCCATTCATAAAATAAGTCTGGTCCTCTGAAAGCGGTCAACGGGACACATTCTTCGGCAATGCGTAGTTGATGGAAACCTGTAGCTAGGTCGATCCTGGAGAATACTTGTACTCCATTCGAGCGGTCCAAAAATCATCAATGTGTGGTAGTGGATATTTATTTTTCAACGTTTGCTTATTGAGGTCACGGTAGTCCACACATAGTCTGAGCGTACTGTCTGACTTTGGGACAAACACCACTGCTGCACCCCAGTTTGAGAAGCTAGGCCTGATCAAACCCTTCCACAAAAGTTGCTTAGTTTGATTGCTCTGCTCCTCTTTTTCTTTTAGTGTAATTCTCCGAATAGGGTGAACAACGGGATCCTCTTTTTCTTTTAGTGTCATTCTCCGAATAGGGTGCACAACGGGCCTTGCATTCGGAGCTAAGTCAATCCTGAAGTCGATTTCTCTGCTCGGAGGTAAGCTGTCAACTTCTTCAAACACATCTGCATAATCTCTGACGACAAGAATATCCTTAATAGAAGAAGGAGTAACTTCTAGAGAAGACCAGAATTCTTTCCTATTTGTGGCTGAGCCGTGGCATGGTATAGCAATAATATCTCCGAATTTTGTTTTGATTCTGACTACCCTTTCAGTGCATAGTAACCCAGCCTCGTACTTTGTTAGCTAATCTAGTCCAAGTATGATATCATACCCAGAAAAACTCATAACGATCAAGTCAAAAGGAAACTGGAAGTAAGAATAAGAAACAAGCACTCTACAATACCGATTGAGCAAAAGTGAACCTCCTATCGGACTACGGGTTCTAATCGATTCTTTAAGTTTTCTTGGTTTTAGTTTTAACTTTTTTATTGTGTCACTAGATATGAAACTTCTTGATGCCCTAGTGTCAAACAATACTGTAATAGGAATGTTCTTAATGTTAAGAGTACCTCCTAAAACATCAAGTTTACCAGCTCCCTCGGAAGAAGCCGGTGCAGCCACTCCATCATGGACATGTGCCACTTGAGAATTCTTCAGCAACGGGCAGTTTGGCTTGATGTGCCCCTTCTGGTGACAATTATAGCACTCCCTCTTATCCTGAGAACTTTGACTAGGCCCAGACTCATTTATCCTTGGCCTTTTGGGAGCTCGACATTCATAGTCGAAGTGCCCCATCTTCTGGCAATTAAAGCATTTCACCTTGGATTTGTCCCTTTTTTTTCCCTTGGGGCTTGGCGGCTGAAGAGCTGCTCGTCTCTGGTTTCCTGTCAGCTTGCTTTCTTTTGTTATTATTCTGATTCTTTTCACACTTCTGCTGTGCATTCTATCATTATCCTCAGCGGCAAGCCATCTCGATCACTTCATTAAAGGGGAGCTTAATGCAAGAAGTGACCCTGTTCAGGTATTTCTTAGAGAGGCCATTGATGAATCTTTTGTTTTTCTGCACTGGTTCCTGAACTAACTCTGGAGCATAGCGTGAGAATTCCTCGAACTTCCGCACATATTCTGAAATAGTCATATCTCCCTGCTATAGATTGGAAAATTGATCGTGGAGCCGCTCTACTTCCTGCGGAGGGATATACTTATCATTGAAGAGTTCTTTGAATCTGGCCCAAGACATGTCGGCCACATTGTTCCCAATTTTGACTGTATCCCACCAATTTTCAGCTCCATCTTTCAATAGCCATGTTGCCAAAAAGCGCTTGCGTTGATCTTCCAATTCCAGGCCTTTAAATATTTTCTCGCAATTCTTTAGCCATGCTTGTGCCTCAATCACTGTCTCTCGCAAAGGATACACCCCCTAGATTTCTGAACTTCTTGGACATTTTATTTAATTAAACGGCTACGGGGTGGAGGTGGTGTTACAGCCTTGGGAGTGGGTTGTCCCTGAGCAGTGGGAGTCTCATCTCTAGCTGGTCCTCTAGCCCCACCTCTGCCTCGGGCTCTAGCTCTTGCTCTAGTGCTCATTCTCTAGTTAGTTCTGTACCATCAAGGAAAGAGTCAGACTAACAGAAATGATAATTTTAAAGGAAAGGTTAAAAGTAGAGACATATGATAAGATGATAATGATGTAATAATAGATTAATATGTGCTATTCTTCTGTGTTCATTCTAGGACATTACTAATTCTATCTCTAATGAGCTACTCGTCTTAGAATACTACCGATTCTATCTAGACGAATTGTTTTAAAAATGTTATACTCCGAAGCTAAGGTTAACCTTTAGCTCTGATACCAACTGTGGCGACCCCAAACTTCCGTAGTACGAAAGTAAGGATAATCATAGGAATATAACATAATTACAATAATAACAGATCTCAGATAATAGCATAACACATAATCATTGCAATGGAAATAAGAATGTCATCACAACATAACATCAAAGACATCAGAGTACGCAGTTACATGATACACTTAGCAAATAGAAGTCTCAACAAAGAAAGAAATAAGTCTCAATCTCCATCAAATACATCAAAGATCAATAATGTCTAAACGTCTCACGTAGAAATAAACAGATAAAAAGGAAAAGGTTCTTCATCTTCTTCCTTAAGCAAGCTCCAATCCAGAATGTATCCATACAAAAACCTATCACTTGGTTGCCCGTGTGAAAAGAGGGCACCCAAGTTTGCAAAGTGGAACAAACTACGAGTCAGTCATGGAACTGGTATGAGAAATCTTTCTTAACTAACAATATGGCTAATCATAGGACCACCCGCTAATGCGGAACGGGTTTACTCCATTGAATTGCCAGTGCAAATGTTTAATAAATTTTATTTCAAAAACAACGCAATGTTTTTTTAGAAAATGAAACCATTATAAGACTCAAGTCCCATCACACAATGCAACGCAAACCGGAGGATAGAATTTTACCTTAAAATGATCAAAAATTCTTGATACGTAGAAAATAATATTTTTAATATTCATTAGTGTCTAATCAGTTTCAAAAATACTTCAAAGTAAATGTATCAATCCTAGACAGCATAGCTACCATATACTATGTCGCCATATATAGGTTTACAACCAAAACCGTAATGTCGTATTGGAGATTGGATTTCCATCATGAGTCAAGGCTAGGGACGATCTCCTTACCGATTCGAGACACTCTAGCAATGTCTCAGGATCACACCTACGGGCAACCCTTGGATCCTGTAGGGCCGGTCCACAAATACTTTAGTGGATTAGTTATGCCTGAACACACGCTTCCCAATCCTATTGTACCTATAAAATGGTCACAATCGACCAATAAATCTGAGGCACCTCATTCCATCAACCACATAAGTAAAATGTCAGGGCTTGCAAAACCCTGATACCACTTCTAGCTAGAAAGAAACGTGTGCACTCCCTGCGTTCCCTTGTCCCGTTTTTGACTCTTACCGGGGTGTGAGGCTCGCAAGGTAACGTTATACACAAAGCTATGCCGAAATAGGCAATGCTTTGATCATCATCCACAAGGCTCTGCTTTTCAACAAAAGCCTCGATCAATTGCATCTTGGCATGTCACATTGACAATTCACGCCATGCGATCGATAACTACCAATATATAACCTCTGAGCTCATGTGGCTCAAAGAAGGGTGTTAAGCAAGAGAATAAATTCTCTGCCACCACAGATATATATTAAATAGAAATCAATTTAATTTACATGAAATGAAATCCAATGTCGTACACACATCCATTTACAAGTCCGTTCTGGGTCTGAACGAAACCGGAGTCACCTTATTCCTCGTCCCGTATGTCCAATACGGAAGAGAGGTGCTCGCATATCCGGACACCCAACAAGTACGTCCGGACAACTACCACTTTAACCCTTTACTGGGAGCTAACCAATGCCAAGCATCAGTAGTTATCTAGTCGATGTGAAGATCGCCGGTCTTCAATCGCCGTCTTTAAGATCTTCGATTTAGATCGTCGTATAATCATTTGAAATGAGATTGAACTCAGTCTTTTCAAATGATTCTCGCATATATATAGTTTAAAATCATTTCATATCGTTAATAGTATTTAATAACGATTTATCGCAATTGTATATATATAAAAATAGCTAAATTAATTTAACGGCTCTTCGGGTCAATAGGCGACCCTGGCGCTGTTTTTATCAAAATTTGCTTTACACTTATCTCGAAATCTAACCGTTGGATTTTAACAAAATTTATATCGATGGAAAGATTTTCCCAAAGCGGTCCTAACGGTTCCAGTTTTGGGAAAATCCGTCGGTCAGATCTTTCGGTATAATCGTTTAAAGTTACGATTCTGAAACGCGAACTACCGTGCGCGATTCGTTTAATTTTAATTTTAATATATATATATATATATATAATTATACATAAATATAAACCATTCGACGATTCCACTAACGCGCTTATCATGCCAAATAAAAGAATGCTTTTATTGGTATATCATGTCTACATATTCATCATGTCAAACAAAATATATTTCATTTTCATGAAAATTGAACCAATGACAAATAAAAGCTAATTTTTATTTGTATCTCTAATTTTAACTTTAATAAATAAAAAGGGAATATTTTATTTGTATAAAGTTTTCAGTGAATGTTCTTACAACAAAATAATTCATACAGATTCTAGTGTATGTACTATCATTAAAATGATATTTTAATCTTGCATATAAATTCTAGTATATGCTTTATTAATAAAAGTGTAATCTCAACTATGCATATAAATCCTAATATATGCATTGTAAATATAAATGTGATTTTAACAATGCATATAAACTCTAATATATGCAATGTAAATATAAATGTAATTTTAACAATGCATATATTTGATCATTTCAATTTGTTAAACTATTCTACTTTTAAACAAAATGTATGAAAGCGATGGTTTCATTTTCCTTTTTCCTAGCATGTTAAAAATAGTGTTTTAACTTACAAATGTTCTCTAACCTATGTTTTCTACCGAATCACTTTTATATAAAAATGAAATTTTTAAACGTTGTAACATCTTTATTCAAACAGCCAATACTCCCAATAAATCAACTCTACATTAAAATTTATGATTTTAATGTTTCAGCACTTTTATCCAAACACGAAATTTTTTTATATGAATCATTCTTTTATAAAGAATGATATTTTTAATGTTAACTTGCCTATGTTTTAAAAATGAACATTTTCTAGTGTGTTATTCATTTCATTAAGAACAAAATTTTAATGTAAACATGTTTTATTTTAAAACATGTATGTTTGTCCAACTTCTATTATTACATTAAAAAGTGAATTTTTAATGTAAAACATGCTTTATTTTAAAACATGAATCTTTGTCTACACTCTATTAATACATTAAAAAGTGAGTTTTTAATGTAAAACATGTTTTCATTTTTAAACATGAATCTTTGCACTAATTTCTAACATTACATTAAAAAGTATATTTTTGATGTAATCATGTTTTGATTTTAAAACACGAACACTTTTCTTATTTTTATAACATTACATTAAAAATGTTAATTTCAAGATAATCAAGTTTTTATCCTAAACATGAACATTTTTCTATTTTTCATTCTTGACACTAAAATATGAATTTTTAATGAAATCATGTTTTTATTTAAAACATGAACATTTTCTATTTTTCTATTTTTTCATTAAAAATGTAATTTTTTAATGAAATCATGCTTTTATTGAAAACATGTACATTTTCTATATTCTAATATTACATTAAAAATGTAAACTTTTTAATGTAATGTTCTTATTATTATTTTTCTTTTTAAAATCATTAACATTTCTATTTTTATGATAATTCCATAAAATGATAGAAATTTATATTTCATTTTTGTTGAAAATTCTAATTCAACAAAATGACAAATTTTGATATTTCATTTTGATTGAAAATTCTAACTCAATCAAATAACAAAAGTGTATGATTCATTTTGATTGATAATTCTAATTCAATCAAATAACAAAAGTGTATATTTCATTTTGATTGATAATTCTAATCCAATCAAATAACAAAAGTGTATGATTCATTTTGATTGATAATTCTAATTCAATCAAATAACAAAAGTGTAATTTTATTTTGATTGATAATTCTAATTCAATCAAATAACAAAAGTGTATATTTCATTTTTGTTGAAAATTTTGATTCAACAAAATATATAAAAGGGAATATTTCATTTTGATTGAAAATTCTAATTCAATCAAAGTGACAAAATGTATGATTCATTTTTATTGCAAATTTAATTCCAACAAAATGTAATAAAGGTGATACTTCATTTTTGTTCAATTTTTTGATTCAACAAAAATGTTTGATTCTTTTTTATTGCAAATTTAATTATAACACAATATAATAAAGGTGAAACTTTATTTTTGTTGAATGTTTTGATTCAACAAAAATAACAAAAATGTTTGACTCATTTTTATTGCAAATGTGATTCCAACAAAATGTAATAAAGGTGATACTTCATTTTTGTTGAATGTTTTGATTCAACAAAAACAACAAAAATGTTTGATTCATTTTTATTGCAAATTTAATTCCAACAAAATGTAATAAAGGTGATACTTCATTTTTGTTGAATGTTTTGATTCAAAAAAAAAACAACAAAAATGTTTGATTCATTTTTATTGCAAATTTAATTCCAACAAAATGTAATAAAGGTGATACTTCATTTTTGTTGAATGTTTTGATTGAACAAAAACAACAAAAATGTTTGATTCGTTTTTATTGCAAATTTAATCATAACACAATATCACCCAAAATAACAGATCTACATAACACATCAAATACAGATCAAATCACGTAGCATAGCATGTAGAAATTTACAGCGGATCAATGATAATACAATCATGATTAATTCTAATTATTTAAAATAAATAAAAATAAAATAGAATTCTCACAGTCAATTAAATCTGAATGGTTCAGATCTGCAATTTTGGCCAAAATTTGATCAGCTTAGAATTGGTTCTTTTCAGTCTAGTATCGCAGATCTCGGGCCCACAATCGCAGTGCTTCGAAAATCGTTCAGTTCTGAGTTCTTATGAGTGAGTTATGATTTAATTTGTGATGATAATAATTTAAATTTAAATAAATAAATAATTTAATTACATCAATACACTTCTTCCTCTTAAATCAAAACACGGCCATGACCTTTCAGAATTGTTCGATTCTAGGTCTTCAGTTTTCGCTCTAATGGTTCAACTTCGCGACGATCCGACACCGCAGCGTCGAAGAGGGGAGAGAGGCGCCCCAATTGGGACCCACCGAGACAGGTGCGATCGCACCTATAGAGCACAGCGGCGGTTGATGCGTCGGCCCTTTAGGGTGTTGGAACTTCGCAGATACTTGATGGCAGAGGGCAAATTGGGTATGTATGGATAGAGGAGAAAGAGTACTACAGAATTCCCCAAAGAGTCGGTGGATTTCGTTGAACGATTTATGATTTATTGGAGAGGGAAGTAAGGAGAAACGCTGGCCATTGAAAAGGAAGAAGGTGGCGGCCGTATTTTCTGATTAGGGTTTAGTATATACAACAATATTTATACTGTATAATTTATATTAATTAATTATCTAATTAAGAAAATAACCCGTTAATCTATACGAACTTCAAATCCAGCCCAACAAAAGTTGTTTCTACCTAATTTCCCTTGTTCCGGAACTAATGGGCTAGGTCTCGTTAGCCCAAACAATTATTTTTGGCCTGATTTCTCTAATTTAAAATTTAAATCCTTTAATTAATTCGATCGTATATTTAAATTCACCGGGGCCACATACGGACTCCGAAAATTCCCGAAAAATAAATCTAGCTATGTTTGACGATATGGTCATAACAAAATTAATTTCGTCGAATTTGGAGACCATTTGAAAAATGACCTTTTTAACGGTCGATCAAATTCAATAGAAATTATCAAATCAGAGTTTAATTTACTACGCTCACTATTTTATTCCAAAAATTCTGGAAAATTAAACTTAGCAATAAATTGACATTCTGGATCCGACAAAAGTGGTTTCGTCGAAAACGGAGGTCGTTTGTATAATGGCCATTTATACGGGCTATAAGTTATACTATATTCCATAGCGACTATTCTGAATATTCAACTGGCCATAACTTTTTTTTCCCGCTATGAAATTTCGATTTTTCGAATTTGTTGGAAATATATTTTTAAACAGATTTAGATATTTTTGGTTTCACTAAAATCCTTTTGATTTTGAACCATGTACATTTAGTCAAAGTTCAGATTCAACTTTTCAAACTACCGTACTATTTCTAATTCCTTTTAAAATTAAAATAAATATATTCGTTCTAGCTTCGATTTAAATAAATTTTTAATCATTATTGTTTAAATTAATTTATTTTAACTACTCAAAATTCACTGAAATAGCCAAAATAAAAAAATTTAATTGGTTCTAATTTTCCGGATTGTTACAATATCTCATTTAATGTACGTCTTGGAGCTACCATTTATTATGTACTTAAGTTGCATTTTTCTATAGTTAACTTTAAATCTAATTTATATTGTTAACATCACATCATGAGTACTTATAAATATAAAAGTATAAATTAAAATATGAGTTTACATATTTTATAGTTAAATATTAAATCACAGCTTTATATATATACACTTTAAATCCTTATTATTTTGACAAAAATCAACTCAATGAATTATATTATAGAAATATATATACTTCATAAATAGTTTACCTATATTATTAGTAAATGTCAAATCTTACACTATTTTTATAAAAATAAACACTTAAATATACATTCACTTCTTTAATTCTCAAACACTAAATAAAATATAAGTCATAAAATCTTATTACTACATATTTCCATATATATTTTTTATAACAAAATTGAAAACTAAGCTTTTACATTGCATAATTTGAGAAGGCTACTAAACCATTAAAACTATTATTTGAACTAAGGAGAATAAATTCTCAGTCATTAACCAACATTAAAATAGACTTTAATGATTAAAAGTATAAATTAAATATTCAAAAATAAATTGATACAATTCCAGGTTGTTACATAATCACTATAATTAGTCGAGGGCCTTGAGAAGGACATCTGCAACTTGTTAAATGTATATAAATTACAATAACTACTGTAATTAGTTTAATGTATCTGAATTTTATATAGGTTGGCCTAAATTACAGTAAACAAATCTAAATTACCTTCATAAAACATGCAAACCAATTACAAGCAAAGTTAGGGTTTTGTACAAAGAGGGTTTCTTACTATCTCACCAACTCTAACAAGCTCTATCGAGCTCTAGCACCCTCCAGATATGCTGAAAAAAGAAAAAGTTAAAAACAAAAAATAAATAAAAACAAATACGAAATATACTTACTAATCCAAGTTGGGCTTGCCTAAGAAACAACAAATCGAACTAACTTGAAGCTGGGTTTTGACTATATAACACCAAAAAACAAATTTGAAGCTGAGTTTGGCCTAATCAAAAACTGGGTTTGTAATTTTGTGAGGGTGAGATACGATGATGGTTTGTGTGTGTGAGTGTGAGATGATGATCTGGTAAGTGATAGACGGGAGAGAGATAGAGTTCGAGAGAGAGATGAAGATCGATAGTGAGAGATGGAGATCGATAGGGTCAAGAGAGAGAGTGAAGAAAATGGGGGAAATAATATTTGGTTAAGGAGGGAATGAAAATTTTGATAGAAGTATAAGAAAATTTTCCAGTGGGTTATTTCCAGGTTTTATGAAAGTGGAATAAACAATGGCTAATTTAATAAGCAATATCTGTGAAAACTTTTAACGTCGATAAACAAATATTGATGTTAAAAATTCCTTTAACATCAGTGGTTTTCAAAAATGATGTTAAAGTACCGATGTTGTAGCCACTATTTCTAGTAGTGTTGCATCAATATTGCACCTAGATTAGTCCCACAAACATCAGTATAAACTGTGAACATATTAGATCCATAGGATAATGTTAAAACTAGAGCACTAGTGAGAGCATTCTTCAACCTATGAAATGCATCCTTACAGTCCATATCCCAAGGGAAAGACAAACTGTTCTTAGTAAATCGGGTCAATGGTGCTAATATCTGTTTGAAGTCCTTAATGAACTTCCTTTAGTAACCCCCTAAGCCAAGAATACTCCTCACCTCAATCGTGCTCTTTAGGATCCTCCAATCCTATACCGCAACTATCTTAGTGGAATCAATGGCTAACCCATCCTTTGATACCATGTTCCCTAAGAAACACACCTCTTTCCTCCAAAATTGATGCTTAGAGAATTTTGCCTTCAATTGATGAACACGTAAAGTACGGAGAACCTCTACCAAATGCGAAGCATGGTCATCCTCATTCCTTGAGAAGACAAGGATATCATCCATAAAAACACCACTAACTTATTTGGAATGTCTCTGAATTATCTACTCATCAAGTCTACGAAATATGCTAGTGCGTTGGTCTGCCCAAAAGGCACAACCAACAACTCAAAGAAGTCATCAGGAGTCTAGAACACCATTTTATCGATGATATCCTCTTCCATTCGTAACTAATGGAAACCAGTAGTCAAGCCCAACAGAGAGAATACAGACGCTCCTACCAACTGACCAAACAAACCATCAATCCGAGGAAGTGGGTAACGGTTTTTCTTTGTGAGCTAATTTAACTCTCGATAATCCAGGCATAGATGGAGGGAACCATCATCCTTAGTGGTGAAAACAAATGGTGCCCATGTAACAACCCGGAAATTCTGAGCCAATTTAAAATTTTTATTTTGGCAATTTTAATGAATTTTGGATATTTAAAATGAATTATTTTAAATAATAACGATGAGAAACTTATTTTGAATAGAATTAGAACATGTATATTTATATAGATCATAGTTAGAATATAAATATTTATTTATAATTATAAAAGGAATTGAAAATGGCGCGGTAGTTCGATAATTCGATTTCAAACTTCATATGAATATACAGAATTCAATATAAGTCAGAATTGAACGAAACAAAAAAATATTTGAATCTATATAACTATATCTTTCTAACGAATGTAATAAACTGAGATTTCACTTTATAGAGTGTAATATATGTCCAGTTTAAAATCTAGAATAGTCGCTGTGGAAATTATACATGGCCCAAAAAGTCATATTTTGCATACGGATGAATTTGGACTCGAAACCACTTCCATTGAGTTAAAAATGCCGTTTAGAACTCTGAAAAGTATAAGCTTCGATATATTCCGATATCCGGAATAGTGACTATGGGTCTGGAGTTGTTCGGTTAACAATACATAGCCCTTAAAAAGTGAAATTTTGCATACGAGCTTAGAATTCGACGAGATAAATTTTTATGGATTCATAATGACAAATCATTGTTATGTTCCAAAGGGCGCGTCGAACGGAGTCAGTATGTGGCAGTGCGAGCTAAAACAGTTCAGGGTAAAACGAGCAGTCATTTTACAAAGGAACATTACTGATACGACCTCAGAATTCGATTCTACCTTTTTTTCTAGATTCGTATCGTCTAATAATGGTTAAATCCAAGAGGGTACGATTTTTGGAGTTAGTGTGTGAGCGTGCGAGAAGAAAAGATGCGCCAAAATCGCATTTTTGAGCAATATCTGAGCATATTCGTGATTTTTTTTGGACGGTCAAACGAACTCGGAATTCGACGAAACTTGTTTCGTTGGACTCGTCTTCACGTCTACTATCTCGTGTCCGAAAGCCGCGGCAGTTGGAAATCGTTCGGCGTTCAGGCGATACGCGAGAAACTAGCATATAATCACTTTTACTCCATTTCTCTCTTCATAATTTCACTTCTCTCTTCCTCTTCAAAAAACTCAAAAATGGCCTCTACCCTCCCGCCGCCGCTGCCCCCTCCTCCACCAGCCATCACCGGCCTCCGACCGCCAACCGCACCCCCTCCTCCTCTTCCCCTCCTCCTCCTCTTCCTCCTCCTCTCTCTCTCCTCTCTTTTATGTGATTTTGCAAACCCTAGGGGCCACCACCACCGTCGCTGCCGCCCCTTAGCCGCCTCCCCACCTCACATCAGGTCCAGCGCCCCCTTCCCCCTCCTCAATTCCGGCCGTGGGCTCCCCGGTCACCAAAAACTCATTTTACACTAATCAACCGTTTTGCAAATAAGCTCCTGACCGTATTTCGCCAATAACTCTCAAACGGTGCGTTTCTGGCCAAAGTCCCTCTAAACGAAAGTTGTAGAACACGAAATTATCTTCGATTTGGCTATATGGAAGTCGTGTTTTGGAGTTCGGAGCTGCTCGGAAAACGCGTTCGAAGTTTGTTGTTCAAAAGCGGTAAAATTCGTGTACTTTCGCGAATTCTGGCGAATTGGAGCATTTTCGGCAAAAAGTCCCTTAGGAGAAAGTTGTTCAAAATGGCGTGCTTGTGCTAGAAAAAAAGATGGATTGAAGATTTGAGCTTGTATGCGAAGTCTGGATCTCGAACAACAATTCAGCAGTACAGAAAAAGCATTAGAAAAAATCAAGGTGAGAACTTCTCACTCAAATTTCATTTTCTAGTTAGAAATATATACTAGGATGCAGACGGTGTTTAGTAGCACCCGACACCATCGTCCACAGACCGTGGACTTGTTTGTTTGGTTGTGTAGTTGGTTAAATTATTTGATTGAATTTGGTTGTTTGGTGAAATTGAATTGATTTGATTTGTATATGGCGTGGGCCATTATTAGACCGGGGGTAAGGCTAGACCTTGTCCCGTTTCTAGTATCGTGCCGTTATGCCGCCGAAATTTTGTAAAATAAGTTAGAAAAATAAAAATATCATTTTTATTGAAGAAATGAATTGAATAAAATATTTTTGTCGTTAAAAATATAATTTTTAACGTGAATATGAATATAGTGAATGTGTATAAATAAATATTCATTTGCAAACTGGACGGTTCGTTTATGTACATCTATTTGAAGGATATTGATTAGGACGATAAATTTTACACATCGCCCAACTGCACGAATAAAAATCTGTGTTTGTTGATGTGAAACCCCACGCGGGTGTTGGGATGATATTTGAAGTTCACGCATCCTGATTGATTAGTTATATGTCGATCGATTGATTGACAGGTTGTTATAAGCGTTAGATATCTATATTTGATGCTTATACGGCGTAGTGCACTTTGGTTGATGGTTGATTATTTATCAGTGTTATTATATACATGTGATGTATGTAAATCCATATAATTAACAATATATGGTAATTGATTGGGCCTCATTCCAATTGGGAAAATAAAGAATATTACAAAATAAAGATTTATGTGTTGACAGTACTCATTTATTGAGATTAGTCATGTGTTGAAAAATATAGATTCATGTGTTGAACGAAATATTTTAACAATAAAATTTACATCTTTATCATATATAAAATTAGAAACTAACTGGAAAATAGATAAGATGAGTGGTCTCCTGGGTATTGATCTGATGTTGTTTTCGGCCTTCGGGGTTAATGCTTAGGGAGTCGTTCTCTTGCTAATTTACAGTTAGAGTTTGATTAAAAATTAAATGATAGAAATCATAATTTTATAAAATATATTAAATAACAAAAATAGTCTCATGTGGATAGTACTCATTTGTTGAGATTAGTCATGTGTTGACAGAAATATAGATTCATGTGTTGAATAGAATAAATATTCATTTGTTGAATAGAATAACGAAGTTATTGAAATATATAAAATCGTGTTGATTAGAGATGCGCTATTTTGACGCGAACGATATTTATATCGATTATCCGTTTTTATAATAATTATAGAAAAGGAGGTGGTTTCAAAATAAAACACTTTGAAAATATTATCATTTGAATATCGATGATGTGGAATATTCGATTTTGATTCGAAATTGAATATGAAGTTTAAATCATTTCGAAAACGAATTTAAAACGATTTATAAAATATGTTTTAAATAGAAATCGAAGAAATATATATTATATATAATATAATGGCGTGAATAGAACGTGCCGCGCCGGGGCAGTTCGTGGATTTCGACCATTGACTTCGAATGGGCATTACGGGAGATCCGACCGTCGGATCCTCCTAAAACTGGAACCGTTGGGTTCGTATCGAAAAGAGCTTTCTAATGAATATTAGAAATTTGAAATTTAACGGTTGGATTTGGAGATATGTCCAAATCGATTTCAGAAAAGGTCGCTGTAAGTGCAGTTCGATGGCCGTTGTTGGAAATCGACTGTACGGGCCTTGATAAAATTATTAAAAATAGTAATACTTTGTGTAAAATCATAAGAAATGATTTTTGAAGAACTAGGGTGAAAAATCCCACATTTGTAAAGATAAAAATAGATTTTTATCGAAATGAACTAGATTTGAACTAGAATTAAATTCAATTCATTTTTGAAATAAATAAATTGATTTTGAATTGGTTTTTGGGTTTATCGTGAGCGGTGTTTTGAATAACACTTGTTCTTTAACCCGATAATTAATGCAATGTGATTTTGGGTTGTCGTGAATGGTATCTTCAATAATACTGTTCTTACACCCAACTGAGTTAAGAAGATCAGAAACTAACCGGAGATTAGTTAAGTTGAATGGTTTCTTGGGTATTGATCTGATGTTGGTTTCGGCCTTCGGGGTTAATATTTAGGGAATTGCTCACTTGCTATTTTACGGTTAAGGGCTGATAGAATGGAATGTGACTTTGGGTTTATCGTGAACCGTGTTTTAAATGACATTGATTCTTTAACCAAGTTAAAGATTAAAACTAAGTGAAGTTTTAATGAATCTTTAATTAGATTGAAATGATCGAGAACGGAGTATCACCAGTTTTGCTCCAAAGCGATGGTTAAATCTTTAAATAGATTTGAACATGAAATGGTAATTAATTTTACCGATAACACCGTGGTGTTAGATATGGAGTATTACCAGTTTTGCTTCATGGGATAAATAAGTTAGGATTGGGAAATAAAATAAATAATTACTTCCGTGTGGTTCGCTAATCCCGACTAGTTTGGAAAACCATAATTTGGTTTGAAACGATATCCAAAGGAAGATTAAAGAATAAATTCAAAAGAATTTATCTTTGATAAAATTAATGGGAACCTTTCCCTAGGAATGTGAAATTTAGAAACTAACTGTAGGTTAGCTAAGAAGGATGGTTTCCTGGATATTGATCTGATGTTGCTTTCGGCCTTCGGGGTTAATATTTAGGGAAATTGTTCTCTTGCTAATTTACGATTAGTGGCTGCTGAATTGGAATGAGGCGTATGTTGTGTTTGTGTAACATTTATTTATTATATACGCGGGTTATTCGGAAAGGCCGGGTTTATACCCATTCCGAATAACCGATTCGACGATAAGTCGAAGAAGAAGATGGTGGTTGAAGACCAGAAGTCTTCACATCGTTTGAGTGATTACCGATGATCTTGATTGGGCTGTACACCCAAGATGAGGGAATCAGTTGGTGGTCGTCCAGACGTACTTGGAGATCGATGGATATGCGAGGAAAGTGCCTCCGGTTTCATTCAGACCCAGAACGAACTTGTAAATGGACTGTGTGTCTGACATTGGATTTTATTCCGTGTTGATTATCTCTATTAAATATACATCTGTTTGGCGGTAGAGAATTTATTCTTTTGCTTAACGCCCTTCTCTGAGATGTACGAGCTCAGAGGTTGTATATCGATGGACATCAGTCGCATGGCATGAATTGCCAGTGTGGCATGCTTAAGTGGCAAATGATCAAGGCTTTTGTTGAATAGCAAAGTCTTGTGGTTGATGATCAAAGCACGGCCTACGTGGCATAGCTTTGTGTATAGCGTGAATTCGCGAGCCTCACACCTCGGTACGAGTCAAAAACGGGATAGTGACTACAGGGAGAGCACGACGTTTCTTTCTAGCTAGTGGTGGTGTCAGTGCTTAAACTGGCTGACATTTATATACTTTTCACCTATGTGGTTGTTGGATGCGAGGCGCCTCGATTTTAAGTCTGTAAGGGCCGGGAAACGTGTGTTCAGGAATACTAATCCACTAACGTAAGTGTGGACCAGCCCTGAAGATCCAAGGGTTGCCCAGAGTATGTAGTCCTTAGACATTTGCTAGAGTGTCTCGAAGCGGAGAGGAGCTTGCCCCTTGCCTCGACTCATGACAGAAATCCAATTTCCAATACGAGATATTTCGGTTTTAATTGTAGAACCTAGTATGGCGACATAGTGGTATGGGACATTCATGCAGCCTATGAATGATATTTATGATTGAAATTGTTTTTGATACTATGCACTTATAATAGTATCAAATGATTTGTTTTAAACGTACCAAGCATGTTTGGCTATTATAAGGTAAAACCCTATCCTCCGGCTTGCGTTGCATTGTGTGATGGGACCTGGATCTTATAATAGCTTCATTTTTCTAAAAAGCATTGCGATGTTTTATTATATGCACTGATATTCTTGGGAGGAAACTCGTTCCGTGTTATACGGCGTGGTCCCTTGAATTACCCTTCTTTAAAGTTAAAATAATAACTGTTTCAGTTCTCACACCAGTCACATGACTGACCTGGAGTTTATTGTTTTAACCTAAACTCTAGGTGCCCCTATTTTCGACACGGGCAGCTAGTAGTTTTGGTTTTGCAGATTTATATTCACAGGACCCTGATTTACAGCTGGAATGATGCTCGGAAAGCTCTGTATCCGCGCATTACTTTCAGTTTTGTATTGTATTGATTTTCCGCTGCTATGTAATTTATTGTAATCTCTAATATTTATCAAATGTATTTTATTCATTTATACTCTGTATATTCTTGTATTCTGATGAAATTGTTGTAATAGCAATGAAATGTTCTTCTGTTTGCATTCCGGTATGGCTTGTTCTCAATTCTATCCGTGCTTTCCTTCACGGGGAAGTTCGGGTCGTTTCAGCCCCCACCTAAAAACCCCCTTTTAATAAACCTTGGAGAGGTTGATTCAACCCTCTCGCAAACCGAATAGCCTTTTTGTTAGTTGTGCTAATAAAATCCATGCCAGATACATACCAAAACCGCTCCAATTGCATTCCTTCCTCAGCAGGTGATAGAAACTTCCTCTCGAACTATTTCCGAATCTTGCCCAAACCATATGCCTTCTCGTAGCCTCTACAGTCTCCTACCAAAACAAGGCTTCCTCCTTAAGTTGCCAAGTTGCAAGTCGAACTCTCAACCTATCCTCAAGTTCCAACAACTCGAAAATCCTCTTAGTCTCTCTAATCTAGATATGCGCCTCCACAAACGTCTCGGTACCCGTAAAAATCTTGTTGTCCAAGTTAGAAAAGTCCTTATAAAGCTTGGAAAAATTCGTGGCTGCAGGTGGGTTGGGAGGAACCACAATAGTGGTGTAGAACCTATGCATGTTCTTATCCCTCAGCGGGCGTCGTAGGCTCTAATTAGCTGCGGAACCAACCGAGGTTATGAACTCCCTCAGGAAGATTAGGGGATTCTGACATGCTGCACAAAAGAAAGGATATAAACTTAGGATTCGAAGGAACCAAAGGAATGTTGTAACTTGATTCAGGGGATATATTTTATTTTCAAATATAACTTTTGGGTTTTGAAAAATAAGTTTTATTTCATAAAATTTTATTTTAAAACAAAACTTTAGTGTTCTTGTAACCTTAGGCTTTGATACCAAATGTAACACCCTACATCCCTTTATGTTATCCCAATATAGAATCCTGTTAAGAAATATGGAGTGTTGTAGGTATAAAGACAAAAAGACTTGTGAGCTGTTGTGATTACTAGCACAATTGATAAGAAAAGGAAAAAAATAGATAAAATAGTAGTTATAGTGTCATAAGAGGGTAAGTATTTGTGCACGTCTAAAAGTGAACAAATATAATAAAGATAGTAGAAATGACATAAAAGATTGACTGTTCTCATTCATATGATTTGACAATGATGACTGTTTACACTTCTACAAATTTGGAACAATAAATATAATTAGAAAGAAATCTCCTAATACTACCCAATCAACCGGCTATAACCCAAACGTGAATAATCTATGCCTATTATGAGTTTGGGTTTATCCGGCCCTAGCCCATCAACAAAAGACATAACCTTATTTACAGGTGTTACAGTGGTTTATTTTCCCTAATCGGACCAATATACGCACAATGACCAGCCGGAACACACCCTTACCTACCACTACTTAAACCAATTTACATCCATAATACGGAATGATGCATACCCTTGCCTCTTAATTGAGACCAAAAGTGATAAAAGTGTACGCTGCATGGAATGGATCCCAACCAATAACTAACTTGGCTCAAATTCTCAACCCTTGACTTGGCCCCTCACACAAATTTTATTACGTCCTTAATTTACCTACACACTGTAAATCAATTGTTCATATTAAAGCCTAACGCTAAATTTTAGGCTCGTAATTTACTCATAAACTGTAAAAATAAGTATGTACATATTAAGGCCATATTTAAATTTTCTTTTTAGGCTCGTAATTTACCCACACGCTGTAAATCATTATATACATAATAAAGCCTAATGTTATAATTTTTAGGTTCGAAATTTACCCAACCACCATAAATCAATATGTACATATTGAGCACTATTGTCTTTTCAAGCAATTATAGTCATATCAAAATTGCAAATAAGTCATAAGTGTTTACTATGATTTCAAATTATCATACAAATGCAATTTAATGATTATAGTCTAATTTCTATCATAATATGTTCAATAGGAATTTATAAAGTCCAAACCAGATTTAAATCCAATTATTCCCATTTTAATTGCAGTTTTCGACATATTCAATTTAGCCTCAATTTGATTATTCCAATTCAATTAGTTTTACCCCAACCCAAGTGTAGAACAAAAGAATAATAATCTATTGTATGTTATTATTCATTCTGATTCATGCCTAATTCAATTGCATTCATATGCCTTTTTGGCATTTTTAAATATAACCCAAACAAACTACAAAACTAGAAATAGAAAGGGAAAGAGATTTGAACATAACATTTTGCAGAAATGTGAAAAGAAATTGTAGAAACAAACAGAAGGATTTAAAGAAAGAAAATAGGGACAAATTAAATCTAAAAATAAAATGCAAATAATCTGATTCTATAAATAGACAGCGAATAATTCATATTTGAAATTATTTAAAACTACTATTGTATATATTTTTCTTTAACTTGTCAAAAATCTAGATAATCATGATAATCTCACTAAAATTAGATTTTCCATTCGCTTATGTAGAAATATCCAAAATAAATAATCATCTCGCCATAATTTGTGTACAAAAAAATATATTCTAAAATTATATTTTTATTTGAAGGAGGAATAGGGATGGCGGAAGCATAGGAATAAAGAAAGGAGTTGTGTGTAATGGGGGAGGGCTAGAGGCTTATTTATTATTGGAGAAAAATAATCTTGGCCACTCGATATTAGGTTTTTAACCCAGAACATAATATGCAGAGAATAGTCCCAAAGTCTCAAGATAAATCTTCATTTCCATGCCAAGCACGAAATCGTGCCTAGCAATGTACTGGGTCGACCCATCTATGGTATGGGTTGTCCTAATTCCAATGTGATTTAAACATTATTAATTAAATTAATTCGTTTTGTTTAATTCAAATTTGAATTTTAGACTTCTATTCGTCGTAACTTCTTCATTTTAAGTCTGTTTTACGCAAATCAAATGTTTATCTGAATCAGAAAATCGTAATGAATCCAATGGTGTTGCCCAATTCCCATAAAATTTCAACTTATTCTTTAATTAATTTGTTAATTGGTTTACTATTCATTAAAATTCGGGTTGTCACAGATCCCAGAATACTGATCCCCGAAGACTAAGGGGATTTACACCAATCCTTAAATATCGATCCCCGAATACCGATCCCGCATGCCTTAGAGAAAGTTCAATGCCACATCCAAATCCATATCCAGGGATATGAATTATAAATACTGATCTCGAGATACAAATGGTGAGTATCGGTCCAGGGATACGAAAAGTGAAACTGATCAGAAGATACTTAGAAGATTTTTCCATCTTACAACCTTCGCGAGTTGCACCGATCCGAACGTGTTCCCGGGAGTTGTGCCGACCCAGAAACATGTAACCATATTTCTGAGTTCTCTAGAACTTCGCTACTTCGTCTGAATCGCTTCAAACCTTCGTGAGTTCGTACTCGAGTCCCAAGTACTTCGATAGCCATAAATCGATGTGTGGCTAGCTCAAAAATAGGGGGGTCAACATCATTGATGAACAGTAGATCTGCTTTAAAATTCGCTATTTTCCGTTGCACCCGCTAAATCAACTCTTTTTAACACCCGCTTTATTAATATATGAAGCATGATTTGACTAGTTCTTTTTCAAAATAAATCAATAAAATTAGTGTAAATAGATATTTTTAACACAGAAATGTCTAATATATGGTAGAAATCTATTATAGTCATCAATTCTAATGTGTTAACCATGATATTCTATGATTTTATTATATAAGATTAATAGATATTAGTTCTTCTGTACAAATGATGTGCAAATGATAATTAATTTATTTTAAAATACTTATTTTTGCATATGATATAACTTTTTGCACCTCCATTATATCCTCGCTATTTTCCTGCTTTATGTCCGCTATACCTTTTTACACCTACACCGCAGAACCACTAAGTGTTTCAACTGCACAATGTTGGGTCAGCAAGTCCGAATCTAATGCCTTTCGATCAAAACCGAAAGGGGCTTTCTAGTCTTGAAAGGAGGCTCATTTCTCCTTTTCAGATTTCAAAGGTCATTAGCTCAAGCTCGGCATTATCTCTTTCGGTATGTTGCTCGTTCTTACTCCCCTTCGTCTCATTTCTTGTTATTGTTCTGTCTTGGTTATTTTTGGTGCTAACACCACCATGTTTATATCAAGAAAAATGGCAAAATTAGTTTTTCTTACAAATATAAAGTTTATTAAGTCACATGGTATAAATAATATACGTAAACAATAATAAAAATTCTTAATACATTATACACTTATCTCAATATATTTATCATAAATTAAAGAGAATAATTTTCACTTTAAATACCTACATTTTAAATTTCTGCAATTATTTGTTGAACCTCCTCGATTCTTTCATGATATTTTATACTTCAATACATATGTTTAAACTATTCATGAAATCTTAAATTATAATTATTAAAATAATCTTAGAGAGTATTTAGTCCATTTTCTAATAGTTGTTAAAAATATATGCTAATTTTACTATGTAAATTCATATTAAAAAAGGTAGTTTTCCATGCATCTATAAAGATGTATAAATCGCATAACATGAATTGTGTATATCAACAATAATGATAAAGTTAATTTGTAAATTTGTGATGATTCGTTTATGTAACAACCAACATTTAACGTATCGAAGGATTGTAAAATATTTTTAATTAATTCTCCAAGGGTAGAATCATTCTCATCTTTTGATATGTTGTTCATGGGAACGCGAGACATGTCCATGATTTTTACCAATTCAATTTGTGACCATATTCCTCATGCTTTTTTAGTGCATAATTTTCGAATGGTATTGAACCAGGAGCTGGGATCAATCTCAATGAATTGGAAACGGTGTTTCCAATTTCATAGAGTGGTCACATTAAGGATTTAACTAAGCGGTTTAAGAAGAATCAATGTTTTAGTGTTGCTTGTTTTCTGGAAAGGCTAATTAATCATTAGTGGCTTATTAGTGAGGCCCATTAAGGCTAGGGGTTGTTGGCTATAAATAGGAAGGCGGGGCAAAAGAGAATTATTTAGTCTCTTCATTTCTCGTTTGGTTAGGTGTCTGTGATTCTCCGGCCCAATCAAATACACCTCCACTTCATTTCCATTCATAGATTTATGAACTATGATTGAAGATCAACATCGAGGAAGGGTAGATCACATCAACTGATTTTGATTCAGAGGTCGTTCTTCGCTATCCTTTGCTTTTCGAATTTGGAAACTGTTGATTTGAAGATATTTTGCGGAATTGGTGGGTGATAAGTGTAACACCCCACTTCCGTTAAGGTCACTCGCAAAGGGAATGCCTTAACTTCGGTGAAATGTTATAAGTAAACAAAACAGAAATTTACAAGACAAATATGTAAAGTAGTACTTGAAATTTTTTTAACTTTATTACAGCAGAAACAGAAATAAGTTTGGTTACATGACAATACCAAAACCCAAGTACACAAATATCAGTCTTATACAAAATCCTTCATAATGCATAATTTTAAAGCCATAATCCCCAACAGAGAATGCCATAAATAGGTAGAATCAAAGCCAAGCAATATTTCAAGCACTTCTAGCACTTCAAGCAGATGGAACCTGAATCAATCTCCTATGATTCCACCCTGAGAACCTGGGAGGGAACGGAAGAAACGAGGCGAAACAAACTAGGTCAGACATACGTCTGGTGGGTCCAGTGACTTTCAGCATATAAACAGATAACAGTATCATGACATGCAAATAAAACTGGATGAGCGATAACCATAACAGGAGTAGCAGGTTAATAGAAGAGACAAAATGATATAGGCTAAACTAAGCATCTTACTTGGTTTTCATTTCTCTGCACTAATACTAGTATAACAGAATTAGGTGTTGTCCTAATGTCTAAACAGAAAACAGAATGATCTCTTCAGAAACATGATACTAGAAATTGGCCTTTATCACCCTAACAGAGACAGACGTTCAGAAACAGAATGCTAGTAATGGGCCTTTACTACCCGAACAGAGACAAATGGTACAGAAAGAATGCTAGTAATGGGCCTTTACCACCCGAACAGAGACAGAAACAGAATAATCCCTTCGGAAACAGAATATTAGAATTAGGTGTACACTAGTAATGGGCCTTTACCACCCCAACAGACGGTACCACACAGAAACAGACAAATGTTACCACCCCAATAGAAACATATGGTACCCCAACAGAAACAGACAGAACTAAGTGTACCCTAAATTATACCCCAAGCGATCGGCTCCCTAATACATAAATACACTGTGTCGGCCCCACAGAAGAGTGTATCACTCCCTAAAGTGGCAACCTATAGACACAGACCTATTTATAGATGTCACGGCGTCTTATATCCTCAGAGCATACCGGATCCATGCACGCACATGACCCGGTTGGAATGCACCATCAACACCCCTCGCCATTATCCATATGAACCTCTTACAATTATTTCAGTAAGCGTGCCTTGGACCCCTACCTAGTGTTGGGTCATAGCTTTGATACCAGAAAGGGTTACTGACTAATATGGGTCCCAAAAAATAGATGACACAAGTAATTACCCCTCCTAACCTTGTATTCCTAGACTAACAGATTTCAGATTAACTTGCTTATAGATTTCATATGTACAAAGTCCAGATTTACTAATTCTCAGATCAGACATACAGGTTAACAAGTTTTCAGACTAACGGACCAGATATACAGATTTACAGACTTACAGATTGTTTCACCTAACCTTGTATTGGGCCTACAGATTTTCAAATGGGTTTATTAGATTCATTAGTCCAGTTGTTTTAACCCTATCCACCAAACACGTTTTAGGTATCACATTTATCTTAGATTTGCATTAATTAAATATTAATGCACATACCTCTCACATTAGGTCGGTAGCTTGTGGCCGCTGGATGTGCCGGGCGGTTCCGGGCAGACTTCTGCCACAAGGCAGACCTAACCTCGTGTCTAAGCATCTTTATGCCTACGACCTCTCACATTAGACTGACAGTTTGCGGTTGCTGGTTAAGCCGGTTGGGTCTGGGCAGGCTTTTACCGCAAACAGAGTCTAACCTCGTGTCTCAGCATTCTTATTTTAGCTAAAGTATTCATTCGCAGATTATGCCAATATCAGACTAATTATGCCAATTCGACAAATTAACTTCTTTACAAGTTATAGCAGATTATCCAAAGTTCTATTAACATGTTTTGCTCAATTTTAGATCGAGCCTACAGATTTTCATACCCCAAATTACCATATTTAGTTTCAACAGATTTAGCAGATTAGGCAATTTAACAGATTTAATCTTCCCTTAAAATTTCATTGACATACCTCGCTTAATCATAAAATTAAACCTAATTTTACGTGCTCAAATTATGGTCATAATTCACGATATAACATATGCCCCAAATTTCTAGTTAAATTTACATAGTACAGAATATTCTCCAAAAATCCTAAATCATGATATACAATATGAATTATGCCAATTTATAGCCTTTGATTTCAGCGTATGTCAAATATCCAAAATCCCCATTTAGACGTATTCACAATTAATAGTTATCCTATTTTAATATAGATCTTTTACGCCTAAATCATACATCTTTTTTCTTCCAAGTCATAGATCGTCATATAAAATATGCCCCCAAATCTAGATCTTAAATTACAACATGTATTATGTCCTCAAAATCAGATCTTGAATTATAGCATGCATTATGTTCCCAAATTACAAGTCATATGTTGTCATACAATAATTCTCCTTCTTCCAAATCATAAACCGTCATATATAGTATGCCTAGATCTAGATCTTAAATTACAACATGTGTTGTGTTCTCAATTTAGTCACAAATCAGTTATATCCAATTATGCATCATTCAATATTTTCCCCAAATTTAGCGTTCGTGCGTTCATCTCTTATGAGATTTGGCTCAGGCTCGTGGTAGCCTGGCTATAGAATAGAAAGAAGGAAGAGATACAAAATAGTTACAATAAGATAGATCTACACAAAAAAAACAGATCTGATAAACAAGAATAAGATAGATCTACACAGAAAAACAGATATGATAAACAGGAATATGCATAATCTCCAATTCAGATTTATAACCACGTCAAGATCATTATTAAATTTCATATCTGAAAATAATTGTACTCCCAATTCGTGGTTTAAGAAAGAGAAGAACAATTCTGGGATCTAATTTTCTGGAGTTGATTTAGCTTTCCGTTGTTGTAGGCGTTGATTTGTTATCTTTTAATCCTATTCAGATTGGAAGAAGAAGCACTTGTTCTAGCTTAGGTTTCAGCAGAGTAGCGACTCCATTGATTTATTTTAATATGAATTAGGGCATTGTATAGGCGAAATGAAGTTGTGTGGAGAGAAAGTGAGGTTTGGGGGTGTTTAAATAGCTTAGGAGCAACGAATCTGGTCAGAACGGGCCCAAATGCATAAAAACGAATCTGCCCACGGATCTGGAAAAGGGGGGGAGGGGGGGGAGGTCGACCCCATGGTCGACCTGTTCTACCCAGGTCGAACCCCTGGTCGACCTGGGTCCTAGGCAGGAATTTTCCCGCCAGCCCGGGTGTGTGATTTGAATTTCGAAACTCTAAATTTGAATTTGGGCTGGTTTTTATTTTAAATTTCTGAAACTTCTAAGTGTCATAACTTCTTCATACAGAGTCCGATTTACGAAAACTCGGACTCTATCTCAAGCTGAATTCTGAGACGAACACAATGGCATTACCCGTTTCCTTTACTTCTTCTTTTAAAAATTAAGTATACTTTGTTTTGTTACTTTATGTTCACAGAAAATACGGGGTGTTACATTCTCCCCTCCTTAAAGGATTTCATCCCCAAAATCTTCAAGTTAAGAAGAACGTGTCCAACCATCCAATCACTCATCTACTCAACCATCATCCACAAGCATCCGTTGTCCTTAGAAAACTTCTAATGTTGTATGAACATATGCAAAAGTGTGTGTATATGTCTCTTATCTAATGCAAAGATCAGGCGGTCTACTGATTCAGTTGACCTCCTCGATGCGAATTATGTTAGTGTCATGAGTCCAATTATGTATGCAAGAAATCCTATTTGATACACATCATTTCTATATGAGTGCATAACCATTCATCCAAATGCAACATCCATGTGATGAGTCAATCATTTTGCATCCACAAAAATTGAAAAATGCACACACATCCATATGCAATATGAGAGTGTTTTTGAGCCGATCTAGTGCCTAGTGTGTGTATACGCATCCACGAGCAACCACTAGCAACCACTTGAATCCACTTGCAACCATCAAACATAACATGTCTCAAACACATGTTTACACCCATTAGTTTCTACCTAAAGGTCGAAGACTCGATCGATAGGATACAGCCGAATGATAGAAACAAGTACAATTAAAACAAAAGTTCTGTTCCCATTAGACATCGGTTAAGAAAATAAATCCCTAAGTATCAACCCCGAAGACCAAAATCAACATCAGATTGACACTCAGAGAGTTACTCCCATTAAACAATGTCAAAACTGGAAACCTACTTCACGCTTCGAGTAAAAAACCTTATCCTTTTCAGAAATATTCAGATACTTACAGACTACTGGTACGGATCAGATTATCAAATGATTCTTAGGAAACTAAGCATGATAAAACCCCACTATATCCCATAAAAGCCAGAATGTATGCATCATATTCAACTTAACGCCCAATATAGATACCTTCAAACCCCAACCTATCACAAACAGATGAGTCGTAACCCTCATGGGGCTTGAGATTATAGCGGGATCAGAAACAAGACTAGTATTAAAGTGCAGAGTCTCAATTACAGAATCAAAATGCCAGAATCAAAAAGAGTTTTAACTCAATAATCAGATAAGGGAATTAATCCTTCTATAGAAATTTTCCTATCTCTATCCTATCCACCAGTCACGAGAGCATTCGCCTGCCATCCAAAAGTAGGTTCTGCCCTTGCCCTCGTTTCTTTGGGTCGTCCCTAGTGAAGTGTCCCATTTCTCCATAGTTGAAGCAAGCACCCTTCCTCTTTCTGCAATCCTTGTTCAGATGAGTCAAGCTTCCACAAGTAAAGCACTTTTTCTCCTTCTTATCTTCAGACTTTTCATCCTTCTTTCGTGTTTCCTTTTTGGGCCACGCTTTCTTGTTCTGTGGTCCTTCGAGCTTTTCTTCTTTCTTCTCACTTTTGGCTTCCTTTTCATGCATTAACGCCATGTCAACCAATTTCTCGAAGGTAGCCCCCATAGGAATGTGGGTCATAGCCAACCCGTGTAGCGGCTCATTCAAACCTTTAACGAATCTCAGGGCCTTCTTTTCAGGTGTGTTTACTAAGTCTAAGCCGAATCTCGCCAACTGATTGAACTTTTTGACGTACTCCTTTACTGATAAATTCCCTTGCAACAATGCTAAGAACCTCTCCATGTATAAATTCTCTTCTGCTCGTGAGAGAAATTTCATCTCGAACCTATGCCTGAAATCCCTCTATGTCTCCACCGGACGCTCTCCATTTGTGACCTCCCACCAAAACGAGGCTTCGTCCTTCATTAACCAAGAAGCTAATTGGACCTTCCTTCCATCTTCTATCTCGAAGATACCAAACAAATCTTCCACCTCCTTAAGCCAATTTTGAGCTTCAGCAAACGTCTCTGATCCATGAAAAGGTTTCCCGCCCATTGCCCGAAAGTCTTTGCATATCTTCGAAAAAGTATCAACACGGGGAGGAGGAGGAGGAGGAACGTCTGTTGGGCCTACGGCGGTGGCCCTAGCCTCCAAATACCTTCTGAATCAGGTTGGTATCGGTATGCCCTCGGGTATCTCGGGTACCCCAGACATGCTGAAAAGAAAAAGGAAGAGATTCAAAACGGATAATAAAAGGAAAGATATATGGCTCTTGGGGATTATGTTTTTCAAAATAAACTCTACTTTTGAAAATACTTCCTTTTTTAAACTTTTTGAAAATAGTTTTCAAAAACTTTTTATCAAATCTGGTAACCTTCAGCTCTGATACCAAGTGTAACACCCCACTTCCGTTAAGGTCACCCGCGAAGGGAATGCCTTAACTTCGGTGGAACGTTATAAGTAAATAGAACAAAAATTTACAAGACAGATATGTAAAGTAGTACTTGAAAATTTTATAACTTTATTACGGTAGAAACAGAAATAAGTTTGGTTACATCACAATACCAAAACCCAAGTACACAAATATCAGTCTTATACAAAAATCCTTCAGAATGCATAATTTTAAAGACATAATCCCCAACAAAGAATGCCATAAATAGGTAGAATCAAAGCCAAGCTATTCTAGCACTTCAAGAAGATGGAACCTGAATCAAGCTCCTATGTTTCCACCCTGAGAACCTGGGGGGATAGAAGAAAAGAGGCGAAACAAACTAGGTCAGACATACGTCTTGTGAGTCCAGTGACTTTCAGCATATAAACAGATAATAGTATCATGACATGCAAATAAAACTGGATGAGAGATAACCATAACAGGAGTAGCAGGTTAACAGAAGAAACAGAATGATATAGGCTAAACTAAGCTTCTTACTTGGTTTTCATTTCTCTACACTAATACTAGTATAACAGAATTAGGTGTTGTCCGAATGTCTAAACAGATAACAGAATGATCTCTTCAGAAACACGATGCTAGAAATGGGCCTTTAGCACCCTAACAGAGACAGACGTTCAGAAACAGAATGCTAGTAATGGGCCTTTACTACCCGAACAGAGACAGACGATACAGAAACAGAATGCTAGTAATAGGCCTTTACCACCCAAACAGAGACAAAAACAAAATAATCCCTCCGGAAACAGAATATTAGAATTAGGTGTACACTAGTAATGGGCCTTTACCACCCCAACAGATGGTACCACACAGAAACAGACAGGTGTTACCACCCCAACAGAAACAGACGGTACCCCAACAAAAACAGACAGAACTAAGTGTACCCTAAATTCTACCCCCAAGCGATTGGCTCCCTAATACATAAATACCCTGTGTCGGCCCTACAGAAGGGTGTATCACTCCCTAAAGTGGTAACCTATAGACACAAACCTATTTACAGATGTCACGGCGTCTTACATCCTCAGAGCAGACCGGATCCATGCACCCACATGACCCGGTTAGAATGCAACATCAACACCCCTCGCCATTACCAGAATGAGCCTCTTACAATTAGTTCAGTAAGCGTGCCCTGGACCCCTGCCTAGTGTTGGGTCATAGCTTTGATACCCGAAAGGGTTACTGACTAATATGGGTCCCAAACAACAGATGACACAAGTAATTACCCCTCCTAACCTTGTGTCCGCAGACTAACAGAATTCAGATTAACTTGCTTATAGATTTCAGATGTACAAAGTCCAGATTTACTAATTCTTAGATCATACATACAGGTTAACAAGTTTTCAGACTAACGGACCAGATATACAGATTTACAGACTTACAGATTGTTTCACTTAACATTGTATTGGGCCTACAAATTTTCAAATGGGTTTATTAGATTCATCAGTCCAGTTGTTTTAACCCTATCCACCCAACACGTTTTAGGTATCACATTTATCTTAGATTTGCATTAATTAAATATTAATGCACGGACCTCCAACATTAGGTCGGTAGCTTGTGGCCGCTGGATGTGCCGGGCGGTTCCGAGCAGACTTCTGCCACAAGCCAGAACTAACCTCATGTCTAAGCATCTTTATGCCTACGACCTCTTACATTAGACTGACAGTTTGCGGTTGCTGGTTAAGCCGGTTGGGTCCGGGCAGGCTTCTACCGCAAACAGTCTAACCTCGTGTCTCAACATTCTTATTTTAGCTAAAGTATTCATTCGCAGATTATGCCAATATCAGACTAATTATGCCAATTCGACAAATTAACTTCTTTACAAGTTACAGCAGATTATCCAAAGTTCTATTAACATGTTTTTCTCAATTTTAGATCGAGCCTACAGATTTTCATACCCCAAATTACCATATTTAGTTTCAACAGATTTAGCAGATTAGGCAATTTAACAGATTTAATCTTCCCTTAAAATTTCATTGACATACCTCGCTCAATCATAAAATTAAGCATAATTTTACGTGCTCAAATTATGGTCATAATTCACGATATAACATATGCCCCAAATTTCTAGTTAAATTTACATAGTACAGAATATTCTCCAAAAATCCTAAATCATGATATACAATATGAATTATGCCAATTTATAGCCTTTGATTTCAGCATATGTCAAATATCCAAAATCCCCATTTAGATGTATTCACAATTAATAGTTATCCTATTTTAATATAGATCTTTTACACCTAAATCATATATCTTTTTCTTCCAAGTCATAAATCGTCATATAAAATATGCCCCCAAATCTAGATCTTAAATTACAACATGTATTATGTCCTCAAAATCAGATCTAGAATTATAACATGCATTATGTTCCCAAATTACAAGTCATATGTTGTCATACAATAATTCTCCTTCTTCCAAATCATAAATCGTCATATATAGTATGCCTAGATCTAGATCTTAAATTACAACATGTGTTGTGTTCTCAATTTAGTCACAAATCAGTTATGTCCAATTATGCATCATTCAATATTTTCCCCAAATTTAGCGTTCGTGCGTTCATCTCTTATGAGATTTGGCTCAGGCTCGTGGTAGCCTGGCTATTGAACAGAAGGAAGGAAGAGATACAGAATAGTTACAATAAGATAGATCTACACAGAGAAAAATAGATCTGATAAACAGGAATAAGATAGATCTACACAGAAAAACAGATCTGATAAACAGGAATATGCATAATCTCCAATTCAGATTTATAACCATGTCAAGATCATTATTAAATTTCATATTCGAAAATAACCGTACTCACAATTCGTGGTTTAAGAAAGAGAAGAACAATTCTGGGATCTGATTTTTTGGAGTTGATTTAGCTTTCCGTTGATGTAGGCGTTGATTTGTTATCTTTTAATCCTATTCAGATTGGAAGAAGAAGAAGCACTTGTTCTAGCTTAGGTTTCAGCAGAGTAGCGACGCCATTGATTTATTTTAATATGAATTAGGGCATAGTATTGGCGAAATGAAGTTGTGTGGAGAGAAAGTGAGGTTTGGGGGTGTTTAAATAGCTTAGGAGCAACGAATCCGGTCAGAACGGGCGTCCAAATGCAGAAAAACGAATCTGCCCCCGGATCTGGAAAAGGGGGGACGTGGACCCCATGGTCGACATGTTCTACCCAGTTCGACCCTCAGGTCAACTCCCTGGTCGACCTGGGTCCTGAGCGGGAATTTTCCCGCCCAGTCCGGGTGTGTGATTTGAATTTCGAAAATCTAAATTTGAATTCGGGCTGGTTTTTATTTTAAATTCCTGAAACTTCTAAGTGCCATAACTTCTTCATATGGAATCCGATTTACACAAACTCGGACTCTATCTCAAGCAGAATCCCTAGATAAACGCAATGGCGTAACCCAATTCCCTTAATTCTTCTTTTAAAAATTAAGTATACCTTGTTTTGTTACTTTATGTTCACAGAAAATACGGGGTGTTACAATAATCATCTCTCGTGCGTATTCAATCGAGTATATGGGTTTGTTTGATCTTAATTTCATCTATAGAAGTTGAATTCACCTAGATCTAATCAATGTAAGTATATTTTGAATTCGGATCACACCATAGGATCTAACCTAGCAAGTTATATCGGCAAATTCATATGTTTATGCAAGTTTTGATCCAACTATTGATTCATTTATTGTTTTGCCATGATTTAGTGAATTTGTATGATTGTATGATAATTATTTTCTTTGCTAATGTTTTTGTGATGATTGTTTGTAGTGTTATTGATCGTTTGGTTGAAATTGGATGTTTTAAAAGAGTTATATGCGTAAATGTTCATCATTAAAGCTTAGACTGGTTGGTAAGAGCAAGTCGGAGGTACGTCTGATCGGAATCGGACGAAACTTGGCGGAGAAGCTTCGGAGGAGGAGTCGAGGAAGCCTGGAAAATTTGGGCTCCAGACTCCGATGTGTGATGGGTCGTATGGTATGGATCGGGTCGCACATGATCCAAGATAATCGATCGTGTATCTTGATAGGTCGGATCGCACGTGTGGGTCAGTGCAAGTATCGATCAGTGTGATCTAGTGGATTGCAGCATGGATCGGTGTAACAATGGATTGGTACGATCCAATGGGGAGCAGTCTAGCATGGGTCGGTGATGAAGTGTAAGGACGTGGATCGACCGAGATTGGCTCGTGTTGATGGATCGTGGGTGAATGGATTGGTTGCGATCCATAGTATGGCTTAGGTCGGTTGAAGCACAATGCAAGAATGGATTGCATGGGTCATATAAATTGCTGGATCGGGTTGCATAGGTGAGTTGAGTCGGCAAGGTTTGATGGATCGGTCGTATAGGGATTGGGTCGGTCTGTTGTGGGCAAGCAAAAATGCATCAGGGAGTTGTGATGGATCGTATCGCATGGATTAATCAGGTCGGCGTGGCTCGAGTGGATCGTGGTATGGAGACTGGGTCGGTCGAAAAGCAAGTGAAGCGGTCCGATTGATCGTCGTGTGATGAATCAGAGGCGATCCGACGGATGGATCGGATGTGATCCATCGTATGGATCGGATGTGATCCATTGTATGGATTGGATGCGGTCCATATGATAGGTCATGAACGGTTCATCATAAAGTTGCCAAAATGAGTTGATTTTTGGCGAGATTGATGAACATGGTTTAAAAAGGCTATCCATGAAGTTTGATAGTCGTTGGACCGGACATAACGGAGATAAGACTCGGCGAATGTTGTAGCTTCTATATGGATTCAGATGAAATGTTCGAAGCAGGATCGAGTGATCGCAAATCGTTGGATGGCGCAACAATGTTATGAAGACCACTCAAAAGGCGGTTTGAGCTCGTAGATAATAGTGCTCGAGAAGGCGCTTGAGCTTATGGATAGTCGTCAAGGTGGATGAATATAATTGAAGTGCCAAAGGATCGTCGTTAGTCAGAGGTTCTAGTGACTTAAAGCAGGGGTATAATGAGGGCACCCAAAAGACTAGGTGATTAGTCGAGTACCCTGGACAGTCACGATGGGCCTAGATACAAGCCACGATGGCGAATGGAGTTTTGCTAGAACCAGGGTTACCATTAGCTCTTGACAGATTGCAGGGTGGGCCAGTCATACAATTAACGATGGATTCAAGGCAAGGTAGACGGTGACAGCCAGGGTCATGGATGTTATTGTTTGCTTGCATCGTCTTGTATGGGTTATTCGACGTCAAGGGAGATATTTCTTGGGTGCTTATCTAATGTTGGTTTAGGCTTTGGGGTTTGTTCTTGGTAGGTAATGAACTTTATTAGGGTGATCCATGCTTGATAATTAGTTGTTATGAATGTTACTTTTGTTTCTTCTCTGATTCTCTGGGAAGTCTATCACCGTAGGTTGTGGAAGAAAAGTGAATTGGGGAATCCTATTCTATTTATGTGTTGGGCGGATCAGATGATTGAACTGCCTATTACCCATATGCTTTATTATTGATATTGATAGTTGTTTTATCGCTCATTAAGAATGTTGTCTGACTCAAGATTTTATGTTTCCCTCTTTTACCTTGGGTTGTTCATCCCTGTTGTGGATGGGAAAACTAGCTGATAGATAGTAGATCTTGATAAGGACGATGCTGTTGAGCGACGTCGAGCTAGAAGCTGATGTATTACTATATACTATATATATTTATCATTTCCGCTAATGTATGTTACTATGAGTGAACCTGTAGTAAGGCACTTTGTACAGATTTAGATGTAATACAGTTGTTTGTATGAGATATTTTCATGGTGATATGTTAATATTGAAACTCTGTTTAACTGTGCTTCACTATTACTCCCTGTTGTATATGTTCTATTATATTTTATCCATGCGCTGTGAGTTATACGATAGGTTTCGTGTGTGTTATTATACCCTGATGATCGTCCATAGCTGTCTGGCACGTCTTTCAACGCACTATTTTCCTTTGTTAAGTGCGGGAGTTATGGGTATTCATCACATTAGGTATCAGAGCTTTGGTTAATCGATTTTATCCAAAGTTTGTGGGCGTAATGACATATGAGAGACGTATTTGTACCTTTCTAATGGATGATTACTATGTTATTATGTACGGTATAGTAGCGCTTGAACTCCTTGTAGTTTTTCTAATGTGTAGACTAATCATTCTATTTTTAGATTCAGATCGAGTTGTCGATCTTTGAGACATACAGCTAGAGAACAGCCTGCTCCTGAAGCGGGAGATGGTGGTTTATCTGATTACCCAGATATTGTCGAGGCCATGATGGCAGCGATCATGAGGAGGGTACCCACTCCATAAGCAACCGAGGTAGATGTTGGTGTTCAAATGCAAGTGCCTAGGGTGGTTGATTTCGCTAAGTTGTGTAAGCATTTCACTACTCTTGGAGGGAAGCCGTTTTTGGGGACAAAGCCGACTGTCGAGATTTAAGGGTGGCTTGACACTTATGTTTGGATATTTGGAGGTTTGGATATTGAGGATGTGACTAAGAGGAAGCTTGCATTGAGGCAGCTACTGGCCAAAGCTATGGATTGGTGGAACTATATCACTTTAGAGACTCCTGAGGATGAGATCACTTAGGATCAACTACGAATCAAGTTTGAGACGAAGTTTATTTCTACCGCCCAGAAGTCGGTTCTGTTCAAAAAATTTGTTGAGCTAAAGAAGAATAGTTGACCAGTGTTGGAGTACGTTTCTGAGTTTGAAGTTTTATCCAAGAATGCTCGTTCATATATTAAGATTCTTTATCCGAAGAACAAGAGATTCGTCATGGGCTTGGATACATATCTAAGAAAGCAGTTGGTGGATCATCTCGATGATCCTTATGAGAATATCATTGAGAAAGATTTGAGGCATGAAAGTTTGTTTCCCAAGGAAGAAGTTGTTGTTGCAACCAAAGAGGATCTGAAACCACAGCAAGGTGGTAATAATAAAAAAGGGAACGGAAAAAGGAAGCAATAACAGCAGCAAGGAAAGGGTGACCGGAAGAAGCATAAAGGCGGGTAACTTGCTATTACTGTTAGCAGAAGGGTCATTGTTCCAAGGATTGTAAGAATCCGAAAGCTGAGAGGAGGTGTGTAACGCCCGGCCCCTAGACCCATGCTAACCAAGAGCAACACTAAGTATTACTGTCGGAAACCACGGAGAATGGGACTCGATAGGGCTAAACGCTGTACTCATTCCCTTGAACGAACACTGGCACGAGAATTTAAAACTTCTCAACTTACCCTTTGTGCTTAGTATAAGTTCAAAGCAATGGTACAAGAAAATTTCCCAAGTTACATAGTACGAAATATAATAGAATCAAGCACAGCACAATGACAACAACAGAATACAAAATACATATCATAATAGAGATGTCTAGATACATAGTCCATAATACATAATATCACATCCCAAAATACATGATATAAACTTGGCCTTTTTCATACTCGAGGCCTTATTCAAACATCATCATTTAAAAGATAAGAATGCTGCTACAGTCCACGCAACCTAACCTGCATACAATCCTCAAGTAGACCCGAGGATTGTAAAAACAAATCACACGGGTCAGACAACCTCAAATCCATCTTAACCAAGTCAGGACCTAATGTAGAATGATCATCAACCAGACTGAGTTAGAAATGAGGCCACAAGTCATCAACCAGACTGAGTTGTCTTCCTCCTTAAGTTATAAGGATGAGGTACTGCCCAGCCGGGCCGGCCTGGGCTACCCAACCGGACTACCCAGGCAGCCCAGAATGGGCTGCCCAGGTTGCCCAACCTCGGCCGGCCTGGGCTGGCCTGCAGTCCAGCTTGGGTAGGCCTGGGCACCTGCCTGGCATTGGGTAGGCCGATCTGGGCCACCCAGCCGGGTAGGCCCTGGGCAGGCCGGCCTGGGCTGCGCTAGGCAGCCCAGCGGGCCGGCCCCCAAAAAAAATTGAAAATTATTTTGTTTAAAAATAAAAATTTTTATTTTTTTATTTAAAATTACTTATATGTTTTATGTTAGAAAATTATTGTTTTATTTAAAATTTCTTTGAAAGCAAATTTTTTCTACAAGCGAAAATAATAGTATTATGTACAAATTAAATAGTCGAATAATTTTGTTAATTTTAATTAAATTTAACATGCTAAACAATGCCTGTGTTTCGTTATAATACATAAGTATTATGGGGTACTTTTGTATTAGAGCAAAACGGAAGAGTAACAATCTATGGACATGTGTTGTTAACCTTTTTGGAAGGTATACTGGGTTTTATAACACTTACTTTTATGAATGTTGCCATGATTGATTTTATATAGTAGAGTCCATCTCTTACTAACGCCGAGGCCTTTTGAGGAACAAAACCCCACACCAATATGGTGGCTAAGTTGGGGACAATATCTTGCGTGAACGGAGGTGCGGGTTGTTACAGTTATCAGAGCCAATACCCAGCCGGAATTGTGGCTCGTACGTCTACCACAACGCCTGGGTGAGGTGTTCGGGAGCCAACGGGGGGATGTTGGACTCTGAAGGGGGGAGATTGTAACACCCCTAGGTTTGGAGTGGAATTAGTAGTCCCAAATCGCGGAGTTTGGGTATGAAGTGGGAACTTAGCTAGTAAAGCTCCTCCTTAAGAAAGTGCCGAGGCCTTTTGAGGAACAAAACCCCACACCCATACGGTGGCTAAGTTGGGGACAATATCTTGCGTCAACGGAGGTGCAGCCTGTTACAAGGTGCCATAATCGTGGTAAGCCTGGGCATACTAAGAAGGATTGTCCAAAACCGTGTAAAGGTAAGAAGATAGCGAGCCCGTACAATTTTAGTTGTATAGCCTGCTACCAGTAGGATTATGATAGTATAATGGGATTGGGCATTATGCTGGCTATGATTAATACATTTATTTGCAAAATTGTTTTCACACTATGCACTAATAATAATAACAGAGGATTTTCATGTATCAAGCATTTTTTACTATCATAAGGAGAAGCCTCGCCCATGTGTTTAGGGTAGTTTCATTTTTCAAAAGTCATTGCAAATTTTTGATGCGCGGGAATTCACATGGAGTAAACCCCTTCCGCGTTAGCTACATGGTCCGGTGAATTACCCAATTTTAAAATGAATCCTAAAAACAACTATTTTGAGTTCTCACACCAGTCCCACGACTGACCTGGAGTTTATTGTTCCCTTACCTAAACTCTGGGTGCCCATAATTTTATACGGGCAACCTAGTAGTTTGGCTTGCAGAGTTAGCCTTAGATTATTGGAGCAGGATTCTGGTTTTAGCTGGAGCTATATGTTTTGGAGCATTCGCATTCTTCCATTGAGTTTAGTAACTCTTCCGCTATGAAATCGATGTACTCTGATGTATTCCTTGCAACTCTGATGTTATATTATGGTAATGAAATGATAAGTTCTGTTACTTTTGTGCAAATATGTAAGTATCCATAACTATCCATCTTTATGAACGGTTTAAGTTGGTTTAATTACCGGTAAGAACCGATCAAAAATCCGGGTCGTTACAGTATATATATATATGACTCCCCCAACCCTGGCTTTCTCTGAAGCGAGTACTAGCTTAATCCCTTCAATATGCGTCTTTGACTCTCAGTTGGTAACCCAAATTGTGTCAACAATGCGTCCCATACCACACCTTCTCACTGTTTGGTTTATTAGTCGTTCGTCAACTCCGCACTTGAAAATTCAAAATACATCAAATCAACAAAGCTTCAATATTGGCTTCAATCAGACATAGAAATTAACCATTTTCGTGTTCCATACCACAGGGTTTACATTATTGTTTATTCTCTTTTTGGCCATCTCGAAGGGTGCAAAATTGTGTAGTTTTTATATAGTAAAATACTGGATTTTCCAAAATGAGTTAATAAAAAGATTTCACAAAATTCGATTATTTTCTTTTAAAACCAATATATATATATATATATATATAATAACTTTTATATTATTGTTTTGATGCCTCTTGGTGTAAAAATCAAAATTATAAAATTTATTTAGCCTCAAAACTAAAACGAAATCGATATTTATATACATATCGAAAAATTCATTTAAAATGCATATATGTGCAAAATGACTTCAAAAACACATCATTAAAATAATCAAAATAAACCACATATATCTCCAAAATATGACTATGAAATGGTTTGATGCGTGTCTCAAGGTCCTAAGCTCATTTGATAGGGAAAACTAGTGCAAAACCACCCAAAAATCACATAAAACAAGGGGAAATGGCCTAGAAATGAACTTGGCAAGCTACAAGAGCATAAAAATGCTTCTTGTGCATTTTTATGAAGGTGGGTCAACCCATATGTAGGATGGGTCGACCCAGGAGCAAGGTGGGTCGACCCACTATACGGATTTTCTTCAGCCATAAATCACGATAAACTCCCCTCTTTCAGGCAACTTCTGCCTACCGTAATGACATTGGAATGCAGTGAAATATCAAAAATGCATTTCTAGAAGACTCAAAAAAACCATGCCAAAAGAATTGCATCAAAAGAGCCAAGGATCAAAACTTTACGACCTCATAAGTTGAGGTTTCGCTATGATTACACACAGCGAAAAAAATTCAACAGAAAGCTACAGGATTTAAACGAAACATACACAGATCTTCTCAAACAACAAAAATACTCTACCAAGACTAGAATATGTGAGTTAACACTCACCTTGCTGGTGATGACAACGAATTTAGAAAGTTTTTGATGCAATTTCAAGATTCAAGGTTGAGAAGATTGCTTCTTTTTTCCTGTAAAGGCACTGTCTGAAGCATGCAAAGAGATTTTCACTGTAAATCAAAAAGTCTACAATAAAACCACAGAAATTGGGATTAGATTCAAGCTCTTAGTGACTTACCTACTTTTTTAGAGTTATATGATTGAAATCTTTAATTCGAAAGGGGATTTGAGGCCATAGAAGTTTATTGTAAACGGGTTTTCTTCATTTTCTTTGTTTTGGAGAAGGAGGTTCTAAAGTAAATGAACGTGCCTTCATTCTTCTAGATGTTTCTAAGGTTAAGAAAATAGTCAAGCCTATTGATGACAAATTAGTTTTCCTTAATTACCCAATTAAGCTCTAAAGTAACCTATTTTGCCCTTAAACACAAGATTAGTCCAATTTTCACATAATTAGCCTACAAAACCAAGTTTTATATCAAAAATTCACACAATAATCATAGTTTTACGTCGAACAAATTTTACAAAAACACTTAATACACTTATAAAAATATTTTTAAAGTTTTTTAGCATTTTTAGTATTCATTTTACATAAAATTTTACACATGTAACACAAAGTATCACTTTTCTCATGTTTGTATAATATTTACAACCAAATATTTCAAATTACCTATTTTTAATACAATAAGCTATTAAATTTTAATAAACACATATTTTTAAATTTATTATCGTTTATAGCATACTTAATAGTTATTTTTGCATTTTACGTTCACAAATTTGTACAAACACTATTATTAACCTTTAAACCCAATGTTTGAACATTTAATCTCAGAAGTCACATTACAAATTCCAAAAAATACATTTCTGTGGCTTGACATCATTATAATAATCCAATTTATTATTTTAATATTACAATTAACATTAATATTTTAAGTCGTTAAATTAGTTAAATATTTAACCAAAAGTCAATATTTCACCATCATCTCAATATTATTGATTTTTGACATCAAGCCCCAATAAAAATGGTTTTACCCATTAATTACTTCACAAGGAAAACATTTATTTTATATATATTAACACTTGTTAATATTTTAGATGTGATAAACGTCTAATTCCCCGACAAAATTTAGTATTCCTCTATATAGTTCAAATTCCATAACTAATTATTTATTATAGCAAGTAATCATCGAAAACACGGGTTGTTACAGGAAATAACAGGGATTGAAGAGGAAACAAGTTGGATAAGATGTAGATTGAGCTTACCTAAGCTTATCCTTGGATTTACACTTAATTTCAACAAGTATTGGGATTCCTATGATCAAACTAGGTTTAGGAATTTTAATTTCCATTTCCTCTCCCCATTTCTATTTTCTTTAAGTATTGGAATGAAGTGAGGAGGAGAGGGGGGATGTGCGGTTATAAGGAAGTGAGATAGGTTTGCTAGTCCAAGCCCCAACCAAAGTCCCAAATTTCACTAACTCCAAGCATATCTATGTTTATAGTTTTTATTATCGTAAACGCCATTTTGAACTCAACGGAGTGGTCTTGAGTCCAAATTCACCCATATGCAGAAAGTGACTTTTCGGACATACACTCGACTAATGATGTTATATTTAAATATATTATCATGAAATATGCGGGTTGTTAAAGACTTCCCGCTTAAAGAAATTGCAACCCCACACTTACTTATGGAAAAACTCAAAAAGCAATGACAAAGCAACAACAAAAATCCATATGAAAGTAGATTAGCTCAAGAAATTCACTTTTGTTTTCGTATTTAGTATATCATTCTTATACTAAAATTCACTTATGAATAACCTTATAATTTTTTAAACTTTGAGTTACAAATCGTTATATAACTTGAGCTTATACACGTTATAATGTTCAAAATAAAACTCATGAACATACATAAGAAATTAATTTATTCTTCTCATAAGTGGTTACAACAAATTAGAATTTTCCTTACTTAAATTCTAAATATTCTAAACCTCAATTTCAATAATTATATAAATTTTAAATCGCGAACTACTGCACCGCGATTTTCCTGAAAATTTGGTTTAGACATTTCTCAAAATTTACAAGATGAAATTCAATTTTTTTTTCTTTCATTAGAAAACTATAATCTAATAGGTCCGAACGATTGTTGTTTCCAAGAATTCCAACTTATATTGGATTCTATACATTCATTTAAACTTAAATCTCGAACTGCCGCTATGTGGCAAGCACGTTTTAATTAAATTTAATTAATTCATTTAACGTTCAATAAGTTTATAAATTGTAAACCTATTCTCTTATGTTTTCATCTTAAACTAATTAAACATTCAAATTCAAACTTAAAAACTCTACTATCCAAGATCGTCGAACAATCCCTATCATGTTTTAGCTAGAAAATTTTATCCATTAAAAATTTCTCAAAAATATTCTAGCTCAATCTAAAAAAAGGATGTATATAATGGTTATATATCTCATTCACAAGGATAAGTGATCCCGTTAGGGAAACAAGATAACAAAATAAAATTCGGGTTATACACCTCAAATCGGAATTTTTAGCACGTCCTCTAATATTTCATATGCAAATAAATTGGAACTTTCAATTTCAAATAAATTCCTAATATCTCAAATTGGAAATATCATCACGTCCTCTTAAATTTCAAGAACAACTTCTAAATCATGGAAACATGATAAATGGTAGAAGTTGCAATAATTCCATAAAACTTGAAAACTTTGGTTTTCAAATTCAGAAGGATATCACCAACAAGGAAGAGGTCAAACCAATCGGGATGAGACCTCAAAATTTTTGTTCATTAAGGATAACAAAATTAACTGGAATATTTGCTAACCCTAATGAAAGAACGAGAATGAAACTAAAGAGTTGGCGAAAACTAATTGTTATGTCAAATAGTGGAATGACTTTAGCACTATTAACCTATTGAAAAGATCATCAATCCAGGGCAAGGAATTTATTAAGCTTGCCATGGTTATCGCAAAGCTTAATCATTCCATCGGATCTCTCCACAAAGATAGCTCCCTTTTGTGCTTAGTGGTCAATCACTAAAGAGGACAAATAAGTCGATTGAGCCACGAAAATAAAAATTAATTTCCAACTCAATTACCCCAATTCTAGAAATCACCCGAAATTACCACTTCGAACCAAATGATACAATATTGATGTATGTAAAGACATACACCACATATGACCTCTCATCGATGTTTGTGGAGACATACAACACATGAGATCAAAATAAAATGAACAACATCGATGTATATAAAGATATACAACATATGTGATCAAACGAAAATGATCAACATCGATGTACATAAAGATATACAACACATGTGATATCTCATAGATGTGTATAAAGATATACAACACAAGAGACCAAACGAAAATGATCAATGAAAATGTATATAAAGATATACAACACACGTGATCTCTCATAGATGTATATAGAGATATACAACACATAAGATCAAACAAAGATGATCAACGAAGATGTTTATAAAGATATACAACACATGTGTTCTCTCATAGATGTATATAAAGATATACAACACATGAGATCAAACAAAGATGATCAACGACGATGGTTATAAAGACATACAACACATGTGATCTCTCATAGATGTATATAAAGATATGAAACATATAAGACAAAACGAAGATGATCAACGAAGATGTATTTAAAGATATACAACACATGTGGTCTCTCATAGACATATATAATGATATACAACACACGTGATCTCTCATAGATGTATATAAAGATATACAAAACATGAGACCAAACGAAGATGTATATAAAGATGTACAACACATGTAATCTCTTATAAACGTATATAAGGATATACAACACATGAGACCAAATGAAGATGTATATAAAGATCTACAACACACGTGATCTCTCAAAGATGTATATAAAGATATACAACACACGAGACCAAACGAAGTACGAAGATGTATATAAAGATATACAACACACGTGATCTTTCATAGATGTATATAAAGATATACAACACATGAGACCAGACAAAGATGATCAACAAAGATGTATATAAAGATATACAATACACGTGATCTCTTACAGACGTATATAAAGATATACAACACATGAGACCAAACGAAAATAATCAACAAAGACATATATAAAGATATACAACACACACGATCTCTCATAGATGTATATAAAGATATACAACACATAAGACCAAAGGAACATGTATATAAAGATATATAGTGCACGTGATCTCTCATAGATGTATATAAAGATATACAACACATGAGATCAAACGAAGATGATCAACAAAGATTCATATAACGATATACAACACAAATGATCTCTCATAGATGTATATAAAGATAGAAAACACATGAGAAGCAACAAAATAACCATACAAGATCTTGAGATTTCATCCAAAAATGAAATCGAATCTCAACTGACTAAGTCCGTAAATTAACCGATGAAGTAAACGTAATTGTGTTGTCCCACCCGTTTTTACCAAGACGTTTAATTAAATTGCTCATTCAATTGAAAAGACAAAATTACTTGTCTGAAACAAGTAATACTCCAAAGAAAATGAGAATACTCAATCATTACCGAAAGAACTAAAACGTTCTAATAGCAAAGTATATCAGTAATGGAAACTCAGGGTAAGCTTGTAAGAATTTTCACACAACAAAGGTTTGGAAAATCGACATAATTAGATATAGAGCAAGCACCCTATAGCACCTAAGGACATGGTGTCCCCAAGTCCCTTTGACGCAAAAAAGGTGAATGTTCATAATTTCAAAAGAACTCGAATGAGATGATCACTGAAATCATCATCATAAAGAATAGAGAGAAAGGTACCTTGATAGGCATTAGTTTCCTTATTAAAATAAGATATCCCAAACCTCATAGTTGAATTTATAACCACGAAAGGTGTAAAGGATATATATGATGGTCGTATATCCCATTCCAAATCATTATCTTATTAAAATCCCCGAGGTTGCAAATTAACAATCAATACTAATGATTTGCCTTGCCATTTATTTATATCGAATTACTAATGCTAAAGTTCAATGGCGATGCACATCATGAATATTTAATACAAGTGTTGTGTCAGAATTGTCTCATCGAAGTTTTCAGAACTCCTATTGGTATCATGGCATCCCACCTCCCGATTAGAAATCCTAACATACTCAATGGGAAACTCAACACAATAAAACAAATTACGTCCAAATAGGGAAGCAAATTTGTAAATAAATAATCAGAGGTGTAATCATTTATTCATGAATTAAATTTGTATTCATAAATAAATATAACAACCATTTCATAGTGGTTAGCGAAAATAATTTATCCGCTTTCACCTCGCAAAGCAAATCTCGAACAGATTAGTGTTTTACTTGGCCAAAATTATTTTGTTAAACCGTTTTATATAATAATTTAGAAATATTCATAGCTAAGTCCAAAAGATTATTTTAAATGATTTTTTTTTGAAATAAACTGAATTCCTACTCACGAAAAGGATAGGGCTCTAGGTTTGTCTAGGCCAAGATTTCCTAAAGATGAACTCGAATAAATTTGATTGGTCAAACAAAGGATCATAATATAAGATAGGATATTATGGGTCCTAAGACTCTCGATTTAAATCCCAAACACGATTTCCTAAGAGACATAGGACAATGATCATCACCATAATATCTTATATTGTTCCAAAATTAGCTCTAATATCAAGTGTAACGCCCCACCTCTATACTCGCGTTAGACAAGGTTATTACAAGTAATGATGTCAACTAACTCGAAGAATAAGGCTATTGAGGAGCGAACAACTGTATATTAGCTTTGAACGAGCGTTAAGCATGTCGGATAATGTGGTCTTACTTTGTAAAATCTCATGAGGAAATCCGACACATCTAATTCAAGTTCAAATCTACTACACAATGGCTATATATAATTCAGAATCAATATAAAATACATAACAATATAATCAGAGTCAGACACAGATATTCACATCACTAAGGTGGAAATAGATATGAATATAACACATAATATAAATAAAAAGATAGAGGTCATAGTCGATCCACTTTACGACAAAGAATAGATACATGTTCTAGCCAAAAGAATATGTATACATAAAAGTCTCATATACATATAACCCAAAACTACTGCAATGATAATATAATAACCAAAAGTCAAGAGATGGTCCTTGCTAGAAGTCTTGAAGAATCACCTGTAATACCTCAGTCTGACCCGAGTATTATTTATAAGAAAATAAATAATAAACAGATCGGTCTAGATCTACTCATCATAATAAACTGGCATAGAAATAGAGATATAAACAAAAAATTACATATATGTAACAACAACAATGTTCACATGTAGAATGTGAAAGCTCGAAATGTCCATATAATATGTCAAAGAAACCTCAGTGTTATATAAGGATATCTCATCCTAACTCATAAAGCTACTCCTAAGATATGGTATCACATATCGTGTCAATAAGAAATGATCCGAAGATCATCGATATAATCAAATGAAAGTTCCTCGGGATGATATGAAGATCATCGATATAACAAAATGAACTGAAGTTCCTTGGGATGATCCGGAGATCCATCGGAACCGAAGTTCCTCGAAATGATCCGTAGATCGTCGAAGTGATCTGAAGATCCACTGGAACCGATGTTCCTGGAAATGATCTGAAGATCGAGGATAGTGTAAATTACTCCAAGCTAGTAAATATAATAATTAAGCTATATGTCACATAATCACTTTCTCTACTCGAATATTTACGAACAAGTTGTATGTTCCACTTGAGAAATGATCATCGCCATAGTTTTCTATCGAACGAGTCCAAGAATTAACCGTCAAAGCAAACGCAAGGGTTCATAATCCTTGTTTTTACTAAGGAGTTTAATTGGATCTCTCATTCGAGCAATGAAAAGGTTTATATAAATATATACTAGTACATTGGAAGACAATTTATAAAATAACTTCGTATAATGAAGTAGGATTGGAAACCATTTTAGTAAAAGATTTGGTATCTACTAATAATATAAACCCTTTTATAGTTTGAAATGGCAAATCTCATAAAAGATTTGGAAACCATTTTTTTTAAATTTACAAGGGAACAACTCATAATTGCGGCCCCATAAAACCCTGTAAAATTTAGACAGCAGCAGCCCCTTATATCCTATTCCATTTCATTGTTCCCAAATTCTAAACCCTTTAACCCAATCACCAAAAAGTAAAATCCAAAATCTTTCGAACCTTAATCAAATTCACTCAAAAATAAACAATTTCTTCATCAATTTTCGATCCCAACAAAGCTACAACGAGGGAAGTGTGATCTTCTTCAACACAACATGATTTTGGTAACTATTTAACCATAGCCTCTTATGCTACTATATAATTTCTATGGTATTTTGATTCTACTTGATTAAAGTATCGTTGAATACTTCCTTTTCAGATTGTTATCATACAGTTATCATTGTACATGTAAATTTGAATTGCAAACGGTATAATTAGCATATCATATTTGTACATGAACTCGAAGAACTGGAAAGCGGATACGCCGATGGCGGTGTTTTGCATTTACAAAAGGAGCATCGAACAAATTTGAAGATTTAATTAAGTTAAATCATGTACTTTCTAAATGCAATGAATAGTTAATGCGTTTTAAAATTTAGAACAAATTATATGTTATAATTGTGTGTTTTGTAGAGTATAAACCGATTGATCGCCTTTATCATTCACAAAGTTTAAAAGACTTAAATGGAGATTATTGACGATGTATGCATTCAACAGTTGCTTCATCAAGCAGACTTCTAGCATTTCATGCAGATTCAGTACATTATATTTAACATAGTAATATTAGGTATCTATATTACAACCATGGTTGGTGTAAAAATTTCAAATGATGAATTTCGAGCATTAAAAATAATTACAACAGGATAGACAATTATAGCCAATACACATTGAGAGACATGGTTTTGAAGATCGGCATAGAACAACAGATTTTGTGATTGAAGGACTAGACTCAAGATAGTCCAAGATAGAATGTTTCTCCTTTAATGTTTAATTTAATTTATGTTTTCAAAGAAAGAGATAAAAATTTACATGACGAATTTTGAAATAAAAATCCATAATCTGCATATCTTGTGTTGATTTGCGATATTTTTGATTCATGACAACAAGGAAATAAAAAACAATGAAGATCGCATCGAAGAGCTAAGTTTATATATATATATATATATTGAGTGTATATATATATAGCTATTAACAGCCATGACTGGATAGAAATAAACTGAACCACTCGACTGGTTCGAAACAGACCAGTCGACTGATCAGTGAATTTCTATGCAGTAACGGCTAGCTTTTGTTTCTTTTTAAGTATAAACGTTTTACTATATTTCTAACCAGTTGACTGATGGTTTTTAGACCAGTTGACTGATCCGAGACAACAATCATTTTCATGAAGAGTCGCCTTCTTTAATGAAGAGATTCCTCTTCATTTATGAACAGATCTGGATACAATTCTTTGCTGAAACTCTTCATGAAAGATTACTACTTTTCTACAATTATATAAGCACTACAAACATGTTTTCCAAACCACCGAATCTTCTTATATTTTCTGATCTTAAGCTCTATACATTCTTGCATTCAAAAAGCTCTTTAATATTCAAATTACTTGTTGATTCATTTCATATCTCTTGATTCAATAAGTATTATACTTCCTTCAATCTTCAAACACACATCAAATACTTGAGGATAAATTATAGGAATGGTGTACTTAACTGTTAACTATTCAATGTTGATACAAGAACACATTCAGAAGTCAAAATACTTTGTAATTGTGAAGTCCTGTGTTAGGCTCAGGCGGGGACATCCTTGTTGGTGCTCAGGTGTATTGTGACATGTTCCTCCGAGTGAAGAGAGGGCATTGTTAGTGAATTCTGAAGAGAAGCTTCGGGACTGAACATAGGACAGGAAGTCCGAACCAGTATAAAATTCCTAGTGTCTTTACTTACTGCTTTTATTTACTTGAGATATTCTATATTGCTTAGACTTGTATGCATAACTATTGTATTAATCTAAGTTAGTATATCCTAGTCATTTCCGCTTAAGTCCATGTACGAAGATCCTTAAAACCGTTCACCGACTTTTCAATTGGTATCTGAGCCTGGTGTTCTAGAGATCGTAACATCCTAGAACAAATGGCAATAAAGAAGTCTAGTCAAGGAATTAGAAAGTGGAAGAATAACAAAGCTGAATCAGGAGAGCAAGAGAGCAAATGTCTCATGGCTAAAGTCAGATCACAATCGATATGTATAGATTCATTATATAAAGATCTTCTATTAGACCATGAAAAATTATTAAAATAATTTAAAACTTTAGGTAAACTCAATACAGTCATTTTAGCTAAGTCAAAAAATTATGAGCAAGAAAATTCCAAATTAAAAGAAAAAAACAATTTTTTAGTAAAACAAGCCAATTGTTTTGAAATTACCTTAGAAGAGCTTGTTTCTCAAAAAGATTTCCTTCAAAAAGAAAATGAGCGACTAGAAGATAAAAACAATGGTCTTTTAAAGGAAATCGATCTTTTGCAAAATAAAAATAAATCATTAGAAGATTCTTTAAATAATTCTAGTTCTTTAATTTTGTCTCTTGAAAAAAAGAATAGAGCTTTAACTGAAAAGAATTCAGAATTATCTAAAGAATATGAGTTTTTTAAAGGTGAACAATAATATTTTGCAAAATGAAATTTCTGACTCAAAAGAAAATTTTGAATAATTACAATCTTCTTTAGATAATTCAGAATCTCAAATTTTTGGTCTCAAAACTGAGAACGGTACTTTAAAAAGGAATAATTCTGAATTAAATAAGGAAATTGATAATAACAGTATTTCTTTTGAAAATTTCAATCGCGACTTTGGAATAAAATTTGATAAATGTACAAATAAGTTCGCAAAATTTAATAAAGGTCAAGATGATTTAAATATGATTTTATCTAGATCTCGATCTTTACATGACAAAAGTGGTCTAGGATATAATCATAGAAGTAGTACTAGATATACTTTTATGTACAATAAGAATACCACTGCTAGTACTAATGCATATCCAAGATACAATTATTCTAGAAATTCAAATACTTCTATAACTATAGATCTGTATAATAGATCTAGAAGTACGAAAAGAAATATCAATCCATTTAAGCATTTGGGTTCCTATAAATTAGAAAAACAGAGAAAAATATATTGATAATTATTTTGACTCTGTAGTTAGTAATGAAAACTTTATCTTTAAAGGTTTCGTCAAACCCTTTTAGATATGGTTACCTTCCATCCAACCCCTGGACCCAAATGAAAAAAGTGGGTACCAAAGTATATACATCATATTTTTTGCAGGTACACCACAACAAAGAGAAAGCCATTTCGGTATCTCTAAAGATTTCCGAAAACTTATTCTCTACTACTCTCGATTATTGTGTTTCTCATGGCATTAATACATTTTTATCGATGACAAAGGGGGAGAATAGTATTGCTTATGATCATATATGTATGCTAAAATTTTGTTACAGGAAGACGCACGGTATGTATATGATTATATTATGAACTAACAAAATGTTGCAAAAATTCAGGGGAGCTAAAAGCATACATTCAGGGGGAGCAATTAAATGTTTCAACAGAATGCGAGTTGCTGTCGTCGATCAAAAAAGGGGGAGAATGTTGATTCGCGATATTTTTTATTCTTAACAAGGAAATGGAAAACAATGAAGATCGCATCGAAGAGCTAAGTTAATATATATATATATATATATATATATATATATATATATATATATATATTGAGTCATGTTAGATATATGTTAAAATCTGTCCTTAAAGTATAACATGAATGCACAAAACATAGATTACATATATATGTATATATATATATATATGTGTGTGTATATATATATGATATAGCTATTAACAGCCATGACTGGACATAAATAAACTGAACCAGTCGACTGGTTCGAAACAGACCGGTCGACTGGTCAATGAATTTCTGTACAGTAATAGTTAGTTTTTGTTTTTTTTAAATATAAACGTTCTACTATATTTCTAACAAATTGACTTATGATTTTCATACCAGTTGACTGGTCTGAGACAGTAGTCATTTTTATGAAGAGTCACCTTCTTTCATGAAGAGATTCCTCTTCATTTATGAACAAAAATGAATACAATTCTTCGCTAAAACTCTTCGTGAAAGATTACTACTTTTCTACAACTATATAAACACTACAAACATGTTTTCCAAACCATCGAATCTTCTTATATTTTCTGATCTTAAGCTTTATACATTCTGGCATTCAAAAGCTCTCTAATATTCAAATTACTTGTTGAATCATTGGAATCATTTCATATCTCTTGATTCAATAAGTAATATACTTCCTTCAATCTTCACACACACACATCAAATACTTGAGGATAAAATTACAGGAAGTGTGTACTTAATCGTTGGTTATTCAGTGTTGATACGAGAAAACATTCAGAAGTCAAAACACTTTGTAATTGTGAAGTCCTGTGTTGGTGCTTGGGCGTGGACATCCTTGTTGGTGCTCGGGTGTATTGTGACTTGTTCCTCCGGGTGAAGAGAGGGCGTTGTTACTGAATTCCAAAGAGGAGCTTCTGGACTAGACGTAGGACGGGAAGTTCGAACCAGTATAAAATTCCTGGTGTCATTTTACTTACTGTTTTTACTTGTTTGTGATATATCTCTACTGCTTAGTTTTATTTGCATAACTATTGTACTAGACTAAGCTAGTATGTCGTAGTCATTTCCACTTAATTCCGGTTAATTATTCTAACCAAAAATTATTTATTGGTCACACTCACAACATTTTTTTATTCTCATTTTTAGTCTCAAATTATATCAGAAAGCTGGAATGCCAACAGGCGTCTGTCTATTCTCTAATTTACCTGACCCGATAGTACCCATTTTGGGAACGTCCACTTGTCTGTCAACTTTTCCACTATCACATCCAAATAACCAAACTCTGCCTTACGTAAAGTTGCCAGAGTACGATTAACCTCTGGATAACTGTTCCCTTTTTGGAGAATGTTAAAAAATTCCAAAATCCATTTCGTCGTCCAGTAGCTACAACAGTCTTTTTGATCGGTACCGCAGTAGCTCTTTGGTTAGGTATTGGAGCAACATTACCTATCGATAAATATCTAACTTTAGGTCGAATTCAGCGAAATGACTATGATATACTAGCTTAGTCTAGTACAATAGTTATGTAAATAAAACTAATCAGTAGAGATATATCACGAACAAGTAAAAACAGTAAGTAAAGTGACACCAGGAATTTTATACTGGTTCGGACTTCTCGTCCTACGTCCAGTCCCAAAGCTTCTCTTCGGAATTCACTAACGCCGCCCTTTATTCACCCGTAGGAATAGGTCACAATACACCCGAGCACCAACAAGGATGTCCACGCCTGAGCACCAACACGGGACTTCATAATTACAAAGTGTTTTGACTTCTGAATGTGTTCTCGTATCAACACTGAATAGCCAACGATTAAGTATACACTTTCTATAATTTTATCCTCAAGTATTTGATGTGCGTGTGAAGATTGAAGAAAGTATAATACATATTGAATCAAGAGATATGAAATGATTTCAATGATTCTACAAGTAATTAGAGAATTAGGGAGATTTTAGAATGCGGAGAGTATAGAGATATAAATTAGAAAATAGAGTAGAATAAATGAGAATCGGTGATTTGGAAAACATGTTTGTAATGTATATATAGTTGTAGAAAAGTAGTAATCTTTCACGAAGAGTTTCAGCCAAGAACTGTATCCATTTCTGTTCATAAATGAAGAGGAGTCTCTCCATGAAAGAAGGCAACTCTTCATAGAAATGACGGTTATTTTCTGATCAGTCAAGTGGTATAAAAATCATTAATCGACTGGTCAACAGAGAAAATCTTATGTATATTTAAATATGAAAAGAAACTAGTTGTTACTGTACAGAAATTTACTTACTAGTCGACCGGTCTGTTTTGAATCTGTCGACTGGTTCAGTTCATTTCTGTCCAGTCATGGCTGTAAATAGCTATATCATATATATATATACATACATATATAATATATGTTTGTGGATTCGTGTTATACTTTGATGATAGATTTTAACATATATCTAACACGACTCAATACTCATATATATATGAACTTAGCTCTTTGATGCGATTTTCATTGTTTTCCATTCCTTGTTGCATGAATCGAAAATATCGTGAACCAACATTATCCCCTTTTTTAATTGATGACAACATCTTGCATTCTGTTGAAATATTGAATTGCTCCCCCTGAATATATGCTTTTATATATATATATATATATATATATATTTAGCTCCCCCTGAATCTTTGCAACATTTTGTTAGTTCATAATATAACACACACTTACCGCGCGACTTCCTGTAACAAAATGTTAGCATGTAGCATACATATATTTGATATATAAGCATATAACCAATAAAATCAATACACAATTCTCCCCCTTTGTCATCGATAAAAAAAAGAATACATGCCATGAGACAAACAAAGATTTACAAAAAAAGGAGGCAAGCATGTATAAATAATAATAGTTATCATTCAACACGCAAATAGTTTAACACAACCAAAGCAAAAGATAAAGGCATTTAGTACAAGCCTTTAGAAGTTTCATAAACCAAAAGTACTAAACAAAATAAACTGGGATTATTTAAGATAAATCCCATGAACGTTCAAATCTACGAACTAGCAAAAACTAATTATAAAACATATTATTTAAGCATAAGCAAGCGGACTGGATTTCATCGGATTCCGTGCTCTTCGAAGATGACCAATTAAATGGAGATATAGGCCTTTTCTCCGGATCCGTAGCATGTCCAGAGGATGCAAATGACCATGATATTGTTGTCTACATTCTTCCTAGAAAATTCTTCATTTTATCACAAAAATTGACCATCTTCTTATCCATCCTTTTATGATGCACCTCTAAAAGCAGTGATTGTGAGCAAGAACATCGATAGTTTGCCTAGACGATTTTGAAGCCTCCGTTAATCGAACATCTTCCGGATTGACTTGAGTTGACCTAGACAATGGTCGATCTGAATCCCTCTTTTTTCATTCTTTCAAGCTCATAATTCTAAGAGTTGGAGGAGAAATTTTCATTAGTTTCAAGTTTTTGCTATCTAAAGCCTTCACATGAATTTTATCGGAAATTGGTTCGGGTATATTTGCATCAGCGAATACTCTCATAAGATATTCCCCATAGTAGAAATAATTAGTCATACCTTGTGTGTAAAACAAGAAATGATCCATTATTGTTTGCATCCAATTCACCTTTGTATTGCTATAGATTGCGTAGAGAGCTCGGAAAGTCTCCATGTAGACAAGATCGAATGTTCCGGATCGAGGTAATACCGTACGTGTTAGAGCATGATGAAAAAGTCTTGCAATTGGTCGTAATCCTTTAGTTCGAGAACCGACAGAATTATCATCAATAAACAGATGACTTACTTATCCCTAACTCGAAATTCACATTCTACTGCAGATAATGGTATCTCATCTGTCGGAGAATAAAGGATATGCCCTGGCCTCTCAATTGAAAAAAAAAATTGGTTGCTTGCAAACCATACTCCAAACACAATTTTCAGTATTGTTAGGAGTTTGATGATCCATGTTTAAATTGGCTAAGAATACCTTTATCATAGTAACATTAATTTGCCTATGGATTTGAGTGTAATCCATGAGAGATTCAATTCTACCTCTTTGAGCCAACCGTTGAAATCCACAAGATTCAAAATCCGGAAATTAGTAAACTCTTTTTCAATGAACTTTAAATTTGACATAAGTTTGCATCATTTCCTAGCAAGATCATTCCATAGCCATTTATTAATGGATGTATCAACTTGTTTCTTTTCCCTAGTTGATGATGAACCAAATTCTCTCTATCTTTTTGGAGGAGCCATTTGTTTTGATAATTTAAAATGAGAAAATCGAAATTTTCGGAACTTAGGGTTTTTCTTAGTGAAGAGCGGTTTTTAGAAATGAAAAATTAGAGGTGTTAGTGCTTATAAGGACCGAAAATAGGGTAGCAGATTTTTCTCTCGAATGTGCTTACCAGTCGACTGGTGGCAATAAAAACTGTTTTCCAGTTTTTCTTTTGAGCATGTTTTAAATATATATTACAAGGAATGTGTTTTAGAATAAAAGCTTATTGAAATATTTAAGCTTTAAGTATTTATAATATCAATTAACAAAGTATTTAATTCAACAAGAAGATTTTATTTAATCATTGAACAAGAAAAGCAAATACTTTTTATTCATGCATTCTCGATCAATGCAGGTCTTATTGACAAAAACACAATTGAAAATAGAAAATAAGTACGGTCAACATATTATTATTCTTCCGATGATGTCACTTTCCTTGGAGTTTTTGAATCAGCTCCTTCATTTTTATTATAATTTTTCTCCCACGAATTTGGACTATGCTTTGAGTCCTTTGTAGTTCTTTTCCATGGACTCCAAGAAGTATATGGTCTTCTCAGAGTCTCTGGAGTTGTATAAAGTGGATGATGCCTCGGTTCAAGAACAACAGATCTCCCGCAAATTCAAAGTGCTATTGTTTCAAGAAAAGTCAACCTACTTGAAGTTTCCTGTTGTTCAAAATAATGTTGTAACTTCATTTGTCCATGCTGGTAGTAATGAATTTCGTCTATCTTGGTTTTTGTTGATGGAGATATAGATAGCTGTTTTTTCTTCTTAGCGTTAGGAATATATCTAGTATGGTTTTTTTCCATCACAATTTTGGTTCGTCATTTGGCATTGGAGAAGTTATAATGTCATTCGAATTAGACGATGTTTTTTCGGAAGATTTGGTAGGAGTGTATGGAGACGACTTCGATGAGTTTGATTTTTTTGACATGTTGTAAAAAGTTTTTAGTTTATCGATGGAATATGATTTTTGTTTTTGAGAAGGCAGGTTGTTTTTCTTATGTATTTATAAGAAAGCAAATACAAAACATAGTGATGACTAATGACTGGTCGGATCACTTGTGTCCATTCATTAAAACAAGGTTAGTTTGCTAATAATAGTATAAGAAACTATAAAAAAAAATGTTTGTAAATAGCAAGTAGTAATTCTAACTAGCAAATCAGCTAATGTAGTTAAAAAGGTATGAAACATAACTTTAAAAATAATATTCATATATGATATCTATAATCAGTAAAACATGAAATATTATAAGTATTTTATATTCACAAACAAAACATGAATTTGATAAAAAAAACATATGAAAAGACAATATATATATATATATATGTCTTATAGTCTAAAAATAGTTTTGAAAAGAAATTTATAGTCATGAAGTAATTAAATGCCGCTTTAGTGACTTCCTTTTTTAATAACTATCTCCTTGAAAATTTATCAACCTCGGACAGAAATTATATTGAGTGGTACCTGCAAAGGATGTAAAAATATATTGGTACCCACTTCCTTCAATAGGGTCCTAAGGGTTAAATCTTAGAAAACCAGACCCAAGAGGGTCCAGAGTCCTTTTTAAAAATATAATTAATATTATTATGAACAGTATCTAAAAATTCTTTGACATACTTATTTCTAATCAACACATTATTTGTTTTAGGTACTGAAATATAGATATTTTTAGACGATTTTTTCTTTAATACATAATTTTTCTTTATATTAACAGAAACAAACTCAATACTCTTTTTAGTACTAACAGATTTGTTAGAACTTTTCTTAGTATTGATTTTTGGAATAAATCCTAGTCCTTTTTTAGTATGAGAAGGTTGAGAATTATCTAAAATTTTAGACAGATTCTCTCTTCCTTTATTAAAATTATTCACATTCTTAGAGATATCGTCTAATTTTGATTTATGACTAGAATTTTCTAACTCAATAATTTTAACTTTTGAATTTAAATCATGATTTTCCAAACTAAGCAGATCATTCTTTTCTTTTTGAATTTCAATTTTTTGACTTAGTAAAGAAATCTGAGAATTTGCATTGGATAGATATTCTTGTAACTTTCTAATTTCATCCTCTAAAATATCTTTTTTCATCCTTTAATAAGTCTCTTTCAAATTCTGCTTTCTTTCTATCTTAATTTGCTTGCTTATATTTTCTTTTAAAATTATTTTTAGATTCTAAAACTTCTGTATTGATTTCCATTAATTCATCAGAAGTAAAATCACTGACCTCGGTCTCTTTTGTCATGAAGCACACATTTGCTTGTTCATTATCACTATCGCTGTCACTCTCAGAAGATAATGAATCTGAATTATCCCAAGTGATTGAGAAAGCTCGCCTCTTTGATTTCTCCTTTTTATTGCAATTCTTTTTTAATTCTGGACAATTCTTTTGATAATGTCCGATTTTGTGATAGTTGAAACATTCCACTAAGGCTGAGTCAGGTTCTTTTGTAGAATTCCTTTTTCCATTCTTATTTTGGCTTTTCTTATATTTCAGAAATTTTCAGAAATCTTTGGCTACAAAGGCAATATCTTCTTCATCCGAATCTGACTCATCTTTTTCAGCATGGAATGCTAGATTTTCCTTATCTCGAGTCCGAGTTTTCTTTGCCTGCTAATTTACTTCGTACGACATAAGATTACCGATTAACTTAACTCTTCGGGTTTCATGGCCGAAGGATCATTAGCCTCTTCGATAATTAAAACATTTCTTTCCCATTCATCCATCAAAAAGTTTAATATCTTTGAAACAATATCAAAATCTGAATATTTTTCTCCTAAACCTTTTTAGGCACAAGGACAAAGTCAATAAAAATTTTAGCGGTAAGGACAAGAGGCTAAAATTTTAGCCTCAAGGACAATTTTTAGTGTAAAGGGAGGAATTCAGGGGCCCACTATAATTTCATACTTTACACTAAACTTTGTCCTTATAGCTAAATTTTTTGCCTCTTGTCCTTTTAGCTAAAATTTTTGTTAATTTTGTCCTTTACACTGTTTTTCTGAATAGAGAATGATAAATATTTTGAAATCTTGAGTACATATCATTTATGGACTTATTTTCATTCATCCTGAAATTTTGAAACTGGTTTTTAAGCATGGATATCTTGCTTTGTTTGACCATGTTAGTTCCTTCATGAGTTATTTTGAGTGTTCGCCAGATTTCATATGCTGTGTTGCACATACAAACCCGGTTAAACTCGTTTCTATCCAAGGCACAATGCAACTTATTCATGGCTTTAGCATTGGCAGAAGCCTCTGCTTTTTCAATTGCAGACTATTCAGTATATAGCCCAGTTATGAATGGCGCTCTACGGCGCGCGCCATGGCGCATCATATGCGCCATTTCTTCTTGCGACGCATACGAGAAGGCGCGACAAAAGGCGTGTGGCGCAAAAAAGGCGCACGGCGCAAAATGGCGCGCCTTTTGTTTGATTTTTGTTTATTTTTTCACTTTTTGCATTTCACATAAAATTATTGTTGATCATATTATTGCGTTTGCTAATGTTTTGTATTTGGTTTTTGTTTATTTTGTGGGTTCTGATGGATGACTTTTCTACAGTATTGTTGATCATATTATTGTGTTTGCTAATGCTTTGTATTTGGTTTTTTATTTATTTTGTGGGTTTTGATGGATGGCTTTTCTACAGTTCTTTTTCCTTGAAGAGAAACAAATATATCGATATTGAAAATATATTTTATTTTATGTAATACTCTTATATCAAATGTAATATTGCTTGTACAGAAAACATGTATTCAATTGGTTGTGTATTTTATTTCAAACAGTTTGTAGATGCACCAAATAGATTATCAATAAATATTTATCACTTTATTTTTATTTATTTTGCATAAAGTTATCATTTGCACCAGGGAAACAATATTACCACTCGATATGTTATTTTTCATCACAAATTGTCCTTTGTGTTGCTAAATATAACCACATCATAACAATAAAAAGACTTGATATAATCTAATTGTCCTTATGAATCCGATGATGCAGATGCTGATTTGGAAAATATAATTGTTGAATCGGGTTCGGAATTCTAGTTTATTAGTAATATGTATTATTATTTTGGATTTTGAAAACTATTATGCTTGAAATTCTATGCTAATGATGTCAAATATGATGATGTTTCTTTTTGCAAAATAGTAAAAACTTTGATTGCATATGTTTTAGCAAAAAATACTAAATTTTTAAATTCATTGTTATATGTTAAATTAAAAAACAAAAAGGCGCAGTAAATCAGAAAGGCGCGTGCCATTTGTCGTGCCGTGCGCCAAGGCTCCAGAATGATGTTGCGCCTTTTTGCGCCGTGCGCCATTAATAACTATGGTATATAATGTAGTGGGATGTGCATATTCTTTTTGTGTAATGTTCCAAGCATCAAAACTATTGGCTTGCATATATATTCTCATACGTGTAGCCCAATAATTATAATTCATGCCATTGAAAAAGGGTGGTCTTGCAGTAGATTGGCCTTCAGTATATCCATTAAAAAAGAGTATTGAGTTTGTTTCTGCTAATATAAAGAAAAATTTTGTTTCAAAGAAAAAACAGTCTAAAAATATCTATATTTAGGTACCTAAAACAAATAATGTGTTGATTAGAAATAAGTATATCAAAGAATTTTTAGATATTGTTTATAATAATATTAATTGCATTTTTAAAAGGGACTCTGGACCCTCTTGGGTTTGGTTTCCTAAGATTTAACCCTTAGGACCCTAACGTAGGAAGTGAGTACCAATATATTTTTACATCCTTTACAGGTACCACTCAATATAACTTATGTCTGAAATTGATAATTTTGCAAGGAGATAGTTATTCAAAAAGGAAGTCACTGAAGCGGCATTTAATTACTTCATGAGTGTAAGCTCTTTTTTAAAATTATTTTTTAGACTATAAGATATATATATATATATATATATATATATATATATAGTCTTTTCATATGTCTTTTATCAAATTCATGTTTTGTTTGTGACTATAAAATACTTATAATATTTCATTTTTTATTGATTATAGATATCATATATGAATATTATTTTTAAAGTTATGTTTCATACTTTTTTAACTACATTAGTTGACTTGCTAGTTAGAATTACTACTTGTTGTTTACAGACAAAAGTTTTATAGTTTCTTATACTATTATTAGCAAACTAACCTTGTTTTAATGAATGGACACAAGTGATCCGACCAATCATTTATCATTACTATGTTTAGTATTTGCTTTCTTATAAATACATAAGAAAAACATCCTCCCTTCTCAAAAACTAAAATCATATTTCATCGATAAACTAAAAAGTTTTTTACAACATGTCGAAAAAAATCAAACTCATCGAAGTCGTCTCCATCCACTCCTACTAAATCTTCCAAAAAAACATCATCTGATTCGATCGACATTATAAATTCTCCAACGCCAAATGACGAACCAAAATTGCGATGGCAAGAATACCATACCAGATATACTCCTAACGCTAAGAAGAAAAAACAGCTATCTATATCTCCATCAACAAAAACCAAGATAGACGTAATTCATCACTACCAGCATGAACAAACGAAGTTACAACGCGAACTTTGTTTTGAACAACAGGAAACTTCAAGTAGGTTAACTTTTCCTGAAACAATAGCACTTCGAATTTGTGGGAGATCTGTTGTTCTTGAACCGAGACATTATCCACTTTCTACAACTCCAGAAACATTGAGTAGACTATCTACTTCTTGGAGTCCGTGTAAAAGAACTACAAAGGACTCAAAGTATAGTCCAAATTCATGGGAGAAAAATTATAATAAAAATGAAGGAGCTGGTTCGAAAACTCCAAGGAAATCGACATCGTCGGAAGAAGAATAATATGTTGGCCATACTTATATTCTGTTTTCAATTGTGTTTTTGTCAATAAGACCTGCATTGATCGAGAATGCAAGAATAAGAAGGATTTGTTTTTCTTGTTCAATGATTAAATAAAATCTTCTTGTTGAATTAAATACTTTGTTAATTGATATTATAAAGACTTAAACCTTAAATATTTTAATAAGATTTTATTCTAAAACAAATTCCTTGTAATATATAATAATATATATTTAAAACAGGCTCAAAAGAAATACTAGGAAGTAGTTTTTATTGCCACCGGTCGACTGGTGGACTGCATACTGGTAAGCACATCCGAGAGAAAAACCTACTACCATATTTTCGGTCCTTGCAATATATAATAATATATATTTAAAACAGGCTCAAAAGAAAAACTGGGAAACAGTTTTTATTGCCACCAATCGACTGGTGGAGAGCATACCAATCGACTGGTAAGCACTAAGCACATCCGAGAGAAAAACCTGCTACGCTACTTTCGGTCCTTATAACCACTAACACCTCTATTTTTTCATTTCTAAAAACCGCTCTTCACTAAGAAAAACCCTAAGTTCAGAAAATTTCGATTTTCTCATTCTAAATTATTAAAACAAATGGCTTTTCCTAAAAGATAGAGAGAAATTGGTTCATCATCAACTAGGGCAAAGAAACAAGTTGATCCATCCATTGATAAATGGCTATGGAATGATCTTGCTAGGAAAAGATGGAAATTTATGTCAAATTTAAAGTTCATTGAAGGAGCGTTTGCTAAATTTTCGGATTTCGAATCTTATGGACTTCAACGGTTGGCTCAAAGAGGTAAAATTGAATCTCTCATGGATTACACTCAAAATCGTAGGCAAATTAATGTTACTATGATAAAGTTATTCTTAGCCAATTTAAACATGGATCATCAAACTCCTAACAATACTGAAAATTGTGCTTGGAGTATGGTTTGCGGGCAACCAATTTTTCTTTCAATCGAGAGGCTAGGGCATATCCTTGATTCTTCAAAGGATGGGATACCATTATCAGAAGTAGAATGTGAATATGGAGTTAGGGATAAAGTAAGTCATCTTTTGATTGATGATAATCCCGACGGTTCTCGAACTAAAGGAATACGACCAAGTGCAAGACTTCTTCATCATGCTCTAACATGTACGGTATTACCTCGATCCGGAACAATCAATCTTGTCTACATGGAGACTTTCCGAGCTCTTTACGCAATCTATAGAAATACAAAGGTAAATTTGGATACAAATGATAATGGATCATTTCTTACTTTACACATGAGGTATGACTAATATTTCTACTATGGGGAATATCTTATGAGAGTATTCGCGGATGCATATATACCTGAACAATTTCCGATAAAATTGATGTGAAGGCTTTAGATAGCAAAAACTTGAAATTAATGAAAATGCCTCCTCCAACTCTTAGAATTATGAGCTTGAAAGAATGAAAAAAGAGGGATTCAGATCGACCATCGTCTAGTTCAACTCAAGCCAATCCGGAAGATGTTCGACTAACGGAGGCTTCACAATCGTCTAGGCAAGCTATCGATGTTCTTGCTCACAATAAACTGCTGTTAGAGGCGCATCTTAAAAGAATAGATAAGAAGATGGTCAAAAAGTTTGATAAAATGAAGAAATTTCTAGGAAGAATGTGGACAACGATATCATGCTCTCACTTGCATCCTCTAGACATGCTACGGATCCGAAGAAAAGGCCTATATCTCAATTTAATTGGACATCTTCGGAGAGCACGGAATCTGATGAAATCTAGTCCACTTGCTTATGCTTGAGTAGGATGTTTTATAATAAGTTTTTGCTAGTTCATAGATTTGAACGTTCATGGGATTTGTCTTAAATAATCCCGGTTTATTTTGTTTAGTACTTTTGGTTTATGAAACTTCTAAAGGCTTGTACTAAATGCCTATATCTTTTGCTTTGGTTGTGTTAAACTGTTTGCGTGTTGAATAATAACCATTATTATTTATACATGCTTGTCTCCTCGTTATGTAAATCTCTGTTTGTCTCATGGCATGTATTCTTTTTTTTCGATGACAAAGGGGAGAATTGTGTATTGATTTAATTGGTTATATGCTTATATATCAAATATATGTATGCTATATGCTAACATTTTGTTACAGGAAGTCACACGGTAAGTGTATGTTATATTATGAACTAACAAAATGTTGCAGAGATTCAGGGGGAGCAAAATATATATACAAACATACATTCAGGGGGAGCAATTCAATATTTCAACAAAATTCGAGATGTTACCATCAATCAAAAAAGGGAGAGAATGTTGATTCACGATATTTTCGATTCATGACAACAAGGAAATGGAAAACAATAAAGATCGCATCAAAGAGCTAAGTTCATATATATATATATATATATATATATATATATATATATATATATATATAAGTATTGAGTCGTGTTAGATATATGTTAAAATCTATCCTCAAAGTATAACACGAATGCACAAAACATATTATATATATATATATATGATATAGCTATTAATAGCCATGACTGGACATAAATAAACTGAACCACTCGACTGGTTCGAAACAGACTGGTCGACTGGTCAGTGAATTTTTGTACAGTAACAGCTCGTTTCTTTTCATATTTAAATATATACGATTTTCTCTATTGACCAGCCGACTAGTATTTTTATACCAGTTGACTAATCAGGAAATAACAGTCATTTCTATAAAGAGTTGCCTTCTTTCATAAAGAGATTCCTCTTCATTTATGAACAGAAATGGATACAATTCTTAGCTGAAACTCTTCGTGAAAGATTACTACTTTTCTACAACTATATATACACTACAAACATGTTTTCCAAATCACCGATTCTCACTTGTTATATTCTGATTTTTAATTTACGTCTCTATACTCTCCGCATTCTAAAAACTCTCAAATATTCAAGTTACTTGTTGAATCCAGGGGCGGAGGGAAGGCAAGCTCACATAGGGCATGTGCCCTAGCTGAATTTTTCAGTTTCTTTTATAAAACATAAGGTAATGATCGTTTTCCCCTATCTTAAATAATAATTAGGCCATATCTGAAACTCCGCCCTAGCTGATGAAGGATGTTAGCTCTGCCACTGGTTGAATCATTGCAATTATTTCACATCTCGTGTAACGACCCGCGTTCTACGCATCATAGAATCGTAGAATATTTATTTCTGTCACATACGAAGTCGTATGATCATGTAACTTTGGGAGACGATTATTGGGGTCATTTCCCATGTTCATGATTTTTCCCAATTTTTAAATGACCATTTTACCCCTAGTTGGCACTGTTTTGGCCATAACTTTTGACTGGAAAGGAATTTTGACCTGAAACCACTTCCATTGGCTCCGGATGATGGTTTCTCTTTCCGTAGAGTGGTCACATTAGCCAAACGGACTTACCGTTTGGGAGATATGGCTGAAACAAGTTTCAGATGGTGAAAAACAGCTTAATTGGGCTTAAACGGGTGATTAGCAGCTAGGCCCAAGGGGAATTTCGGGTTTAGGGAGATATAGGTGCTGATTAGGGTTAGAAAACATTTCTTTAGAAATTTTCCAGCCGCCACTTTCATTCCTCTTAACCTAGTCATGGCCTCCACTCTCTAAATCTCTCTAAAACACTCAAAAATCACCTTCTAATTGAAGATTAGGCTTAGCAAACATTAAATTAAGAAGAAAAAGCACCAAAGCAAGGTTGGAGCTGCTGTATAAGATTGGGAACAGCGCCAAATCAGAGAATATTTCAGTTTTGGGGTCCTAGTTGTGGCAAAGGTGAGTGATTTGCATAGTTTTTGCACTAATTACGGTGATTAGGGGTAATTAGTGAAGATTAGCGAATTTATACGTAAATAAATTCTGGAAAAATTCTTAAAATTCTAAAATAATGTTTTAAGGCTCTGTTAGAAATTTGGGTTAATTTCGATGTGTTTTGCTAATCGTATGCTTAAACATGATTAAGAGGGATTATAGGCAAATGTGAGGTTTTAGCCACTTTTGATTCATTTTGATTCATTTAAATTGTTGTTTGCTGTTTGTGGTTGCTATTACATGTTGCTATGACTCTATGGTATGTTTCATGATTGATTAGAATAGTTAAATTGCTCGAAAACGTCGTCGAATGGCGTAGAAAGCTCGCTGGAAAGTTGCAGAAGTGTGCAGGTTCCGAACCGGTTCGGATCGGAGAAAAGGGGTCGGATCGGACTAGGGAACTGACCAAGGGAATCCGAACTGGATGGGGACTCGCCACTGGAAGAAGTTTGGCAGGAAGGAAGGCCATTGCTTAGAGTTGGAGTTGGACAGAAGATCGGATCGGAGTGATGGAGCAGATTGGATCGGAGTAAGGGAGCAGATCGGATCGGAGGAAGAGAACAGGACGGATCGGAGCAGGCAAACAAGTCAAACAGGAAGAATCAGATCGGATGAACTACCTCCGAACTGAACTCAAGTAGAGGCACCCGAACCGAACCGATATCTGAAGGGGGAGAATCACTGAACCGACCCGACCCGGAGGGAGACACCGACCCGACCCGAAGTGGACTACCGACCCGACCCGATGATGGTGATTGACTACCGAACCGAACAGAACTCTAGGACTGTTAATGCGCGACAACTCTTCTGAAGACCCACTCCAATTCGATCAAAACCCGAGATGCAAAGGAAGTCCAGATGAGAAGTTAGAGCTCAAGATTTAGATGGGAATCAATGAGTTCGCTTCATGGTTGGGCTTTGCTGCGGGACGCGTGCCAAGGAGTTATCGACGTCTATAGCTTTGGACCACTATGGTGGGAGGTACGAAGGCGGATTCAGGGCCTTTATGGCATTGGTAGAACCAAGGGCTACGACCAATGAAGTGGGTCATTGAAATGTTTGGTCATGACTCCAAGTGTTTGGCTTGGTCACAGCAGGGTTTCTACAAGTCGGGATTCGTCGTTACCTCAGTTTGTCTAGTGTTCCAAATTGGTAGATGTCGTACGCTTTACGCACTGAGTGAGAGGTGTGAGGATGGTTGATATGGATGATTTGTTTGCTATCATTGTGACATGCACACCCCACCCCCGTATTCTTACACTATTTATTATGACACCTTGGAGTATTGTACGGTATGTGGTACTAACTCTTTGGTTGCAGGTCCAGGTTCAGGTATGGTTTAGTATACCTGTTATTACTTTGTTTAGATGCTTATCGCTCACACCAGGCTTTATGTCTGACCCAGAGTTTTATGTCTCTTCTTATTACTCTGGGTGCTCACACGAGCAGACTAGAGACAGGTTAGCTGGTGATGCACGGGTAGATGATCCGGAGACGAGCAGGAGGCTTCCACGTAACATATATATAGTATTATCCCTGTGTTGTTGAAGTTCACTGCTTGGGCATTGTTGGTGTATCTTCTACTTTAGCTTTCTTTTGCTTAGAGACAGTAAATTTGGAAAAGTTGTAATAAGCTGTATTTGGATTTCCGCTGCCCTGTTGTTGACATTGATTATTAGTTATCAGCTTATGCACTGTCTCGCCTGTTTTATGTCAAGTATGTTATTATTATATTTTATTCCATGCGCTGTGAGACATTCTACAGGTTCCTTGATTAGTTCATTCCCTTCTTTCCTTTTTCCTGACGACTGTCCCGTGCTAGTTGGGCATGTGTACAGCGCACTTTCGGAGGAAATGCAGACTGGTGCGGGGTGGGCCGTCACACTTGGTATCAGAGCTCTAGGTTGCGTAGTTAACCTAGGGAAGTTATCAGGGAGAGATATTATATGTATACGAGAGAGCGTATTTGTGATTACTTTGGTTTTTAAAAGCTATATATATACTATTAGTAGTATAAGGATGAAGTCGTACTGCACTAGCACCACTATGGAATCGTTAATCGTTTCTTTTTTCAGATTGACGATGAGCCGAGATACTAGAGGTGCTGGTAGGGGAGCCAATAATGGGAATGCTGCTGACATGAGGACAATGTTTACTGACCTCATGAGAGAGATGCTTAGAGATGTACAGAGGGCAGCTCCCAATGGTGGAAATGGTGGTGGTCCAATAGTGCAGGCGCCGAGGGTCGACTTCGCCAAGTTGAATAAGGATTATACTAGCCTTGGTGGGAAACCGTTCCACGGAACGGAGTCGGCCACAGATGTTCAAGATTGGTTGGATAGTTGTGAACGTATCTTCGAGGATTTGGGTATCGAGGATGCAATGAAGAGGAAGCTAGCGTCCCGTCAGCTGCAAGGGCGGGCAATGAATTGGTGGAATGCTATAAAGGCAGCTACTCCCGAAGACCAGATTACTTGGGAGCAGTTTAAGGCTCGCTTTAGTGAGAAGTTCATTCCAGCTGCTCAGAAGTCGGTGTTGTTTAAGAAATTCTTGGAGCTCAAGCAGAATGGCAGAGCTGTCTCGGAGTACATTGCTGAATTCGACACTTTGTCAAAGTATGGGTTATCTCTTATTGATACTGCCGAGAAGAAGAATGAGAAATTCATAACTGGGTTAGATCAGTACTTAGGGGAAAGGCTTATTAACCACATCGATGAGACGTTTGAGTCGATTGTGGGGAAAGCATTAAGATCAGAGAGTCTCTACCCTAAGCCGAAGACTGAGGTTGCATCTGCAGAAGAGCCAAAACCACAAGCAAGTGGTGGAGGCAAAGGTGGTTCTCAGAATAAGAGAAAGCAGAATCAGGCTAAGGACGGCCAGAAGAAAAAGAATAAGCAAGATGTTGAGTGCTTCAGCTGTGGTAAGAAGGGCCATTATGCTAGTAATTGTCGGGCCAAGCCAGCGGATAGGAAGTGCTTCAACTGTGGCCAGATGGAACATCACAAGGACAAGTGTCCACAACCCCCTAAGGAAAAGCAAATGGTGAAAGCATATGCCCTTAATGCTATTCCTTCTTCGTCGAATGCCCCAACTGCGGCGGAGAAGGGAAAGAATGTCGTCATTCAAGGTATGCTTTCTGTTTATGATGTTCCTGTTAGAGTTTTGTTTGATACCGGAGCTTCCAGTTCTTTCATATCTAGTGACCTGGTAGATAGGTTGGGATTGGAGCCCGAGATTGTCGATAGACCTTTAGTAGTGACGAACCCGATTGGTGGTTCGACTAACCTTAGCATGATTTGTCGTAATGTGGTCTTATCGAGTCATGGATGCATGTTTGTTTGTGATTGCTTTGTTTTGGGCTTTACTGGGTTTGGCATTATTTTGGGAGTAGATTGGCTCCAAAGATATGGGGTGGTGGTAGACTGTGAGGGCTTGTTGGTGACAGCTAGAGCGGATGATGGGCGGAGGATAGTGTTTGGTGGTCTACCCAGTAAGGGGGTATTGGCTAGTTTTCTAAACTCCCTCGACATTCCGCATAGTGAGTTGTCAGGTTTGCCCGTGGTTGGCCAGTATCCGGATGTTTTCGAAGAAGTGACCGGACTTCCACCACACCGAGAGATTGAGTTCCGTATTGATTTGGTAAAAGATGCCAGGCCTATAGTGATGCCACTTCGTCGTATGGCACCAAGAGAGCAGCGAGAGCTCGAGGTGCAAGTCAGCGATCTTTTGAAGAAGGGATTTATCAGAAGGAGTGTTTCTGAATGGGGAGCACCAGTTGTGTTTGCTACCAAGGCGGATGGTTCCCTTCGTTTGTGTGTAGACTACCGCGAGTTGAATAAAGTGACGAGGAAGAACAAGTATCCTCTACCGCGGATAGATGATTTGTTCGATCAGTTGAGTGGCGCGAGAGTATTTTCTCAGTTGGATCTCGCGACAGGTTTTCATCAGCTTAGAGTGGAAGCTGAGAGTATAGCTAGAACGGCATTTCGGACGCGTCTGGGTTTTATGAGTGGTTGGTCATGCCATTCGGGCTGACCAATGCCCCAGCATATTTTGTGGATCTTATGAATAGGGTATTCAGAGATCAGTTGAATAAGTTTGTCCTTGTGTTCGTTGATGATATTTTGGTCTACTCGAGGACAGAGGAAGAACACAAGGGACATTTAAGAATAGTGATGGAAGTGTTGAGAAAACACCAATTGAAAGCAAAGTTTTCTAAGTGCCACTTCTGGAAGAGGGAAGTGAGGTTCTTGGGCCATGTTGTATCAGAAAATGGGACTGCCGTGGACCCGGCGAAGGTGGCTACGGTACAGGATTGGCCTACGCCCAAGAATGCAACAGATGTAAGAAGTTTCTTGGGGTTAGCGGGGTATTATCGTAAGTTTATCCAAAGTTTCTCCAAGATAGCAGCACCATTGACCCAGTTGACCAAGAAGAATCAAGCTTTTGTCTGGGATGAAAGGTGCGAGAATGCATTCAAGAGTCTAAAGGACAAGTTGACAAGAGCACCAGTGTTAGTCATCCCTAAGGGGGATGAAGAGATGACGGTATACACGGATGCCTGTGGTACCGGACTGGGTGCTGTATTGATGCAAGGCGGTAGGGTTGTAGCTTACGCAAGTCGGCAGTTGAAACCGCACGAGAGAAGATACCCTACCCATGATTTAGAATTGGCAGCGATCGTGTTCGCGTTAAAGATGTGGAGACACTATCTCTTGGGAGAAAGATTTGAGCTGTTTACAGATCATAAGTCGTTGAAGTATCTATTCTCCCAGAAGGATTTAAATCTCCGTCAGCAGAGATGGTTAGAGTTCTTAGCTTCCTATGATTTTGACATCGCATACACACCAGGAAAGGGCAATGCGGTGGCTGATGCATTGAGTAGAAGACATGCCAGCTTAGGGGCTATGTTCCTTGAATGGAAGCAACTGGAGTATATCGCGGGGTTTGATTTCAGACCAAAGTGCGAATTGGATCCAGAAATGTTAGCAAGTTTGACGATCAGACCCACTTTGATTGAGCGGATCGGCTCTAGTCAGAGGGACGATCCTAACCTATTGGAAATCATCTCCAAGTTAGAGATGGGTATCGATGAGGAGATGAACAAGTATGGGCTTGATCGAGAAGGATGGCTTAGAAAGAATGGAAAGCTTGTTGTACCCAATGTCAATGGATTGAGGGATGAAGTGCTTAGAGAATGTCATCACTCAAAGTTGACCATACACCCCGGTGGTAACAAGATGTATCGAGATATGAAGCAGACTTACTACTGGGAAGGGATGAAAAGAGACGTTGGGAAGTTTATATCGAAATGCATGAATTGCCAGCTAGTTAAAGCCGAGCAAAAGAAGCCTAGTGGGTTGTTACAGCCATTAGAAATTCCCGAATGGAAATGGGAGCAAGTCTCGATGGATTTCATCGATGGTTTACCAAGGACTAGATCGGGATATGACAGCATTTGGGTAATTGTAGATCGACTGACTAAAAGTGCAAGGTTTATACCGGTCAAATCGACTAGAACGGCAGCTAAGTTAGCAGAATTGTATATGAAGTGGATAGTGAGATTTCATGGAGTACCTAAGAGCATTGTGAGCGACCGAGACCCGTTGTTCACTAGTGGGTTTTGGAAGAGCTTACAAGAGGCTTTAGGGTCAGAGTTACATCTCAGTACCGCATATCATCCTCAGACCGACGGTCAGACGGAGAGGGTGAACCGTATTTTGGAAGATCTCTTGAGAGCATGTATATTGGATTTTGGTGGATCATGGGATGACCATTTGCATCTAGTAGAGTTTGCATATAATAATAGCTACCAATCCAGTATCGGTATGGCTCCGTTTGAAGCTCTGTACGGAAGACCATGCAACTCACCATCATGTTGGATAGAGACTGGCGAGAAGTTTATGCTTGGACCAGATGTGGTAAGGGAAACTTCAGATAAGATTAAGATCATTCAACAACGAATGAAGGCTGCCCAGGATAGACAGAAGAGTTATGCTGATAAGAGGAGAAGAGACTTAAAATTCTCCGTTGGCGACTTGGTGTTTGTCAAGATTTCTCCGTTGAAGAGCGTAATACGATTTGGCAGGAGAGGCAAGTTGACACCAAGGTTTGTTGGCCCATTCACTGTTCTTGAACTAGTCGGAAATTTAGCATATAGAATTGACTTACCAGAGAAGATGGCAGGAGTTCATAACGTATTTCATGTTTCCCAACTAAGGAAGTTCGTTCACGACTCAGATATAACTATTTCACCTGATCAGTTGGAGGACTTCGAGGTAGAACCCGAGGCGGTTGGGAACCGCAAGCCGGCCCGTATTGTCGAGCACGACATGAAGCAACTTCGAAGGAAGGCGGTGAAGCTAGTCAAGGTTCAGTGGGGCGAGGACGAGAATGATTGTACTTGGGAGACAGAGGAGAACATTAGGAAGACTTATCCGGAACTCTTTGCCTGGTAAGATTTTGACTTCGATTTAGTTTTCCGCATGCTAGGATAGGCTTGTTCGCTTGTTTTACATGATTGATTGTTCTATATGGTTGTTAGGCATGCGGGATCCTTTGTTTTGAGTTAAGGAATTTCGGGGGCGAAATTTCTTAAGGGGGGGAGAGTGTAACGACCCGCGTTCTACGCATCATAGAATCGTAGAATATTTATTTCTGTCACATACGAAGTCGTATGATCATGTAACTTTGGGAGACGACTATTGGGGTCATTTCCCATGTTCATGATTTTTCCCAATTTTTAAATGACCATTTTACCCCTAGTTGGCACTGTTTTGGCCATAACTTTTGACTGGAAAGAAATTTTGACCTGAAACCACTTCCATTGGCTCCGGATGATGGTTTCTCTTTCCGTAGAGTGGTCACATTAGCCAAACGGACTTACCGTTTGGGAGATATGGCTGAAACAAGTTTCAGATGGTGAAAAACAGCTTAATTGGGCTTAAACGGGTGATTAGCAGCTAGGCCCAAGGGGAATTTCGGGTTTAGGGAGATATAGGTGCTGATTAGGGTTAGAAAACATTTCTTTAGAAATTTTCCAGCCGCCACTTTCATTCCTCTTAACCTAGTCATGGCCTCCACTCTCTAAATCTCTCTAAAACACCCAAAAATCACCTTCTAATTGAAGATTAGGCTTAGCAAACATTAAATTAAGAAGAAAAAGCACCAAAGCAAGGTTGGAGCTGCTGTATAAGATTGGGAACAGCGCCAAATCAGAGAATATCTCAGTTTTGGGGTCCTAGTTGTGGCAAAGGTGAGTGATTTGCATAGTTTTTGCACTAATTACGGTGATTAGGGGTAATTAGTGAAGATTAGCGAATTTATACGTAAATAAATTCTGGAAAAATTCTTAAAATTCTAAAATAATGTTTTAAGGCTCTGTTAGAAATTTGGGTTAATTTCGATGTGTTTTGCTAATCGTATGCTTAAACATGATTAAGAGGGATTATAGGCAAATGTGAGGTTTTAGCCACTTTTGATTCATTTTGATTCATTTAAATTGTTGTTTGCTGTTTGTGGTTGCTATTACATGTTGCTATGACTCTATGGTATGTTTCATGGTTGATTAGAATAGTTAAATTGCTCGAAAACATCGTCGAATGGCGTAGAAAGCTCGCTGGAAAGTTGCAGAAGTGTGCAGGTTCCGAACCGGTTCGGATCGGAGAAAAGGGGTCGGATCGGACTAGGGAACTGACCAAGGGAATCCGAACTGGATGGGGACTCGCCACTGGAAGAAGTTTGGCAGGAAGGAAGGCCATTGCTTAGAGTTGGAGTTGGACAGAAGATCGGATCGGAGTGATGGAGCAGATTGGATCGGAGTAAGGGAGCAGATCGGATCGGAGGAAGAGAACAGGACGGATCGGAGCAGGCAAACAAGTCAAACAGGAAGAATCAGATCGGATGAACTACCTCCGAACTGAACTCAAGCAGAGGCACCCGAACCGAACCGATATCTGAAGGGGGAGAATCACTGAACCGACCCGACCCGGAGGGAGACACCGACCCGACCCGAAGTGGACTACCGACCCGACCCGATGATGGTGATTGACTACCGAACCGAACAGAACTCTAGGACTGTTAATGCGCGACAACTCTTCTGAAGACCCACTCTAATTCGATCAAAACCCGAGATGCAAAGGAAGTCCAGATGAGAAGTTAGAGCTCAAGATTTAGATGGGAATCAATGAGTTCGCTTCATGGTTGGGCTTTGCTGCGGGACGCGTGCCAAGGAGTTATCGACGTCTATAGCTTTGGACCACTATGGTGGGAGGTACGAAGGCGGATTCAGGGCCTTTATGGCATTGGTAGAACCAAGGGCTACGACCAATGAAGTGGGTCATTGAAATGTTTGGTCATGACTCCAAGTGTTTGGCTTGGTCACAGCAGGGTTTCTACAAGTCGGGATTCGTCGTTACCTCAGTTTGTCTAGTGTTCCAAAGTGGTAGATGTCGTACGCTTTACGCACTGAGTGAGAGGTGTGAGGATGGTTGATATGGATGATTTGTTTGCTATCATTGTGACGTGCACACCCCACCCCCGTATTCTTACACTATTTATTATGGCACCTTGGAGTATTGTACGGTATGTGGTACTAACTCTTTGGTTGCAGGTCCAGGTTCAGATATGGTTTAGTATACCTGTTATTACTTTGTTTAGATGCTTATCGCTCACACCAGGCTTTATGTCTGACCCAGAGTTTTATGTCTCTTCTTATTACTCTGGGTGCTCACACGAGCAGACTAGAGACAGGTTAGTTGGTGATGCACGGGTAGATGATCCGGAGACGAGCAGGAGGCTTCCACGTAACATATATATAGTATTCTCCCTGTGTTGTTGAAGATCACTGCTTGGGCATTGTTGGTGTATCTTCTACTTTAGCTTTCTTTTGCTTAGAGACAGTAAATTTGGAAAAGTTGTAATAAGCTGTATTTGGATTTCCGCTGCCCTGTTGTTGACATTGATTATTAGTTATCAGCTTATGCACTGTCTCGCCTGTTTTATGTCAAGTATGTTATTATTATATTTTATTCCATGCGCTGTGAGACATTCTATAGGTTCCTTGATTAGTTCATTCCCTTCTTTCCTTTTTCCTGACGACCGTCCCGTGCTAGTTGGGCATGTGTACAGCGCACTTTCGGAGGAAATGCAGACTGGTGCGGGGCGGGCCGTCACATCTCATGATTCAATAAGTGACATACTTCCTCCAATCTTCACATACACATCAAATACTTGAGGATAAGATTATAGGAAGGGTGTACTTAATCGTTGGCTAATCAGTATTGATACAAGAACACATTCAGAAGTCAATTTTTTTTTGTAATTGTGAAGTCCTGTGTTGGTGCTCAGGCGGGGACATCCTTGTTGGTGCTCGGGTGTATTATGACATATTCCTCTGGGTTAAGAGAGGGTGTGTTAGTGAATTCCGAAGAGGAGCTTCGGGACTGGAGGTAGGACCGAAAGTTCAAACCAGTATAAAATTCCTGGTGTCTTTACATACTGTTTTTATTTACTTGAGATATTCTATATTGCTTAGATTTGTAAGCATAATTATTGTATTAATCTAAGTTAGTATATCATAGTCATTTCCGCTTAAGTCCATATACAAAGATCCTTAAAGTCATACACCGACTTTTCATCTTGTTCGTCTGGTGATTTGAGATTACTTTCAATCTCATCATCAAAATTTGATATTTCATCGTTTGTTGATTTGAGATTACTTTCAATCTCATCATAAAATTTTGATATTTCACCATTTTTGTGTTGACATTTTAGTCTGCGTAAAGGAACCAAGCTTCTTTTGAGTAACAAAACAAGAAGTTTGCAAAAGTTTGAGACATTGTTTGTGCCTATTTTAACTCCTTTTTTTATTCCAGATCCATGCACCATTTTTCGTCTTATATCTCTTGATACCAAGATAAGCTAGACATTCTTGCTCTACTTATTTCAGGAGACTTTAGACACAACACCATTGTTATGCTATTATTTTTAAAAGAATACATTACAACTTTAAATAGAAAACCTTATGATTTTACATATAGAAGAAAGTACACGTTATTTGAAAAGATAAATCAATATAGTCACATTACATAAATAATGTACAGAATAGTAAATTAAATGAAAAACCTTACGAGTTTACTTATAGAACTGTTGTGTTGCTTAACAAACTTATAGAAGGGTAAGCATCGTTATCTCTGTACTGGTCACAAAATTTAATAAAAAAAGGTGTGCAAAATAATTAGGACGGTTGCTTAATACACATTATTTACTGAAGCGTTAAGATGACTACTCATATGTCCCTCATTCTATGAGTATATGTTGTGTACGTAGTGTTGTTTGTAAAGATACCGCAAGTTTGTGATGTTGGAAGATTGGTATTAGTATAGTACATGAATATGGTGGTATTTTGTGTAATATATAAGAATATTAAAGGCAATGACAATGCAAATTTCTAACTTTAAAAGTTTTTTATATGTGTTTCGTCAAAGAATTTCACAATGCTAAAACGAATAAAAAATCTATATAGGATAAGGACACATACACATGTGATGTTTCCAAAATCATATTTGGGTATCATCAGATGATAATTTTAACAAGGTAACATATGCAATCTACAACATATTTCTCAGATTTTTAATATTTTAAACAAATTATACGTGTAAGTTCATCTATACCATCCATTCAATTATCGATCAAACATCAAGGATTGTGTATCTAACTTAAAAGGATTTTGGTTGTGTAACAAGTTGAAAGTTACTATCGAATCAAAGATCAAACTGGGAAATATAAACTCTGAGATGTAGATCATTTTGCTTAAAAAGTGTTCAACAATAATGATAATCAATGACAGGATGTATGTATAATGAATGAAATTTGAAATTGCTTATGCTAGAAATAATAATGATGATGATTTAAACAAATAAAGGATGGGTAAATGATATATACCTATAGATCTATTGAAATTCAATGGAAGACAGACATTGTTCTTGTTATTTTTGTAGCTGTAGATCTATTGAAATTCAATGGCAGACAGATGCAGCTCTTGTTATTTTTTTCAGATTACAGAAGAGAAGGGGGGAATCAAGGACTGTTAAAAGGTTAAGGGGCCTTAAGATAGCTTATCACAAGTTATAAATAGGTTATATGTTACTTGGAAGTCAACAGGTTATAACCAAAAAATATTTCATCACAACTTGTTCGAACTTTCAAATCAAATTTTACTTGTTCCAACTTATTTATCCAGAATAATCATATTATACAAATTACTTAAAATTACTATACAAAACAACTTGCAAGATATGATAAATTAAGTTATTTCCGAATGTGCAAGTAAGCAACTCATGTTCCATTCCTTATCAAGAATCATCTTATATACCCAAACACAAAAGCATTACTAATTAGGTATTTGAAGTGAATTCGGAAGATGGTCCATGTAACGACCTGCATTCTACGCATCGGAGGATCATAGAATATTTATTTAATTTTCGTATGAGGTAGTATGGTCGTGTAACTTTGGGAAACAACCATTGGGGTCATTTTCCACGTTCACGATTTTTGCGATTTTTAAATGACTGTTTTGCCCCTGGGGAATCTTGTTTCGCCTTTAATTTTTGATTGGTAAGGATTTTTGATCTGAGACCACTTCCACTGGATTCAGATGATGGTTTATCTTTCCGTAGAGTGGTCACATTAGCCAAACGGACTTACCGTTTAGGAGATATGGCTAAAATAAGGTTTGGAAGGTGAAAAACAGCTTAACCGGGCCTAATTGGAGTGATTAGCAGCTAGGCCCATAACCCATTTCGGGATTAGGGTTATGGGAGGGATGATAGAGTTAGAAAAAACATTTCATTTTAGTTTTTACAGCCGCCACTTTCATCCTTTGAATCTTAGCAATGGCCTCCACCTTCTAAATCACTCCCAAATCACCGTTTAAGCATATATTAGCCTAATCAACATCAAATCAAGGCAAATCAACACCAAATCAGAGTTGGAGCTGCTGTGCTGCATAGGAATTCGACCCAAAACAGTAGAGAAGTTCAGATCTATAATTCATTTGTGGCTAAGATGAGTGATTTGCATTGTTTTTCTCTAATTGCGGCTAATTAGGGGTGATTAGTGATAATTAGCGAAATTATGGCTCAGAAAAATCTGGAAAAATTTGTAAAATTCTAAAATATTACTTTAGGGCTCTGATAAAAATTTGGGCTAATTTGGACATGTTTTGCTAATCATATGGTTAAGTCATGATTAAGGGGAAAACATGGGTTTTGGGTATGTTTGATCCATGTTAACAAGTTAAAATTGTTGTTTGGTGTTTATGGTCAATTATACATGTTGCTATGACTGTTTGGAATGTTTTGTGATTGCATAGAAAAGTTATATTGGTCAAAAACGTCGTCGTATGGCGTAAATGGCTTGTTGGAAAAGTTGCAGGAATTTGACCCGAACCGGATTTGATCGGAGTAAAGTGGCACGAACTGACCCACTCGTGAAGCACCCCCTTCCCACGAACCGCTCCTCCAAACTGCTGCACCACGAGCCAGTGCATCGAGCCCGAAACGAAGACCATGACCGATCCGATGCTTTAAGAGGAGGACCGAACCGGGTTGTTGATCACGAACCGAACCGCTGGTGGAGCCACGAAGACTGGAGTCACGATCCGCACCAAGTCGGAGGATGCCTGACCCGAACCCATGCGATGACCACGACCCGACCCGGACGAGGTATCACGAACCGATCCGATGTGGAATCACCTCAGGAGGACCGAACCGTCAGGAAAAAGGGTAGTCACGACAAAACCGAACCAAAGATGAGAAGAAGGACTGAACCGATCCAGAGTAGACCAAACCCGAGATGCAAAGGTAGTCCAAATGAGTAGATGTAGCTCAGGGTCCAGATGGGAACCAACGAGTTAACTCCATGATTGGGCTTTGCTGCGGGACGTGTGCAAAGGGGTTATCGATGTCTATAGCTTTGATTCATCACTGAGAAACGGATTGTTGGTTATGGATCAGTGCAGTGAAGTTGTCATGACTTCATGGGGCAGAATGATCGTAGCAAGGCTATGAGCCAGTGCAGTGGAGTTGTCATGACTCCAAGGGGCAGAGTGGACATAACAAAGTATTAGTGGTTACGGATCAGTTCAGTGGAGCCGTCATGACCCCATGGGGCAGAGTGATTATAACAAAGAATTTGGTGATCAAAGTGGTAGGTATCGTATACTTTACGCACTGAGTGAGAGATGTGAGGTTGATTGCTATGTTTGATGTTTGTTATCACCATGACATGCACACCCCCTCCCCATTATTTTCACATCATGAGTTAGTGTCACCTTAGAGTATTGTACATCATGTTGTGCTAACTCTTTAGTTGCAGGTCTAGGTTCAGGTATGGTTATGTATACATGTTATTGTTCTGTTTTGCTACTTATCACTCATACCAGACTTTTGTCTGACCCAGAGTTTTATGTCTCTTCTTATTACTCTGGGTGCTCCTAAACGAGCAGACTAGAGACATGTTAGCTGGTTATGCACGAGTAGCTGTCCGGAGACGAGCAGAAGGCTTCAACGTACTATTTACATATATTTTCTCTGCGTTGTTGTTGGTCACTGCTTTGGGCATTAGTAGTGTACCTTTCTATTTTACTTTGGAGACAGCATTTTAAAGTTGTAATAAGCTGTATTTTGATTTCCGCTACTCTTATGGTTATAGTTCAGTTTCAGCTTCTCGCCTGTTTTATATCAAGTTATGTTATTATTATATTTTGTTCCATGCGCTGTGAGATATACTACAGGTTCTTTGATGATTCGTCGTCTTCTTTCTTTTCTTCTGACGACCTTCCCGTGCTGGTTGGACATTGGCGCAACGCACTTTCATTGGAAATGTCGGCTGGTGTAGGACGGGCCGTCACACTTGGTATCAGAGCTCTAGGTTGCATAGTTAACCTAGGGAAAGACATCAGGGAGAGATAGTACGTATATGAGAGCGCATATTTGTGATATTTTAGTTTTCAAAAGTTATATATATTATTAGTATATCTAAAGATGAAGTCGCACTGCACTAGCACCACTGAAGAGATGGTAAATCGTTTTCTCTTTACAGATTGAATGATGAGCCAATATACGAGGAATACTGGTTCAGGAGCCAATAATAGGAATTCTCCTTATATGAGGACGATGTTTACTGAATTCAAGAGAGAGATGCTTAGGGATGTTCAGAGGGCAGCTCCTAATGCTGCAAATGGTGGTGGTGCAACGATGCAGGCGCTAGGACTGATTTCGCCAAGCTCTGTAAGGACTACATTAATCTTGGTGGGAAGCCGTTCCACGGAATGGAATCGGCTACAGAAGTTCAGGATTGGCTCGATAGTTGTGAGCGCATCTTCGAGGACTTAGGGATCGATGATGCGATGAAGAGGAAGTTAGCATCCCGTTAGTTGCAAGGACGACTATGAATTGGTGGAACGCTATTAAGACAGCTACCCCTGAGGATCAAGTTACTTAGGATCAGTTTAAGGCCCGATTCAGTGACAAGTTTATCCCAACTGCCCAGAAGTCAGAGTTGTTTAGGAGGTTTTTGGAACTTAAGCAGAATGGTAGGGCAGTCTCGGAGTACATTGCTGAATTCGATACTTTATCAAAATATGGATTATCCTTTGTCGATACTCCGAGAAGAAGAATGAGAAGTTCATAACAGGCATAGATCAGTACTTGGGAGAAAGGCTTATAAACCATAATGATGAGACTTTTGAATCAATTGTTGGTAAAGCATTGAGATCAGAAAGCCTTTATCCTAAGCCCAAGACTGAGGTCGCTGTTACATCTACAGAGGAGCCAAAGCCGCAAGCAAGCGGTAGAGGCAAGAATAACTCCCAGAATAAAAGAAAGCAGAGTCAGACCAAGGATGGTCAGAAAAAGAGAGACAGGAAAGATGTTGAGTGCTTTAGTTGTGGTAAGAAGGGCCATTATGCTAAAGAATGTCGAGCAAAGCCAGTGGACAGGAAGTGCTTCAACTGCGGCCAAGTGGGAAATCATAAGGATAAATGTTCACAACCTCTTAAAGAGAAGCAGATTGTGAAAGCATATGCTATTAATGTTGTTCCTTCTTCGTCGAAAGCCCCAACTGCGGCGGAGAAAGGAAAGAATGTCATCATTTAAGGTATGCTTTCTGTTTATGATGTTCCTGTTCGAGTATTGTTTGATACTGGGGCTTCCCGTTCCTTCATACCTAGTGACCCGGTTGGTAGTTCGACTAGTCTTAGTATGATTTGTCGAAATTTGGTCTTATCGAGTCATGGATTTATGTTTGCTTGTGATTGCTTTGTTTTGGGCTTTACCGGGCTTGGCATTATTTTGGAAGTCGATTGGCTCCAAAGGTATGGGGTGGTGGTAGACTGTGAGGGATTTCCGGTGACTAATAGGGTGGATGATGGGCGGAGGGTAGTGTTTGGTGGCCTACCTAGTGATGAGGTGATGGCTAGGTTTCTAAATTCCCTCGACATTCCGTAGGACGAGTTATCAGGGTTTCCCATTGCTGGCCAGTACCCGGATATCTTCGAGGAAGTGACCAAACTTCCACCACACCGAGAGATTGAGTTCCGTATTGATTTAGTGAAAGATGCCAGACCTATAGTGATGTCACTTCGTCGTATGGCGCCAAGGGAGCAGCGAGAGCTCAGGGTGCAAGTAAGCGATCTTTTGAAGAAGGGATTTACCCAAAGAAGCGTCTCCGAGTGGGGAGCACCAGTTGTATTTGCCACTAAGGCAGATGGTTCCCTTCGTTTATGTGTGGACTATCGCGAGTTGAATAAGGTGACGAGGAAGAATAAGTATCCTCTTGATAGATAATTTGTTTGATCAACTGGAAGGAGCAAGGGTGTTCTCCCAGTTGAACCTCGCGATAGGTTTTCATCAGCTCCGAGAGTGTTCCAAAAATGACATTTAAGACGTCGTCTGGATTCTATGAGTGGTTGGTCATACCATTCGGGTTGACCAATGCACCAGCATATTTTGTGGACCTTATGAATAGGGTATTCAGGGATCACTTGAATAAGTTTGTTCTTGTGTTCGTGGACGATATACTTGTTTATTCGAGGATAGAGGAAGAACACAAGGAACATTTGAGAGTAGTGATGGAGGTGTTGAGAAAACACCAATTGAAAGCGAAGTTTTCTAGGTGTCACTTCTGGAGGAGGGAAGTGAGATTCTTGGGCCATGTTGTTTTAGAGAATGGTATTGCCGTGGACCCTGCGAAGGTGGCTACGGTACAAGGTTGGTCTATGCCCAAGAATGCAACAGACATAAGACGTTTCTTGGGATTAGTTAGATATTATCGTAAGTTTATCCAAGACTTCCCCAAAATAGCGACACCGTTAACTCAGTTGACCAAGAAGAATCAAGCTTTCGTCTGGGACGAAAGGTGTGAAAATGCATTCAAGAGTCTAAAGGAAAAGTTGACGCATGCGCAAGTGTTAGTCACTCCTAAAGGGAATGAAGAGATGACAGTATACGCGGATGCATGTGGTACCGGACTAGGTGTTGTACTGATGCAAGGAGGTAGGGTTGTAGCTTATACTAGTCGGCAACTGAAACCGCATGAGAAAAGATATCCTACCCATGATTTGGAATTGGCAGCGATCGTGTTCGCGTTGAAGATGTGGAGACATTGTCTCTTGGGAGAAAGATTTGAGTTGTTTACCAATCATAAATCGTTAAAGTATCTTTTCTTTCAGAAGGATCTAAACCTCCGTCAGCAGAGATGGTTAGAATTCTTGGCTTCCTATGATTTCGATATCGCATATACACCAGGAAAGGGCAACGCGGTAGCTGATGCATTGAGTAGGAGACATGTCAGTTTAGGGGCTATGTTTCTGGAATGGAAGCAACTGGAGTACATCGCTGGGCATGATTTCAGACCAAAGTGCAAATTGGATCCAAAAATGTTAGCAAGTTTGACGATCAGACCCACTTTGATTGAGCGGATTGGTTCCAGTCAGAGGGACGATCCTAACCTATTGGAAATCATCTCCAAGTTAGAGATGGGTATCGACGAGGAGATGAACAAGTATGGGCTTGATCGAGATGGATGGCTCGGAAAGAATGGAAGATTAGTTGTACCCAATGTTAATGGATTGAGAGATGAAGTACTTAGAGAATGTCATCACTCGAAACTGACTATACATCCTGGTGGTAACAAAATGTATCAAGACTTGAAGCAGACCTACTACTGGGAAGGGATGAAAAGAGACGTTGGGAAGTTTATATCCAAATGCATGAATTGTCGGCTAGTTAAAGCCGAGCAAAAGAAGCCTAGTGGTTTATTGCAACCATTAGAAATTCCAGAACGGAAATGGAAACAAGTATCAATCAATTTCATTGATAGGTTACCAAGGACTAGATTAGGCTATGATAGTATTTAGGTGATTGTGGGCCGATTGACCAAGAGTGCAAGGTTTATACATGTCAAGTCGAATAGAACGATAGCTAAGTTAGCGGAACTATATATGATTTGGGTAGTGAGATTTCATGGAATACCCAATGGCATTGTGAGCGACCGAGATCCGTTTTTTACTAGTGGATTTTGGAAGAGCTTACAAGAGGCTTTAGGGTCAGAATTACATCTCAGTACTGCGTACCATCCTCAAACTGACGATCAAACAGAGAGGTTGAATCGAGTATTAAATAAAGTATTAGAAGATCTCTTGAGATCTTGCATATTAGATTTTGGAGGGTCATGGGATGACCATTTACATCTGGTTGAATTTGCATATAATAATAGTTATCAGTCCAGTATTGGTATGGCTCCATTTGAAGCTTTGTACGGAAGACCGTGCAACTCACCATCATGTTGGTTGGGAACCGATGAGAAATTCATGCTTGGGCCAAATGTAATAAGAGAAACTTCAGAGAAGATCAAGGTTATCCAACAGCGAATGAAGGCTACCCAAGATAGGCAGAAGAGTTATGCTGATAAGAGGCGAAGAGATTTAAAATTCTCCGTTGATGACTTAGTGTTTGTCAAGATTTCTCCGTTAAAGAGCGTGATTCGATTTGCCAGGAGAGGCAAGTTAGCACCAAGATTTGTTGGTCCATTCCCAGTCCTCGAACAAGTCGGGAATTTAGCATATAAAGTTGAATTACCTGACAAGATGGCGGGAGTTCACAACGTATTTCATGTTTCCCAGTTAAGGAAGTTCGTGCACGACCCCGATATGACTATTTCACCGGATCAGTTGGATGACATCGAAGTAGAACCCAAGGCGGTTAGGAACCGCAGGCTGATCTGTATTGTCGAGTACGACACAAAGCAACTTCGAAAGAAGGCGGTGAAACTTGTCAAGGTTCAGTGGGGCGAGAATGAGACTGACTGTACTTGGGAAACAGAGGAGAGCATAAGGAAGACGTATCTAGAAATCTTTGCCTGGTAAGATTTTAACGACCATTTAGTTAACCTCTTGTTAGTAAACCACATGCTAGGATAGGCTTGTTATGTTGCTATGTATGTTTGATTGTTGCAAATGATTGATAGGCATGCGGGACCCATTGTTGTTTCTTAGTAAAGGAATTTTGGGGGCGAAATTTCTTAAGCGGGGAAGAATGTAACGACCCGCATTCTACGCATCGGAGGATCGCAGAATATTTATTTCATTATCGTATAAGGTCGTATGGTCGTGTAACTTTGAGGAACGACTATTGGGGTCATTTTCCATGTTCACGATTTTTGCCGATTTAAATGATTGTTTTGCCCCTGGCGAATCTTGTTTCGCCTATAACTTTTGATTGATAAGGAGTTTTTACCTGAAACCACTTTAAACGGATTTGGATGATGGTTTACCTTTCCGTAGAATGGTCACATTAGTCAAACGGACTTACTGTTTGGGAGATATGGCTGAAATAAGGTTTGGAAGGTGAAAATCAGCTTAACCAAGCCTAATTAGAGTGATTAGCAACTAGGCTCATAACCCATTTCGGGATTAGGGTTATAGGAGGGCTGATAAGGAAAACATTTCATTTCAGTTTTTACAGTTGCCACTTTCATCCTTTGAACCCTAGCAATGGCCTCCACCTTCTAAACCACTCCCAAATCACCATTTAAGCATATATTAGCCTAATCAACATCAAATCAAGGCAAATCAACACCAAATCAAAGTTGGAGCTGCTGTGTTGCATAGGAATTCGACCCAAAACAGTAGAGAAGTTCAGATCTATAATTCATTTGTGGCTAAGATGAGTGATTTGCATTGTTTTTCACTAATTGCGGCTAATTAGGGGTGATTAGTGATAATTAGCGAAATTATGGCTCAGAAAAATCTGGAAAAATTTGTAAAATTCTATAATATTATTTTAGGGCTCTGATAAAAATTTGGGCTAATTTGGATATGTTTTGTTAATCATATGGTTAAGTTATGATTAAGGGGATTAAGGGAAAAACATGGGTTTTTGGTATGTTTGATCCATGTTGACATGTTAAAATTGTTGTCTAGTGTTTATGGTTAATTATACATGTTGCTATAACTGTTTGGAATGTTTTGTGATTGCATAGAAAAGTTAGATTGGTCGAAAACGTCGTCGTATGATGTAAATAGCTTGTTGGAAAAGTTACAGGAATTTGACCCGAACCGGATCGGATCGCAGGAAAGAGGCACGAACCGACCCGCTCATGAAGCACCCCCTTCCCACAAACCGCTCCTCCGAACTGCTGCACCACGAGCAAGTGCATCGAGCCCGAACCGAAGACCATGACCGATCCGATGCTTTAAGAGGAGGACCGAACCGGGTTGTTGATCACAAATCGAACCGTTGGTGGAGCCACGAAGCCTGGAGTCACGATCCGCACCAAGTGGGAGGATGCCCGACCTGAACCCATGCGATGACCACGACCCGACCCGAACGAGGTATCACGAACCGATCCGATGTGGAATCACCTCAGGAGGACCGAACTGAACCGCCAGGGAAAAGGGTAGTCACGACCGAACCAAACCAAAGATGAGAAGAAGGACTGAACCGATCCGAAGTAGACCAAACCCGAGATGCAAAGGTAGTCCAAATGAGGAGTTGTAGCTCAGGGTCCAGATGGGAACCAACGAGTTAACTCTATGATTGGGCTTTGTTGCGGGATGTGTGCAAAGGGGTTATCGATGTCTATAGCTTTGACTCATCACTGAGAGACGGATTGTTAGCTATGGACCAGTGCAGTGAAGTTGTCATGACTCTATGGGGCAGTGTGATCGTAGAAAGGCTATGAGCTAGTGCAGTGGAGTTTTCATGACTCCATGGGGGTAAAGTGGACGTAGAAAAGTATTAGTGGTTACGGATCTGTGCAGTGGAGCCGTCATGACTCCATGTGACAGAGTGATCGTAACAAAGAATTTGGTGATCAAAGTGGTAGATATCGTATACTTTACGCACTGAGTGAGAGATATGAGGTTGATTGCTATGTTTGATGTTTGCTATCACCATGACATGCACACCCCCTCCCCATTATTTTCACACCATGAGTTAGTGTCACCTTAGAGTATTGTACATCCTGTTGTGCTAACTCTTTGGTTGCAGGTCCAGGTTCAGTTATGGCTATGTATACATGTTATTGTTCTTTTTTGCTGCTTATCGCTCATACCAGACTTTTATCTGACCCAGAGTTTTATTTCTCTTCTTATTACTCTGGGTGGTCCTAAATGAGCAGACTAGAGATAGGTTAGCTAGTTATGCACGAGTAGCTGTCCGGAGACGAACAGAAGGTTTTCACGTACTATTTACATATATTTTCCCTGTGTTGTTGTTGGTCACTGCTTTGGGCATTAGTAGTGTACCTTTCTATTTTTCTTTGGAGACAGCATTTTAATGTTGTAATAAGCTGTATTTTGATTTCCGCTACTCTGATGGTTATAGTTCGGTTTCAGCTTATGCACTATCTCACCTGTTTTATATTAAGTTATGTTATTATTATATTTTGTTCTATGCGCTGTGAGATATACTACAGGTTCTTTGATGATTCATCGTCTTCTTTCTTTTCTTCTGACGACCGTCCCATGCTGGTTGGACATTAACACAACGCACTTTCATTGGAAATGTCGGCTGGTGTGGGACGGGCCATCACAGTCCACAATTTCAACACAATTCTAAAATGCTACATGTTAGAGTATGTGTGATTCAATGGATGTTAATAGAAAGATAAATTTTGTGATTTAATGGTTCAAACGAAATCGAAAACCGATAAATGTGCAAAAAGATATCGCTTTTTTCATATTGCAATTTAGCTTTTCCCTAATAACAGAAATTTCACTAAAACAGACGATAAAAATTACAGGACTACATTTATAGTGCTGAATTCGCATTGAAAACTTATACCAAGTTTAAAGATAAGGACACGTCCCTAATTTTCACTTAAAATTTTCTGTTACACACAAAATACTATAATATTCAGTTTTTCTTTTCTGACGGATAAGATTGCAAATACACGCGGACTGCATGCACAAGAAAATACAATGTTCTTAACAATCAAATATAATGCATTAGTCTTAAGTTTGTTCTCCAACACTAACAATATCCACGATTTACAGCAAATGGGGACTTAAACCACCTATTATCGACAACAAAAAGCGGCGTAACATGCTGCCTCTGTTTTCCTGGTCAACTAAATTCAAACCTTCGCTAGCTTTCCATAAACCTAATCCCATTCCCTCACCTTTACTACTTTATGGTAGGCATCTCCCCATTAACCTACATTCATCTCAAACCTAAAGCTCTCTCACCATCCCACAGCTAACCCAAAAACGTGGGAAGCTAAAAACTTAGTTTGTATTAATGAATCAGTATTAGTACTGCTTCAGATAGCATATATTCAAATGCTATTTCTACTAGGTTTTATTCTTCGTTTTTTTAATATCACTAGTTAAATAACTAAACGAGAAGTTTAATCCAAAAAAAAAAATTAGTGATTAAACAGACTATTTATTTCACTGTATCCTTGTAATAGTTCAAAAGACCCCATCAAACCTACAGGCAGACGCATTCCTCACTAAACGACACATGCAGCAGTATTGCTATTAAACTACAACGAGAGCAGAGAAATATTTACAAAATCAAATGTCGTTAGCGTACAATAAGTGCAAATCAGTTGATTTAGTTCAGAAGTTGAAATCTCAAAATAATAAATAAGATATAAAAAATAGATTAAAGTAAGTACTTTTTCTTCAAAAGGAGTCTGAAAAACGATTGTAAACAAAGAGCGAGTCGGAGAACTCGAGGTTTGAGGAAGAGCAGTAGGGTAGTGGTTGCAAGTCGGGTGATCGATTATTGTGGGTTGTACCTGATGGTAGAACGTTAAGGGTTATTTCGATAGGAAATTGTTGTTTTTTGTAATGACCCAACTTTCGAACACATCGGAAGTCATGTCATTATATAAGAATAAGAATAGATAGAAGATAGAACTAAAGAAAACATCAGAATCTCGCAGCGGAATTCAAACAAAAGATGATATTACATAATATTATACATCAGAACACAGTACATCATAACATATTAGGTCTAGGGATACATGCCATTTCATAGTACAACTTTAATTATACATAACATCATAGATAACCAAACATGCAGACTTCATAATTATACATAGATATGATAGGTAGACCATCACACAGAAAGTTTCCATCCAGCTTTCCAAGTTAAATCATGACCTGATTCACTTGTCTACTCATAACAAGTGTTATGAGTACCCAAGAGTTTAAGAAAAAACACAGAAAAATAAACTTCGGGTCAGTCAGGGGACTGGTATGAGTAAACGATTTTTAAAACAAGTTAAAGAAATAAAAATATCTCATAAGACCACGCCGTAAATAGGGAATGGGTTTTTCCTTATGAGAATAAACACTTTGTATACTTTAAATCAGATATTATCATAGTGTCTAGGTTTTTTTACAAATAATTTAGAAGCTAGAAGAATGCTTGCATCTCACATTCTCCTATATAGTATACACACAAAATCGGTTGGCTCTTATGGATGATGGATTTCCGACTATGACAAGGTATGGAACCACCTTCCGATAGTGTATCTCTAGAGGTGAATACACTGGGTTCAACAAGAACGTCTTGCAACCCGGCCCACACATGACCGACCACTCATTTCTCTTGAGTGTATCAGATGTATATCACCAATGGTTGCGTACGGCAACCATTTCCTGAATGGGACAGAAATAGAATAAGAAACAAAAGGAATTTCTCTAAATAGTTGATGCTACACCCTAATGGAAACAACCCACATAGCCATGCTGCCTGTCCGATTTTTGTCATTTCCTAGATGTGAGGCCTGAGGCTAGACTTACCTTTTCATAGCTGTTTTATTTACTTTGAATGCCATATCGTCAAAACTCGCCTACCACTAATTGACCTCCCCAAAAATATATTATAGGTATAAAGCAAGAGAAACGAATTCCTCCGCCACTATATAAATACGTTTGGAGAGATCAACGTAAGTGATCAGTTAGAATTACTCCATCAGACATTCGTCCATACAAGTTGCCCTGGGACTGGACAAACCGAAGGCACTATTCAAGAATAGTCCTTGCATAACTCCATCTTCTATTATCTTCGTTAATCTCCGATTCCAACGTAAAAACCGAACCGAAGTGGAATGTAGATTTCGGACTCTTCGATTAATATCCTTTAGGGCCAAGTGATATTTAAATGGAACAGGTTACAATATTCGAAAATAAATATTGGTGTTTATATTTACTAGTCGAATATTTGAAATTCACTTCCCGTTTTAAAATGTCATTTATGAATTTAAAATTCCAATGTTAAAATAACTTCATTTTATTTGACCACCTTCTGATAGTTGAGGTACGATTCAAATACGTTAATTTCATCATCTCCTCAGTAAAATGATTTGAATAATTCCTCGTTTAAATATTTATTTAAAAAATATAATAATAATATTTAAAACAAAAAAATGGTTTGGTACCAATTCAATTTAATCATCCGCTAATTAAATAGGACCCGTTACTTTCTGCATGTACCCGAAACATTTCTAACAGCAAACCCTCGGTTTTAATTTTTATAGTTTAACATTTTATGTGAGGCCCAAATTCCCAAAGCCCTTGTCCTAAGGCCTTTAGCACCTTTATTTCACTATGTGGCCATGTGGCATCAAAGGAATCCTCTGCCCAGTTATTTGTTAAAACCGAAACCTGCTATGTATATTACTAACCATTTTTCCATCCCATTTTCACTTTTTCTCTCTAATGTTGCTACCTCTGCTTTCAAGTCTTCACTTCAATATTTCACGTCAATACTCCTACCCCTGACCGTCGTAACCACTGGCCCCTCTGCCACTCATCCATCACGGTGATCCAGTCCGCTCATGTTTACAGAAATGCATACAAAAATGCCCAGCGTTTTAAATAATATGGCCAAACTTGCTACTATTAATACCCTCTAAAAATTTACTTTCATTTTCTGATGCTCCCTATCCTCCACTTCTCCATGCTTACACCTTGTCCCCTCCGCTAGTTATTGCTGTGAACCTTCTTTCTCCTATTTAACTTTTCCTATTTCATTTCATGTTTACATGTCAAAGCCCCACTCCAACTTCTGCTGTGAATTTGCAATCCATACACCCCTCCTTCAATGCTTCACAGTTTGTCGAGCTCTCACCACTGCTCCAAGGTTTTGCAAGCCAAACTCCACAAGAGTTCTCTTCCATCTTTTCAAACATTTTGCTTAAGTGAAATCACATCATATCTGATGCTCCAAAACAATGTTGTGCACAACTTAGTGTGCACATACACAGGAACGTCCGCCTGTACATAGTAATCTCCACACACCTTTGCCAATGTCTTCCCGGCTGTTGAACACACCCTTTCCCCTAATGCGTCGTCAACTCACTACCAGAGTTCTCTCCCAACCTTGCACTATTGCATTTAAGTGCTTCTTCATTTCAGTCCTCAAACAAATGTCGTGCACAACTCAGTGTGCACGTGCACACCCTATCGGTCTATACTCGGTGTTGGCACCCCTCACACGCGCCCACACATCATAGGGAAATCATTCTAACCTATTTTCACTGTCTTCGATCAACCAGATCGGAAAAGTGTATTGTTCCAGACAGGAAACAAAACTCACTCACTGTTGATGGCTTGTAGTCATTTCGATAAATCCCAACATTCTCTGATCCTATTCATGAAATACCAACTCCATGACCACTCGCCATACATCAGCTTGTTTTCGAACACACAGTCAAATAAAGAACCTACAAATTTTGTTTCTACTTTCCTATGATAACAATATTTCCTACTGGTATACATTCATTTGAATTACCTTAGTCATATATGTATTCTTCTTCTAATGGCCTGAACACTGAATCTTACTACACTTAAAATTCTTCTAATGGCCACAACACTGAATCTTACTACACTTAAAACAGTCATTCCATACATAAACAGAGCATATTATATTACCATATTGAAGAGTCACAAGTAAACATGGTATGGCAGACAATACAAATTAGTTAGGAAGAGTTTCAGTGTTTCATTTAAACATGCAAGGTTTTAACTCACATTAACCCCACTGACAGTATGAATTTATCACAAATTCAGTATGCATTTCCGGCAGTCAAGTTGTTCAACAAGTAAAACCGAGGGTAGGTTATAACGGTATATAGCATGGTATTAAAACAAGATATGATTCTTGCAATGTTCAGGGTCTCCTATACATGATTTTCAACCAGTTTTCATCTAGTCAAGAATCATTCATGTGCTTAACATAAGTTCAGTCTAAGATTTCATCAGAGAATCGAAATCAATTTTATGTGTTTACTCACACCAACAGTTAGGGTCTTCGAATATCTCATTATGTTCAATCAAGTATCCTATATGTATATCCACCACAGTTCAAATCGTATTATTCATCCGAGAAGAATAAGTATGTAAGTTTACTCACCAGTAAAGTTTGGTGCTCTCGGCTTTACTTCTCTTCTTCTACTGATTTCTATTCTAACAGGTTTTCTTTGTGACGAAATTGCATGGATAAGTGCCTCTTTATATAGGTGTGATAAATTTATAAAATATTCTATCATTTAATGCATGACTGGGTAAAGGGGAAACATTGGCAGAAGTTATCAACTAATCCGCAATGACTGAAAAGAGAAAAAGTTATGTTTTCACTAGCTGTTGAGATGGAAAACACCTATTTCACCAATGCCAAAGTGCTACAGATCCTCAGAGAACATGCAAATGGGTACGATCTGTTCAAACAACACAAAGAATTGGCTGCTCCTGTAATATCCCATTAAATGCTTAATGTACCCAATGTTTTATCAAACACATCACTTTCTCTGGTTCGTTTTGTGAAAAGAAATGGCAACATCAATCAGTCTTGCGCCAAGTTGTACTACGGCTGAAATTATTCAGGTGTTCACATGGATCTATGGTTATATAAATTGTTTTAAAATGGTTACCTTGCCCCCACATTTTAAAAAGACTGAAAATCCTCTCAGTACAAAATATTTCGGCCATGTGAGTATATATTTTCCTATAAAAATCTAGCTGGAGTGACTTCTAGCTTAGCTCCTAGTATGCAGACCATATGCCTATTCTATAGTGCATGTAGCACATGTATTATTCATTTGTTACATGTTTAGAATTTGTTGAACCAGCGGATGTGTTTATGAAAAAGGACACATTTTACATTGTTGAAACAATGGACGTACTGAATTAGTACTCCCTTTATTTTGAAATAAACACATACTAATTTAAAAGTCTATACTAAGACAAAACTAAAGATAAAGGAAGTTTAAATATATTTGTTTCCGAGTGTTAAACTTAGTTATTTGTCATTTAAGCAAATCAGAAAATTTTGTATTAACGATGTTTGTTCAAACCGGGCCGTTACAATCTACCCCCCTTATAAAACTTTCGTCCTCGAAATTTGTAAACAGAAAATAGGCAAAAGATAATATATCATATCACGTCAAACTGGCTACATCAGATAATATGATAATAGGTACCATACTCAACTAACATCGAGTTATAGACTACTATAATACACATCTTCCATACCACTACTAATACTGCTATATGTACAATAACACACTGGTCTAACCAACTACTCTGAACTACTGCTGATCTCGATGATCTCCTCATTGTCTGAGATAATGATTGCCTCCTCATTGTATGAGATAATGATCGTCTCCTCGTCGTCTGAGATATTAACTACCTCCACTACATCATCACTCTCCTCAAGATCATCGTCGTCTGAGATCTTTATGACCTCCACAGGGGAAGGTGGATATAACATCATATCCTCGTATCCAAAGTCCATGGGTACTCCCACGTTCCTCCATCTGCCAGAAACTGCAGCATATCCTGTGCGATCTGTTCCCACAAGACAGCTAGCTGCCCATCCTGTGGTATCGGTGGAATCTCAACTAGAGGGTCATCCTGCATCTAGTCAGGTGTGATGTCCTCCTCTTCTTCAAGCTTCTCCTCCTCTGGCTCCTCCTCAGGCTCCTCCTCCTCAGGCTCTTCCTCCTCCTCCTCAGGCTCCTCCTCCTCAAGGTCATCCACATCGTCGTCATCGTCATCACCGTCTCCACTGTCGCTACCGTCACCACTGTCACCATCGTCATCTCCATCACCTACATAACCCTCCTCCTTCCCTGCCTCTCCCTCATCCTCTGGCTCCTGGAGTAAATCCATGCTGTACTCCTCAATGGAAGACTCTCCATGATAAATCCCCGACTCCTCGGAGTTGACATATCGTCCTCCCTCATCGTGATGCTGGGCATAGCCGATCCTATCCTATGGGTCTACTGCCTCTGGTATGCTGATGCCAGTGTGTAGCCTCAGTATCTGGAGAGGAGTCAAACACTTCCAAGTTGTTCTCTTGAAAAGTGGCGCCATCTGGTAAAGAAACAAAGAACAGATCTCAGAACAGGTGATAATAAACTGAAAGAGTTCATAAGCCCTAAGAATACTGAGTCCTCAAGTAACAATAATCCACAGAGATGAAAAACCCGAAATTCCATTTCTAGACATAAGATAACATCCATAACAAGTCATACTATACCATCATATATAGGATAACATCCAAATCAAACATAGGATAGCTAACACCTAGTTTAAAACAAAATCTGGATAGATTTCCCTGATGTGTTTCTCCGTTTCCCAAGTACAGTCATTCGGATTCTCACTCCATTGTATCTTGAGCAGCTTCACAATCTTATTCCGAAGTCTCTTTTCTTCCTTGTCCACCACATAGAATGGATATCTAATTACAGTCAAGTTCGATTCAATCTCAAGGCCCTCCTGAACCGAGGGTTCCAAAATTAAAGATGGGTCGTGAACACATTTGCGAAGATGTGACACATGAAAAACATTGTGAATCTCTGCCATTCTTTCTGGTAATTCCACCCTATAAGCAAGAGATCCAACCTTCTCAAGAACACGGAAAGGTCCCACATATCGTGGAGCTAACTTTCCCGTTTTACCAAATCTGATTGCTCCTTTGATTGGTGAAATCTTTACAAACACAAAATCTCCAACAGAGAAATTAAGATCCCTTCGTCTTTTGTCTACGTAGCTTTTCTGGCGATCCTGGGCCTCTTCCATTCGCCTTTTGACCAACTCAACTTTTTCAGTTGCTTCTCGGATCATATCTGGTCCGAGCACAAGTTAGACTCAACCCAACAAGTTGGTGATCAGCACGGTCTTCCATAGAGAGCTTCATATGGTGCCATATCTATACTAGCTTGGTAGCTGTTGTTGTAGGAGAATTCAACTAGATGTATGTGATCATCCCATGATCCTCCAAAATCAAGAATACATGCTCTCAACAGGTCTTCTAATATCTGATTCACTCTTTCTGTTTGGCCGTCTGTCTGGGGATGGTAAGCGGTACTTAAATTCAGCTTGGTCCCCAAAGTTGTTTGAAGCGCTTCCCAGAATTTACTGGTAAAAATGGGGTCCCTATCACTTACAATGCTCACTGGGACTCCATGTAGGCGTACAATCTCCCTTATAAAAATCTCAGCAAACGAAGCTGCAGTCCGAGTTGGTTTCACTGGAATAAAATACGCACTCTTAGTCAGTCGATCTACTATAACCCAAACCCCTTCATATCCTCTTCTAGTCTTCGGTAAACCATTGATGAAATCCATTGATATCATTTCCCACTTCGAGTTGGGAATCTTCAAAGGTTTCGGTAATTCTACTGCGTTCTGATGATCACCTTTTATTTGCTGGCAGCATAGACACCGATTTATATAGGCCAGAATATCTCTTCATTCCATGCCACCAAAATACTCGCCTCATGTCTATATACATTTTGTGCACTCTGGGTGAATACTTAGCTTTGATTTATGGCATTCTGCCAAAACTTCTTGTCTTAGCCCATCAACATCGGGAACACACAGTCTCCCATTTATCCTGAGGATACCTTGGCCATCCGCTTCAAAATATGACTCCCCTCCCCTTATAACTCCTTGGATTAACTTCCCCAAATTAGCATCTCTCCTTTGATTCGCCATTATTCTTTCTTGGAGTGCTGGGGTTGCTTCTAGAAGAGATAAGATTGCATTTCTGCTTAAAGCGTCTGCTACGACATTAGCTTTTCCTGGCATATAGATAATATCCAAATCGTATGATGTAAGGAATTCTAACCACCTTTATTGCCTTAGATTGAGGTCTTTTTGAGTAAACAGATATTGGAGTAGTTTGTGATCAGTGAAAAGCTCGAACTTCTCTCCTAACAGGTAGTGTCTCCACATCTTCAATGCAAAGACAACTGCAAATAACTCTAAATCGTTTGTAGTGTAATTCTTTTCATGGATCTGCAATTGTCTACTAGCATACGCAATCACACGTCCATTTTGCATCAACACTACGCCAAGTCCAACTCCACAAGCATCAGTATAAACTGCGAATCCACTCTTCCCATCGGGAACAGCTAGAACTGGTGCTTATGTTAATCTGTTCTTCAAATCTCTAAAAGTTTCTTCACATTTTGGAGTTCATATAAATTTCTCACCCTTCTTAGTCAGCTTAGTCAGATGAGAAGATATCTTCGAATAATATTAGGTAAATCTCCTGTAGTATCCAGCCAATCCCAAGAAACTACGGACTTCCGTTGGTGTTCTGGGCTGCTTCCATTGCTGTACTGCTTCTACTTTGATTGGGTCCACAGAAATACCATCTCCATTTACAATGTGCCCCAAGAATCTAACCTCAGATTGCCAAAAATGACATTTAGAAAACTTTGCCTTTAATACATTCTTCCTTAGAGTCTCCAATACCACTTTAAGATGATATCGGTGCTCTTCTTCTGTCTTCGAAAAGATTAAGATATCGTCAATAAAAACTAGGACGAACTTGTTTAAAATCTTCCTAAAGACACAGTTCATCAGGTCAACAAAATATGCTGGTGTGTTGGTCAGTCCGAATGGCATAACTAACCATTCATAAAAGAAATCCGGTCCTCTGAAAGCAGTTAAAGGAATACTATCTTCGACAATCCTTAACTGATGGAAACCTGTTGCTAGGTCCATTTGACAAAATACCGTAGCTCCATTCAATTGGTCAAAAAGATCATCAATTCGGGGTAAAGGAAACTTATTTTTGATAGTCACCTTATTTAACTCCCTATAGTCAACACACAATCTTAGTGATCCATCTGGCTTAACCACAAAACTACTGCTGAACCCCAGCTTGGAAAACTTGGCCTGATCAACCCTTTAGCCAACAAATCTTGAGTTTGCTTTTCGAGTTCCATGGCTTCCTTTGGTGCCATTCATCTTTTAGGTTGAACTAATGGTCTTGCTCCTGGAATTAGATCGATTCGGAACTCTATCTCGCGATGTGGGGGTAAACTCTTAACTTCTTCAAATACATCAGAGAAATCTCTGATTATTTCTAATGTCTCCATATTTTCTTGTGGTGCTTCCAAGGCATACAAGAAACTACACATGTGAATACCAGGTTTTCCACACGGTACCCGAGCTTTGCTCCCTATATTAGTTATCAGAGTTACGATTTCTTTGTCGCATTTAATCTTAGTTTGGAATTTATTTAACCAGTCTAACCCGAGTATGAAATTAAATCCTTTAAAGTCCAAAACATAGAAATCGAAAAGGAAGGAATGTGAAAGGTATGAGAGGGCCACATTATCGCAATACATTTTTAATTCAGTTTTTCCACCAATGGGATTAGATATGCAAATCGAATTTGGGGAAATTTTTGGGATAAATTGGAATTTTCCTACCGTTCCAGAAGAAATGAAACTATGTGAGGCGCCGGCATCGAATAAAACATGAACATCAATTCCATTTAAATCAAAGGTACCTTCTAGAACTCCTTTTCCTTCCACATCCTGGGAAGTTGATGGTTCATTTTTAATAGCGTAGACCTTTGGTTGTTGTGCCTTTTTCATGAGCGAACAATCCTTAACCAAGTGCCTAGTCTGATGGCAGTTAAAGCAGAGAGTCTTCATGACCATTGCATTACCAGGGCCTTGATGTTGTTTCTGTTGTGGTTGTGGAGGTTGTTGATGTTGTTGAGGTTGTTGTGGCTTTTTCGCTGCTAGCTTTTTGCAGAACCGAGCAATATGACCCTTCTGGTGGCAGTTGTGGCATTTTGTATTTTTAAATCGCTCCTTGGCCTTCTCCCCCATTTTTGGTTGTCCTTTGTTGTTCCAATTCGGGTTAAATTTCCTTTTATTGGGATTTTCACCACTGGGTTCTCCTGTCTGTGCTTTTGCAATTGGATTCTTTCCCTCTAGTGCCTCATAATGAACTACCATGTCCACTAGATCAACAAATGGAATCTTAAGATGCCCAATCATTTTCACTTGCAAGCTATCCTTCAATCCTGCTATAAACATTTCATTCTTCTTGAGTGGGGTGTTGATTAGTTCTGGTCCAAAGCAGGAGAGTGCATTGAACTTATTTTCATACTCAGAAATTTTCATGCTTCCTTGTTTGAGATCAATAGAATCCCGATACATTCTAGTTTTTTCAGCGACAGGAAGAAATTGTGCTTCGAATGCTTCTTTGAATTTGTCCCAAGTGAAATCTTCTTCAGGAACGTTCACAGTTTGAGTGTCCCACCAGATTACAGCAGCTCCTTGGAGTTGCCACGAAGCTAAAAGACGTTTCTGGTCATCATTCAATTTTAACCTTTTGAAAATCCTCTCACAGGATCTCAGCCATGCTTGAACTTCAATAAAGGATTCTGTCCCTTTGAAAACTTTCCCTCACAAAGTTGTATACTCCTTACAGATAGTTGCAAAGCTTTTGTCATGCTGAACTGGTGTAACTTCCTCCACAGTTTCTACTTGATCTTGGGAGGTAGTATTACGACCATTAGTAGTGGTAGTCCTACTAGCTCGATCAAGACTTAATTGGATAAAGCTGACTTAAGTATATCACTCAAGTTGATTCTCTTATATATTTTAAATATCTTTATAAAAATACGCTCTCTCACACTCACCCAAAGCCTAGGTAATCAGTAACCTAAGCTCTGATACCAACTGTAACGACCCAACTTTCGAACACATCGGAAGTTGTGTCATTATATAAGAATAAGAATAGATACAAGATAGAACTAAAGAAAACATCATAATCTCACAGCGGAATTTAAACAAAATATGATATTACATAATATTATACATCAGAACACAGTACATCATAGCATATTAGGTCTAGGGATACAAGCCATTTCATAGTACAACTTCAATTATACATAACATCATAGATAACCAAACTTGCAGACTTCATAATTATACATAGATATGATGGGTAGACCAGCACACAGAAAGTTTCCATCCAGCTTTCCAAGTTAAATCATGACCTGATTCACTTGTCTACTCATAACAAGTGTTATGAGTACCCAAGAGTTTAAGAAAAAACATAGAAAAATAAACTCCAGGTCAGTCAGGGGACTGGTATGAGTAAACGATTCTTAAAACAAGTTAAAGAAATAAAAAATATCTCATAAGACCACGCCGTAAATACGGAATGGGTTTTTCCGTATGAGAATAAACACTTTGTATACTTTAAATCAGATATTATCATAGTGTCTAGGTTTTTTTACAAATAATTTAGAAGCTAGAAGAATGCTTGCAACTCACATTCTCTTATATAGTATACAAACAAAACCGCTTGGCTCTTATGGATGATGGATTTCCGACTATGACAAGGTATGGAACCACCTTCCGATAGTGTATCTCTAGAGGCGAATACACTGGGTACAACAAGAACGTCTTGCAACCCGGCCCACACATGACCGACCACTCATTTCTCTTGAGTGTATCGAATGTATATCACCAATGGTTGTGTACGGCAACCATTTCCCGAACGGGACAGAATCGATAGAATAATAAACAAAAGGAATTTCTCTAAATAGGTGATGCTACACCCTAATGGGAGCGACCCACATAGACATGCTGCCTGCCCGATTTTTGTCATTTCCTAGATGTGAGGCCGGAGGCTAGACTTACCTTTTCATAGTTGTTTTATTTACTTTGAATGCCACATCGTCAAAACTCGCCAACCACTAATTGACGTCCCCAAAAATATATTATAGGTATAAAGTAAGAGAAACGAATTCCTCCGCCACCATATAAATACGTTTGGAGAGATCAACGTTCGTGATCGGTTAGAATTAGTCTGTCAGACATTCGTCCATACAAGTTGCCCTGCGACTGGACAAACCGAAGGCGCTATTCAAGAATAGTCCTTGCATAACTCTGTCTTCTATTATCTTCGTTAATCTCTGATTCCAACGTGAAAACCGAATCGAAGTGGAATGTAGATTCCGGACTCTTCGAAACGGTTAGCGTTAATATCCTTTTAGGGCCAAGTGATAATTTAAATGGAACAGGTTACAATATCCGAAAATAAATATCGATGTTCATATTTACTACTCGAATATTTGAAATTTACTTCCCATTTTAAAATGTCATTTATGAATTTAAAACTCCAATGTTTAAAATAACTTCATTTTATTTGACCACACTCCGATAGTTGCGGTACGATTCAAATACATTAATTTCATCATCTCCTCAGTAAAATGATTTGAATAATTCCTCGTTTAAATATTTATTTAAATTATTTAAAAAAATATAATAATAATAATATTTAAAACAAAAGAATGGTTTGGTACCAATTCAATTTAATCATCCACTAATTAAATACGACCTGTTACTTTCTGCATGTACCCCAAACATTTCTAATAGCAAACCCTTAGTTTTTGTTTTTATAGTTTAACATTTTATGTGAGGCCCAAATTCCCAAAGCCCATGCCCTAAGGCCTTTAGCACCTTTATTTCACTATGTGGCCACGTGACATCAAAAGAATCCTCCGCCCAGCTATTTGTTAAAACCGAAACCTGCTATGTATATTACTAACCATTTTTCCATCCCATTTTCACTTTTTCTTTCTAATGTTGCTACCTCTACTTTCATGTCTTCACTTCAATATTTCACGTCAATACTCCTACTCCTGACCTTCGTGACCACTGGCCCCTCTGCCACTCATCCATCACGGTGATCCCGTCCGCTCATGTTTACAGAAATGCATACAAAAATACCCAGCGTTTTAAATAATATGGCCAAACCTGCTACTATTAGTACCCTCTAAAAATTTACTTTCATTTCATGATGCTCCCTATCCTCCACTTCTCCATGCTTACAACTTTTCCCCTCCGCTAGTTATTGCTGTGAACCTTCTTTCTCCTATTCAACTTTGCCTATTTCATTTCATGTTTACACATCAAAGCCCCACTCCTACTTCTGCCGTGAATTTGCAATCCATACACCCCTCCTTCAATGCTTCACAGTTTGTCGAGCTCTCACCACTGCTCCAGGGTTTTGCAAGCCAAACTCCACAAGAGTTCTCTTCCATCTTTTCAAACATTTTGCTAAAGTGAAATCACATCATATCCGATGCTCCAAAACAATGTTGTGCACAACTTAGTGTGCACATACACAGGAACGTCCGCCTGTACATAGTAATCTCCACACACCTTTGCTAATGTCTTCCCGGCTATTGAACACACCCTTTCCACTAATGCGTCGTCGACTCACTACCAGAGTTCTCTCCCAACCTTGCACTATTGCGTTTAAGTGCTTCTTCATTTCAGTCCTCAAACAAATGTCGTGCACAACTCAGTGTGCACGTGCACACCCTATCGGTCTATACTCGGTGTCGGCACCCCTCACACGCGCCTACACATCATAGGGAAATCATTCTAACCTATTTTCTCTGTCTCCGATCAACCCGATCGGAAAAGCGTATTGTTCTGAACTGGAAACAAAACTCACTCACTGTTGATGGCTTGTAGTCATTTCCATAAATCCCGACATTCTTAGATCCCATTCATGAGATACCAACTCCATGACCACTCGCTATACATCAGCTTGTTTTCGAACACACAGTCAAATAATGAACCTACAAATTTTGTTTCTACTTTCCTATGATAATAATGTTTCCTATTGGTATACATTTATTTGAATTACCTTAGTCATATATGTTTTCTTCTTCTAATGGCCTGAACACTAAATCTTACAACACTTGAAACAGTCATTCCATACATAAACAGAGCATATTATATTACCATACTGAAGAGTCACAAGAAAACATGGTATGGCAGACAATACAACTTAGTTAGGCAGAGTTTCAGTGTTTCATTTAAACATGTAAGGTTCTAACTCACGTTAACCCCACTGACGGTATGAATTTATCACAAATTCAGTATGCATTTCCGGCAGTCATGTTGTTCAACAAGTAAAACCGAGGGTAGGTTATAACGGTATATAGCATGGTATTAAAACAAGGTATAATTCTTGCAATGTTCAAGGTCTCCTATACATGATTTTCAACCAGTTTTCATCTAGTCAAGAATCATTCATGTGCTTAACATAAGTTCAGTCTAAGATTTCATCAGAGAATCGAAATCAATTTTATGTGTTTACTCACACCAACAGTCAGGGTCTTCGAATATCTCATTATGTTCAATCAAGTATCCTATATGTATATCCACCACAATTCAAATCATATTATTCATCCAAGAAGAATAAGTATGTAAGTTTACTCACCAGTAAAGTTTGGTGCTCTCGGCTTTACTTCTCTTCTAAAATTGATTTCTATTCTAACTGGTTTGCTTTGTGACGAAAGTGCTTGGATAAGTGCGTCTATATATAATTGTGATAAATTTATAAAATATTCTATCATTTAATGCATGACTGGGTAAAGGGGAAACATTAGCAGAAGTTCTCAGCTAATCCCCAATGACTGAAAAGAGAAAAAGCTATGTTTTCACTAGCTGTTGAGATGGAAAATACCTATTTCACCAATGCCGAAGTGCTACAGATCCTCAAAGAACATGCAAATGGGTACGATCTGTTCAAACAACACAAAGAATTGGCTGCTCCTGTAATATCCCATTAAATGCTTAGTGTACCCAATGTTTTATCAAACACATCACTTTCTCTGGTTCGATTTGTGAAAAGAAATGGCAGCATCAATCAGTCTTGCACCAAGTTGTATTACGGCTGAAATTATTCAGGTGTTCACATGGATCTATGGTTATATAAATTGTTTTAAAATGGTTACCTTGCCCCCACGTTTTAAAAAGACTGAAAATCCTCTCCGTACCAAATATTTCGGCCATGTGAGTAGATATTTTCCTATAAAAATCTAGCTGGAGTGACTTCTAGCTTAGCTCCTAGTATGCAAACCATACGCCTATTCTATAGTGTATGCAGCACATGTATTATTCATTTGTTACATGTTTAGAATTTGTTGAACCAGCGGATGTGTTTATGAAAAAAGACACATTTTACATTGTTGAAACAATGGACGCACTGAATTAGTACTTCCTTTATTTTGAAATAAACACATACTAATTTATGAGTCTATACTAAGACAAAACTAAAGACAAAGGAAGTTTAAATATATTTGTTTCCGAGTGTTCAACTTAGTTATTTGTCATTTAAGCAAATCGGAAAAAATTGTATTAACGATGTTTGTTCAAACCGGACCGTTACATTTTTGTTAGTGAATTACTACGTGAGTCTCTAATATGCAATCAAATTTATAGAGATGGAGATAACAGGAGAAGACGATTCGGGTTAATATCTGATTGGGAGGAAACGCATAAAGCGGACTGAAACCTAGAAATCTTAGGTAGTTCGTTATTTCTGCTAAGATATTCTTTGATAAATTTAAATAGATTATTTGGAAAATGCAACCAATTCTTAAATCAATCGCATTCTTATCGATTAATTTTAAAATATATTTAAATAAAAAATCTTTTAAACTAGTATAACCGCACAATGGTGGAAAAACCGACTATTAAGATGTTCAATATAAAATTATTTGTTAAAATTTATTTTTATATTGGATTTCGTGATAAAATTATAGGGTAGTTTAGGAGAAAATGGAAGTAACTAAAAAATTGGAAATTTATTTAAAGTGAATTTTACATGTAAATCTACCTAAGACTAAAAATGTAATATTAATGTATTGATCTGAATTAGTCACAAACACATACATATACTTTTATTATATATCAAGGAGAATCAACGTAGTCTCAATGTTCAGTTATTTTGCAACTCTAAATTATTAATGAATTAAAGAAATAAAAAGAGAAAATAAAACAAATATAAGCACAAAACATATCATATCATTGAATATTTAATTGAAATGAAAAAATTGCAAGAGTAAGATATAATAAATAAATCACAAATTATTGAACTAATTTATAATAATTCACTTAAGATAATACTGATTCATCATTCATCGAGGACTCATGATTCAAAAATATGGGCCGAAATTAGGAAATATAAATGTCTATAAAATGTGATAAAATGAAATATTATTGTGAACTGCACACAACAAAGATTTCTTCTTTGCACAAATGCCATGCTTCATAAACTTAATCATGTCCTACGGACCACTGTCTCAGCTGCTACAGGCAATAACATGAATGTCATAACATATTTTACCAACTCTTCGCTCTCAGCTTTCATTCGTGGCTACACCGACTTCAATAATCCGATTGGCAGATGTGTGAAAGTGGAGATGCTTCACGGGCTCAATACCGGTCAATGACTTCGTAGCCACTAGTTACCCCGTTCTGCTGCATTGGTAAGAAGATGGATGTGATATACTGCTGATAGAGTAACAACAGAATCCGCTGTTTATATCCTATATCCTATTAACAGACAACATGTGAGGTTTTTTTTGAAATAACTGTAATCAATGAAATAAAACTTGACCGTTTTAAATTGTACAAAGAAGCTAGGTATATATTTAAAAGTCAACAATTAACCTTGTCTATGTGGAAGAAAGTTTTTTAAATATTGGTAAGAAGAACAAGCAAATAAAAAAGATAGAATAAAACAACTGTGAAAATACCGACTAGGCAACAAAACACTTAAGTAGAATGGATAAAATCTATCAACTGAAGGCAAGCACGTTTCGTTGATCCAGATTTCAAATCCACACCCCATACATGGACAGTAACAACACTGAAAAGAAATAAAATTATAGTTAATACTAAATTGCTAATTTTTTTAAAAAAAATCCTCTACATTCTAATGACTAAAATTATAATTAATACTTAATTGCTAATTTAAAAAAATTCCACACCCCATACGTGTCGATTAGAAATATTATATAGTGCAGATCAACCACTCCTAAAAATAGAAGATCGTTCGGGTACGCCTCAAACGATTTTATACCACAACCTTTAAAATATATATTACTCGTTATGCCCCGAAATCTAAACGTTTTCTGATTAGTTAAAGGATCAAACATCCTGAACTTCATCCCATCTCATTTTACTTATACATCAGTAGCTTCCCCTCTAGTGCACTAATAATTTGGTACCTGCTCAATTTCAAACGGTATCTCATATGAAAAGTTTTATAACAATGGGATATGGTAATGGATATAGGGATACCGTCCTGTTCTCCAGTTTTTTCTATCCAGCAAGTAGGGCTGTAAATTTTGTTCGAATGTCCGACGTCCGTTCGTGTCCGTGACCAAAATACGTCCGTCCGAGTCCGTCCGATTTTCATTTAGGACACGAGTTAGGACAACAAAATTTGTACGAGAAAAAAATCGTGTCCGGTCCGAGCTCGTCCGAATTCGTCCGAATTGCTTGTAATTCGACATATAGCTGAGAGAAAATCTTGTAAAATGTACAAAATGTGATAAAAATAGCCATGTCCGACCGAGTCCGATCGGTCCGAACATGTCCGTGTCCGACCGATTTTATTTAGGACACGAATTAGGACAACGAAATTTGTCCGAGAAATTTTTTGATCCGGTCCGTGTTCGATCCGAATTTTTTTAGGACAGAAACTGAACACACCTCCGTCCGGTTCGGTCCGACCGATTTACACCCCTACCAGCAAGTAAAACTCTCATGCTGATACATATAAAAAGCAGAGAACAAGACAGCATACCTATATCCATTACCATATCCTATTATCAGGTAAAACTCTCCAAATGAAATCTTGTTTAATGAGCAAGTATCCTATTGTTAGTGCACTAGATGAAAGGCAGGTGTAAAGCAGAATGAGTTGGAAATGAAGATCAGGATGTAAGATCCTTAAAGCAATCAGAAAATATTTAGATTTTGAAACATAACAAGCAATATTTATTTAAATGGCTGCGGTATGAATCCATTTGAGCCGCACCCGTACGATCATTTATTTTTTTGAAACGGTTGATCTACACAATGTAATATTTGCCTCAATTGCATGAGCACAATTTTTAATTGGCCTCCCATTTATTGCCTTCAATATTTAAATCTTTTTTGTACAAAATAAACCTAAATAGAAAAAAATTGCATACTTAAACAGTACCCTAGACCATGAAGCAAAACTGAACACATCAGATAAAAGAAGCTAAACAAAAACAAGCAAAACACTAAATGGCCACCCGAAAGCTATATACAGAAAAAAGGCAACAGCCCATCAAGTAGACTCTGAAGTAAACCTATACCTCCGAAACAACATAAGACAGACCTTATGAAACGAATAAGCCAGGATGACCTTAACTCGGACCATAGTTCTAGTTCTGTTATACAGATTAAAGAATTCGCTTCTTCTATGATCGATGAGACGAATAAACCAGTCACAATTGAACTAACTTCTTTTGTGCCGGCAATTTACCAATTGAAGAATTCTAATTCTGTTATAAAAGATACAAAACAGAAGTATAAATATTTTTAAAACCAACCATTTTTGAATTATACTTTGCAAAGATGGGCTTAATCATGCATACTTTCCTTTTAATGCAACACATTTTCGAGATTTACTAATCATTTTGTGAAAGGCTAATGCGATTTTCTTCATCACAACAAAATTCCTTTTATCAAACCAAATTTTTTTGGGATACACCCATCAATAACAAGTTCCAATTTGATTTATTATTTTCCCCATTATTGAATTGCAGTAAATATCATATGATACAAACACAACATTCACGCTAATGCATATAAATGAAACCGATAATAATGCTTTATTGAACAAACTATCATCATGAAAACACAAAATGCTTAAAATCAATTTTAATCGGGTTTCTGCTTATCACATGCCTAACAAATGAGCATACAAGCCCTCAAGGGAACCAAAATTAAGAATAAAAGGTTCAAATTAGCTAATGTTCGCCAATATGCACTATAATGAATTACCAAATCAAGTTCTACTACATTAATTTTTCTATCAACTCAGACCAACACACAGATGCTTTTTTATATTTAAGCACAAAACCTAATCAATTTCATAGCGTTATCATGATCTAGTTTAACAGCAGCAAATAGACAACAATATTTGCAAAGTAAAAGAGCTCTTGCAATAAGAAGTCTTTGGAATAACTACAGCAAAAGCTCTCAGACAAAGGCCACTTTTTTTCCACATGTAGAAAAATTCATCTGAATATGAACCTCCACAAAGATGTAGATTGCTGTGCAGTCTTAAAAACCTATTCTATTTCCACTCTTCAAGAAGAACTTAAGGTTAGCTCAAATTCCTCAACAAAGAGAGAAAATATCATTACAGGTTCGTAAGAAAACAAAGCAAAAATACAAAAAGAAAGCCCAAATTCAAATGGCTTCGATTCAGTGTGGTTAAAGCAAAAATAGTCATCATTGAGCCATAATTCAAGCGAACAACGGAAAAAACAAGATGTAAAACTAAAATGTGGAACTTTGAGAAAATGATGAGATCCACATAATATCATGAAAACATTACGGAAATCACATGTCCAAAAGCACCATCATCTCTATAGCATCCCAAGTTTAACAAGCTTATTTGAATAAATGAAAATAAACTTACGTTTTGGACATAAGAGATGCTTCACACAAAATTGTAATACGAAATCTAGCGGAATAAACAAAACAGATTATAATTGCAAACACTGAAATAAAATAACAAGAAAAAAGGCTGCGCCCGAAATGCTACAGGGAAGAGTTATTTATAGGCTAGATCTTAGGTTTTTAGAACTAGGGCTAGACGGTAATCACCGATCTGCCCTTGCTTTCATTATATGGATAGGTGTGTTATTACATGTGTATTGCAACAACACTGTTTCGAAAATACAGACAGTGCCAGTTTAAACTTAATTTCATTAAGAACGATATTGAATTGAAAGTCAACTGATTTTATAATATCTACAGCAAATACTTACACAATATCTAAAAATTGTGTTATTTGAACGATAAAATCTTTCGGTTATTTGTTTGTTGAAGAGAGCAGCAAATTTTACTATAGAAATTTTTTGCATACGGTGATCATTATTTTGAAAAATATAACAAAGAGAGATCGGTTTTAAATACATTCAAATTTATAAACCTGTTATGATCGCAACAGTGTTTTATTGAAAAATTAGTGTTAACGACTTTGGAACACGTACCACATTTCCTATGCGTAACAAATGAACATATAACCAGCACGCAAGGAAAAGCAAATTTAGAACAGAAAGTTCAAATTTCTAACTTATGTTTATTACAACTCATTCAAATATAAATATTGCTGTTGATGCAATGGGTACGGCTTGCAATAGTATTGGTTAACTGCAAAAGACAGTATATTAACTCGAATCAGTACGCAGACTCTTTTATATTAAACACAAAACATAATCAATTTCGTAATCTTATCATGATCCAGATTAAGTGAAGCAAATACTAAAAAACGATATTTGTAAAGTAAAAGCTCTCAGACAAAGGCCAGTGTTTTCCACATATAGAAGTGTTCCATCTGCGTATGAACCTCCTCAGGAATATTGATTGCTGCGCAATCTTAAAAACCTATTCTATTTTCGCTCTTCAAGGAGAATTGAAGGTTAGCTCAAATTCCTCAACAAAGAGAGAAAACTTCATCACAGGTTCGTAAGAATACAAAGCAAAAAATACAAAAGGAAGCCCAAATTCAAATGGCTTCGATTCAGTGTGGTTAAAGCAAAATTAGTCATCACTGAGCCGTGATTCGAATAACCAACAGAAAATCGAAAGGTAGACAGACATAAGAATCTCTGTAGCATCCCAAGTTTAACGAGCTTATTTGAATAAATGAAAATAAGCTTACATTCTGCAGCAAGGAATGCCTCGTAAGGCGGAATAAAATTAGGCAAACAAAAATTGCAAGCTCCGAAAAAGAAATGAAATGAAGGCTGCGCCCATGATCTTCGTTATTTATAGCTTAGGTTCTTCAAAATTAGGGTTAGACGGCAATTACCGATCCGCCCTTGACCTCAAATTAATTTTGCCCTTTAACCAATGCAATCTAAATCGCTGGACCATAGAGCATTGTTATCATAACCGAACCGCTAGTTGAACCGCACTACTCAAAGGTCGAAGGTTTTAAAGATTCAACCGGTTAAACCGTTCGGAACCGCATATATTTTATTATGAAGAAATACCTGGATTAAATATAAAATTAGTACAAACTATGGGGATAAATTAAAATTTGTATCTAGGCTGAATTGGAACAGGGACCCCAATGCAAAAGTTGTCAAATAAATTAGAATAGAATATGGATCTAAATGTTAAAATGTGCTTTTCTAGATCTCGCACGCTTCTTACCTGCGCATCTTCTTCTTCAACGTATGTTTTCCTTCAAATAAACCCATCAAAGAAAATAAATTCCCAAATAAGAAGTTAATTTTGCAAAAATCTCTCAAAATCGCGGTTATGCTAGGGTTTGATCTGATTTCATGAAGTCCAACCACGGTCTCATGTAAGTAACGGCTTGAATCACCTCCGGACCGTCTTAGCTGAAGGTCGACGGTTCTGACGATCGGACCGACGGCCGAGTCCGGTCTTGATAACACTGTTATAGAGTGAGCTTTGTCAAAACTGTTTTTGTGTGGACAAGGAACCGCTTTGCACCAAATAATCCCTTGGGATCGGGAATTAATTTGAGAGCAAGGGCAAAAGCAACAAAAATGAAATAATTGGTAAGTTGCAACAACAACAAAGATAAAAAGATCAAATTACTTTTGCATAAATAGGCACCTCTTAGTAGTTTGTACTACTACTCATAAGGTGCATCGACAAACTTTCTCATAACTTGTTTTTAACATAAGTTTGCTCAAAACATAGCTTCGTGTAAATTGATAAATAATCTAGCACAAAAAATTACAACCATGCTCAATATGACTTTTTATTTTCATAATTTTTGATGGGCTCAGAATGATTGGTCTCATCTTCTAATTTCCGATATGCTTGTGAACCATACAAATTAAAATGGTATGAATGAAAACATTATTCAAATAGGGATAACAGTATCTGCATACTTTAGCCATATGCGAGTTGGAGACTACTCAATTAAGACGGAGACAGTCGGTTACTGGATGGTTATACCCGTTGCTTTCGATGTCGATCAGATCATCAATGGTCGAATTGTTGATGAAGGTATCATGGGATATGGAACCTGTCGAATAGTCAATGAATTACGTAAAGGAGAAAACGCATAATTAAAAACAGAGAAGTGGATGGTCATATGCGAATGTTACAAAAGTGGGCAATTAATTAATGAGCATATCCTTGGAAATAACATTAAATTATAATCGTTGAAATATGGACAGAATGTAATTGGTGGAAAAATGGTTCACTAAAATGGTAATTTGACCATACACAGTTAGCAAAATTAATAGCTAAGCGCAGGGACGGAGCCAGGATTATACTTCGTCCCAGGCTAAGTAAAAGAGGGCAAAATAAAAGAGATGAAAAGGAATAAAGCTAAATAATATCAAAAATTGCAAGTAATAGTCGGTGAAATGATCAAAGGAGCAGCAGCTTAATAAATGGAGACGATGGTATCGCATTCTTTTCTTTTGCTTTAGTGAGGAAAAAGAGATGAAACTTCCCTGTAATTTTTTCTTATTGCACAATATGTTTTTTTTTTAATTTTTAGAATGAACTCACAAACATACCGCAACAGAGAGACAGTACAACATATGACTTCCATACATTTTCAAACAAGAGACAGGCTTGTAACATTACGATGCCTAACACCAAAACCAACATCTCCACTGGACACCAACTTCCATCCACCACAGAGACAACAGTGATGTATCTTACTTACCCAAGAACTATGACAAAGCAACACACCTAATGTATGACAAACTACAGCTTGACAATGAAACAAGATATCAAACTATTCAGGCCACCAGAATAGGCTCGAACCTCCACCGCGTTGGCCAAACCAACCACCAGCGAGTAGGGTAAGCAACCAAAGGATGTTAGAAGTTATCTCATGTTTTAATTAGTCAACAAGGTGTGTTCCTATTAATGTGTTAAGTGGTGATAAAGATCAACATTTGTAGGTTAGTGGATAATTGGTTTAGTCTATTTTAAAGCTTTGTATTTCCTATCGTTGAATAAGAATATTAACGCAGTTTCTCTTTATCTCTGTCCCTTATATTCCTAACAATTGGTATCAGATCTACAAGGCTAACCCCTACTAGAGTTGATCTTGGTGTTTCATTTTTCCGGTGGCGATAGCCACCATTTAAGGCTATCGTCAGCCGGACCAGCTGCTGTTAAAATATTTGTTTTCAGTTTAAGTCACTGGAGACGTGATGTTGAATCAGAGAATATCGATAATTTGTATTTTCATTGGTTTTATTGATATTGATGTGGGTTTGCTTGGTGATGATGGGGAAAGAGAGAAATATTTAAAATTTCTATATCCGAAACTTTTCCCACTGCTTGATTCCAAGACTAGTAGTTGCTACTTGCAACTTGATTGGATCCACGTTTGAATGTTATTACCTGGAGATGTAATTGGTCTGGTCTTGGTTCTACTGTTTAGATCTAGAATGCTGCTCCGCCTTGCTGTGCAATAATTCCGCCTTAAAACTGAAACTGGCATCAATAAGGTTTGTTTCCGTGTCTTTTACCTTGTTTATGGTACATGGACACCAATACCTTGGGATATTAAAATGTGCTAAACTGAACTGAAACACGACGTGAAGAATGCTTTAGTTTTAACTAAAGAACTGTAAGCTATGAAAATAGGGCAATTGCTGAAGCAAACCCAAAGCGATAGTTCTAGAGCGATGGACTGTGAGTGCTGAAGCCTTGACTTCACAAACTGAATGGTCAGGCTAGCTACTAAGCATGCTAAACAATTAAAATGCAATCGGCGGTATGTGTATGCAGTGAGGTAGCAGTTAGGATTATAGTGGAGCAGTTCTGATAGGTTGCGGTGATGAAGTAGCGGGCAGTGCTCGGTTTGATAAGGTGGTTGAATGCGTGATGAGTTGGTTACAAGTGATGCAGCATGGTAATTTTATATGGCAGTTCACTGTTGAATGTGGTGGAGCGATTTTGAATGGCAGTTTGGGAATGAAGGGAGAGATAGGAGTGTTCAAGGTGGTAGGAGTAGAATGTTTTTTTCAGGTAATCTGGTGATCCAATGGTGATATTGTGTGTTATAGGTCGAGGTAGATAAAATGGTGCAGTGGTGATCAAGCGGGTCAGGTATCTAGTATGGGATGCTGATTGTCTATGACATGGAGTTATGGCAGTTGTACTGTGTTGAAGTGGGAAGGAGATTAAGGTAGCCGAGCATAGGAGCAACAACGGATGTTGGTATCCAAGCGATGAAGGTGGATGGTCGCAGATTATTGTTTCAAGTCATATGTTCCCGATTTTATATTAAAAAAATGATTTTTATTTGCTATGGGTTTGAAGGAACCGTGCCCGGTTTAGGCTACAAGTGATAAGAGCTTCATGTGAAGTGTAGGCAACAAGAGGAGAAGCTAAGGTATCTAAGCCACCAACATGCAGAGATGCACACTATGTTTGAAGTGAGACAATTGGGTGAGCAACTGAAAGAGGTATCAGATGAGGATTTGCAGAGGTGAAGCATGTAGCAATTGGTGATTGTAGAGGTATGGTGTTTGGAAGTGATGTTGTTTGGTCGTGGTGATGTACGAGTGCTGTGTATTTTAGGTGAAGACATTTGGAGTATGAATTGTTGTTGTTATGTGAAGGTTAATCAGTAAGTGACAAAAGCAGATGTTGATTCTACAGTGAAACTTGTGTTGAAATGCATACAGTGGTGTTAATGTTGAGTGTATGATCAATAGTAAAATTAGTGGATTGTGTGATTGCCTAAATAGGTTGCATATGTGGATGTAATTTAGGTGAATGATTGAGTGAAGAAGAATTGCAGCAAAGATGCATTGATTGAAGAGAAAGCACGAGCTAGCTTGTTTGTGTGGAAGTGATGTGAGTATAAAATGAAGACGAAGAAGAGTAGAATTTCGGTTACGGGGTTGGATATTTATGGAGCGCTCAAGAGGAACTGTTTGAAGATATGTCTATAAGAAGATAGACATGCCTACATGTGAAGTAGAGTGAGTGAGAAAGACTTAGTTTTGTATTATCCAACAAGTAAGCAAGAAGAGCTACGATTCTCACTTGTTGGGGAGATGATAGATACAACAATATTAGGGAATGACCTGAATGGAGAGGTCAGGGGATCCCTAAGCGGAAACCAAAAGTTTTATTGATGGTGTAAAGTGCCAATTAGCGTGAAACAATTGAGCATGTCCAACCAGGTAGAGATGAGATTTGTGACCTGGTTCGTCTAGGCAAGACGATGAAGAAATTGAGAAGCGTTGTTAGTGTTTGTGATTTGTAAACCGAATATTAGCACATTCAGTTTCAGGGAGGGTGTTAGAAGTTATCTCAAGTTTTAATTAGTCAATAAGGTGTGTTCCTATTAATGTGTTAAGTGGTGATAAAGATCCACATTTGTAGGTTAGTGGATAACTGGTTTAGTCTATTTTAAAGCTTTGTATTTCCTATCGGTGAATAAGAATATTAACGCGGTTTCTCTCTATCTTTGTCTCTTGTATTCCTAACAAAGGAGGCACACGCTGAATAGAAAACCCCAAGAGTACCAAGAAAAATGTTACCAGATCTAAACTCAAAAAACAGGCATCCAACCATATGCCAAAAGAAGACCCAACTCACCGAATCAAAACACACATAAATAACGGAAAGTAAGTAAAACACAACCCATGACGTCACCAAAACCTAGTTCGCCAACTGAAGTTTCAATCTCGATTCGAGAATAGGAAGCAGGTGAAATCAGATTAGACATGAATCCGACCATGACTACGCGCTAGATCCATAACCACTGATTCGTCAATGTTTTCGATTTTGGGCAGATCTGAATTTTTGATTTCTGGATTTGATGAAAGAGACGAAGTTGGTATTAGGGGTAAAACGAACAACTTATATTCAGGCAAGGCGAAAGCTAGGGTAAGGGGCGAGAAAGAGAAGAGAGAAAAATAAAAGAGAGAACGAATGAAATGAAATCAAAGGCGGTAGAAGAGAAAGTGAGAGAAGAGGCGGAAGCACAATATGGTTTCTAATATAATACCTTGTACTTATTTTTGGGAAAACCTGGGCTATAGCCCAAGTAATGATACACATGGATCTATCCCTGGCTAAGCGCACAGTTACTAAGAAGAGAAGAAGGTACTTACATAAACAAACTTTTGCGAAACATAAATAAATATGCCAATTGGTGATGCAACCTGCATTTTTACAAAATTTTCAGTATACAAGTTAACCTGCAAATCTTATGATAAACATGTCATTAAGATGAAACCAAAAAGCAATACATAGATAAATTGCAAGTAAATTTCAGTAGCTGATCAAGAAACGTGATCGTCGCTATAAAACAACTGTCTACAGCAATGAATAAAACTGCAAGAGAAAACTACTGAGCTTTACAGTGGAATGTATTGTTCCCATGCTGAGAAGAAGGGAAACGAAAAGTGGATTTCGAAAGTGAAAATCCTTTTTTGCTTTAATTTGTGGAAACTTGTTAAAATCTAGAGCATAAAAAAATAGAAATTCTTAATCGTATTGAATAGCTAATTGGGAGGTCTACATCTTGGCCTTTGTGAATGCAGAAATCTAAAAAGGATTTAAAAGATTTAGGTTCATTAAGTAAGGCCCATTCATCTGCTGGCTCATCAAAATCCATCATCTTTCCATCTTGGTTCTGGTAGTCCTCCGGTTAGTCGTGCCGACCAATGATGAAAGCATATCGAAGCTGTTATTCATTGTACCTGCATCGACCATACATTGCAGTGTTTGTCATGCACTGTGTCTGTTAACATAATACATAAACAGTAAAACAAATAACCGGAGAAAAAAGCTAGTTGGAACACAAATAGCAAAGAAGAAAGTAAGTAGTAGGTTGATTGAGGAGAAGGTAACCGACGGTACAGTGAGAACAAATGATGTGCTAAAACAACATTAGTTTCAGTTGCAACTAATGGGGAAAGTGGAATTGTACGGGTAATATAACTGCACTCCACGAAAACCACTAAATGCAACAGGAATAGTAGCAAAAACATTTATAAAAAAGAAATAGCAACTTTTGTAACTGTAAGCCTAGTGTCTACTTGTCCTCATTTTATATTTGCTGTATGTCTCTTTTACAAACTAACAAACCCTTATTTCAGGAATCATTTTCAGTTGAAATTTTAATAGCCAAAAACTATAGCGACTAAGTGGTATTATTAGCGCTAAAAAAATGCAACGCTTTCATTTTTGATGTGTCCAACATGTCCAACGCAGCTGAAGTCTCAACGTTTCATTTTCAAAATAATGAGTTACTTGGCCAAATGGTGGAAATTGATTTATTGATGTCTCACGTGTCATGTCTTTTCACTAAACTTCTATATCTTTTCATTTACCGTCCTTCACTCCACAGCCATGGTTGTCAAACTCGAGTTCTCACCAAAGAGCGTTGGGATATACAAAGATCGTAAATTGTGGGATCCTAACACGAATCGTAAGCTCTCACAAAATGAAAATGAAAATTAAAATTTTGGCAAAATAGCCAGAGCTTGATATTTTCATTAATCATAAGATTCATAACATAACATAACTTAACCTTCAAATTTCAGCAAAATAACCTTAACACAAGTCTTCCAGCAAAATCCATCAATTTTCCATGAAATCTTCAACTTCAACTCTATCATTTCAATATCAAAGTTAGGATTCTCCAAATCATTTACTAGAGTAGCAGCTGCACCATCTTCTGCAGCAGCTCCAACATCTTCCTCTTCTTCATTTTGATGTCAAACTCCAAATCCTCATTGTCTAAAGTAAGATCTAAAATATCCGACGAACCTTCATCATTAGGCTGCACTATCCATTCATTATCGGATTCAAGATCCTCAATGTTATATTCAATCATCTTTCTAGTTTGTTTCTTCTTGGACAATTTTGAATTTGTAATGACAAAAACAATATCGTTCATTGTCTTTTGTTTCAATCGGTTTCTTTTCTTTGTATAAACCTAATACATACAATCACACAAACTCCATCAATAAATACCAAGTTGTAGACAACTTTTAAAATTAAAAAGTAAGAAATTTTACCATTTCAAAAGCATTCCAGTTTCTTTCCCAACCTGATGAGCTGCAAGTCAAACTTAACACATGAATTGCAAAATTTTGTAGTTATGGGTGCTCATCTCCATATAATTCCCACCATTACGATGGAGTTTTAGTTTTAAGTGCAGCAATAGCTATTGGACTGCCATTTTTTTTTGCCTTTGCCTTGGAATCTTCAAGTTGAGCATCGATTTTACTTATTTCTTCAACATCCCCCACCATTCTTTGCAAGCAGTCGTAAAGCCCACGTTTCACTTCATAGTCGGCTTTAAATTCCGGTGCATAATGCTTATCCCATCTCTCGTCAATAATATCCCACAAAGGCTTGAAGCTAAATGCAAAAATAGAATTGAATTAGCTTTACATATATTTGTATAGTTGCAAGTTGCAATTGCAAATAAAAATATAATGTAAACTACCTTCTTTGAACACCGTTGAAGGCACTTTGAATTTTCTCTTTGGCTTAGTCCATTGGCTCGTGGCTTTTCATCCGAATCCACTAAACGAAGTACCTTGATCAAAGGAAAAGCACCTTTCAAGCATATTGCAATATTTTTCCAATTTTTTTTATCCATAATGATTTCTTCAATGTTCTCCCCTTCCGTTATTTTTGCAAACCTACTTGATGTCCATTCATTGGAGTTGAAAGTTCTTATCAATGCTGCTTTGTGTTCCATAAGACACCCCAAAGTCAAATAAGATGTTGCAAATCTAGTCACTGCAGGCCTTATTAAATCTTTTCCTTTGGTGAAATGTTGTAATAAAGAAATTATTGATGTCATTGAATAAATATATTGTGTATTTTTCTTACCCCTTGATATTGTCTCATTATGAACAGGTATCTTCTTTTCAAAATCTTCCAGCATAAGATCAATACAGTGGGCTGCACATGGCGTCCAATACAGTTTCTTTCTTTTCTCCATTAACATTGTACCAGCAGATTTGTAGTTTGCTGCATTGTCAGTCACAATTTGGACTACATTTTCTTCTCCAACTTCTTCAACAATGTTATCAATCATCTAAAAAATCTTATCTGCAGTCTTTGATATATGAGAAGCATTAATTGACTTTAAAAATACAGTACCTTTAGGGCTGTTCACCAGAAAATTCAAGATGGTCCTCCTTCTTTTGTCAGTCCACCCATCACTCATGATGCTGCAACCTGTCATCTTCCAAAAAAAAATGTGCCCTTCAGTTGTCTTCACTGTCATCTCCACCTTTTGCTTCAAATACTTTGTTCTGATCTGATGATAGGAGGGTGGCTTAAATCCAAACCCATGTCTTGAAACCATTTCCAGCATCTTGCAGAATTCCTCACTCTTTGCCACATTAAAAGCTATTGCATTATTGAAGAAGAAAGATGCAATTTCCTGACATGCTTCTTCTTGCAAATTCGTCTTGAAAATGTTATTGATGGTGGCTTGAGAACTCACTCTCCTCTTCTTGAAAAGATTCCCAGGTGTCTCATTATCCTCTACAGGCCTTTTTCCTTTTGCTTTTTCATCATCGGTCTCCTCTGTTCTATTCAGTAAATTTTGCTGCAGTGACTTGCAAATGTCAGTCATCTGTTTTTTGACGTCATCCGGCACGGCCAACATTTTTTTGTGTACATGCCAAATGATGCTTCAATCTATAGACTTCTCCATCAACTAATTTTCCACAGTAGTGACACTTGATTTTTCTGGTGCCTCCATCAATAGAAACCCCATTCTTTCATGCTATATCACTTATGTTCACAACAGCATTGGTTCGAATTCAAGGTGGTGCAGAATCAGAAGAGGCATCAACGAGATTTCTGGTGTTTGAAGACATGTTGGCATGAGAGGATGAATAAGGTGCAGAATCAGAAGTTGGATTCTGGAAGGAGAGAATGGATTTTGGAAGGAAAATTGAATAATGAAGAAGAACAGTAAACTTACTGATTTATAGATGAGCACATTGAAATTTGAAGAATAATCATTGTTGTAATCCTTGAAAAGTGATTTTCGAATTGAAGAAGGAATGAGTCCCGATGGAAAGCTGAATCAGTTTCAAATTCAAAGTGACGAGTCCAGTTTTTGAAGCGCATGAGATCTTAATGAATTCTAGGGTTTTTTACGAGATCCAATTTCTTCTTGACACGCGCAATAACTTGTCGATTGCACGAGTTCACGAGAAATAGCACCGCGCTGACCGCTTCTGGATTTCTAACGGGTTTCTCTGCATGTTAAATCGATTGGCTGGAAATAACGCGTGAAATCGTACGCTCCCACGCTTTAAAATGCGCACTTGACAACCATGTCCACAGCAGCAACGACAACCATCCTTTCTCATTCTCAAAAATTTTTCTAGCTTTTATTCGGGTAATTTGCTTACTTTTTCGAAGCAGCCATATATATATATATATATATATATGTATTTATGTGTCTATATATGTATGTATATATGAGCGTTTTGGGGCACCTCTGTTTTGCAGCACCCCTACCCTACCGTGAGTTACGCTAATCGAAATCTAACGAGATTTTGTAGATCTACAATCACATATATATATATATATATATTGCCATTTATCCAAAATTTGTGCTCGTTCAGACATTCATAACATTTTCAAAATTTTAGCTCAATTATAAATTGTTCGAACCGTTAAATTTAAACATCAAATATATTATCTATGAATGTCAAATGAGCTCAAATTTTGGATAGATGATAATACACATGTGGACCGAACATCTACAAAATCTCGTTGGATTTGGATTAGTGTAGCTAGGGGTGCTAGAAGGGTGTTGCAAAACAGAGGTGCCCCGAAACGCTCCTTATATATATATATATATATATATATATATATATATATATATACATACGAAAGTCTATTTAGGCACACAAATGATTTGCACCATTGGAACACCCCAAGAATTCCACCTCTCCATGTAAAGACAAAATAATCTAAAGGCTGAGGCTTTATGTCTTTATATTTGTGTCTAAATAGTCGCCCTATATATATAAGAGAGAGAGAGAGAGAGAGACATAGAGATTTGGTTGATTTATTAATGACGTTAAAGAACATCTAGTTAATCCATCTCCTTAAAAAAATCTACCAGAGTAGTAGGGAAAAAAGTATAGCATCAACTAGTATCAATCATATCCAATACAAATTATATTACATCTAAATCGGATAATAATGCAAGATAAAACAAAATAAGACCCAAACTCAACCCACTTATTTTACTCCAACCGACCTCTTCTTAAATTATCCATCTCCTTCGATTTAATAAGACCATCGCCCCAAAACGTTTAGCATAAAATTAGGGTTTATCTTCAGTCGTTGTCTAGAAGTTCTACTCCCCAATTTTCTAAAATCTGAGCTTGTTGATCGATGGCGTTTCCTTTTCTCATCTTCGTGTTGCTTAATAGGAATGTAATGTCCACCTGTATAATTTTAGCCCTCCCAGTCTTTCATGATTTTCTGATTAAAAATTCTATTGTTTCTTTCCTACCAAATATGGTATGTAGTGGTCACGGTTATTGTTGCTAGTTGATGCATTGATTGATTTCTTGGTGGATACCGTTGCTGAATTTTCTGAAAGTCATGCAAATATAGGGGAGTATCCTCATTTTCTATAATTCTAATTTTAATTTTAATTAGGGTCCATATGTATCTACTATAAGCATAGTTAAAATAGATATGCTTGATTTTTTTTGCTTGCTCCTCACATAACACACATCGATCATCAATGTTCATGCCCTAGCTTATAAGTTTATCTTTTGTGTTTACTCTCTGTAAAAAAAATTGTAGACACAGCACGACATTTTCCTACAATTAATCGAATTCCAGATGATTGTACACCAGTCCCACTGATATGTTTTTCTCTGGTTGTTTCCCATGTTTGTGAAATAGGAATTTTTTTTGTATCTAACCATATCCAGTGATCATTTTCTTGGTTCTCATTAATCTTTACTTGATTGATCATATCCTCAATTTCTCTGGTTTCTGTGTATTTTTGTGTGTTCCATTATCTGTCTTGTATTATATCTGCCATAGTCTTATCTTTGCAACCACTAATATGAAATCTGTCCCATCCAAGAATGTTGACCAAGCATTTATTGTTAATCCATGGATACGTCCATAAATTTGTGTTATTCCGTTTACAATCTACCTGTTATTACACTGTAATGCCTCTGCTCTATGTCTCAACATATTTTTGAATATGCATGACATATTATTATTTTTGCTCATGACCCAAAAAAAATCCTTATTGCAATATTTTCTTTTCATCCATTTATTCTACAAATTATCTACAAAAAAGTTTTTGTGTATGAGTTTAAGAAATGCCATAGTTCTTAACTCATTGATTTTTTAATGCCAATCCCCCCTTCCTCTTCTGTTTTGCACAATTTATTCCAAGTTATTTTGTGTGTCTTTCCTCTCCAAAAAAAATCTGCACATAAGCTATCTATTTTGTTAATGGTTTCTGTTGGTATATAATACACAAGCAGCCAGTATTACACCATTGGTGTGATGACTGTGTGTATTGATTCTATTCTTCCTGCCATTGACAACATATTGCCATCCCAACTGTCAAACTTGTCAAATATTCTTTGAAAGAGACTAGAGATTTCTGAGTAGTGTAGATATTCACCGAACATTGGTACCCCAAGATATTTTACTAGAAGTTGTCCTTCTTGTAGTCCTAACACTTGCAAAATATCTTCTTTGTTATTACAACTTGTGCTGAAGTAGATTTTACTTTTCAGTTGATTGAATTTAAGGTCAGCAAATCTCTCCATTTTCTTTGACAAATCATGTATACATTGAGCACTTTTAACATCTGTATTAGCATATATCATGATATCATCTGCATAAAGGAGATGTGAGATACATGGTTGAACATTGTTTATAGGATTAATTAGCTTTCTTCTAATTGCTTCTTCTATTTTTAAGGACATAAATTCCATAGCAATTGTGAGCAAATAAGGAGATAAAGGGTCTCCTTATCTTATCCCTCTTGTAGATGTAATGTAGCCCCTTGGTATTCCATTTATATTAATAGAAAAGGTTGTTGTGTTGATGCATTTATTTATCATATATATATATATATATATATATATATAGCACTAGACCCTACCGTGAGCTACACCAATCCAAATCCAACAAGATTGCGTAAATGTTCAACCCACATGTATATTACAATCTATCCAAAATTTGAGCTCACTCCGACATTCGTAAAATAATATATTTGATGTTTAAATTTAACGGCTCAAATAAATGTCTGAACGGTGAATAATTGTGCTAAAATTTTGATAATGTTATGAATGTCGGAACGAGCTCAAATTTTTTAGATGATAATATACATGTGGATTGAACATCTACAAAATCTCGTTGGATTTGGATTAGTGTAGCTCACAGTATGGTAGGGGTGCTAAAAGGGTGTTGCAAAACAGGGGTGCCCCGAAACGCTCCTCATATATATATATATATATATATATATATATATATATATATATATATAGTGAGAGAGAGAGGCAGGTTCAATGACACCTTAAACAGTGGAGCACCCCATTGGCCTCCCTCTTTTCCACCACACAACCACTTTCTCTCCCCCTCCACTACATTATATTAATATAAACGAGAGGTGGAAAATGGGGTGCTCCATTTTTGGGGTGCAACTAAATGCTTGATATATGTGTGTGTGTGTGTGTGTGTGTGTGTGTGTGTGAGGAGCATTCAATGACATCGCAAACTGTGCAACACCCCAAATGCCCCTAATTTCCAAAAAAGTTCCTCCTCTCTCTCCTTCCACTAAGGGGGAAATTGATTTCCACCGCACATTCCCGTTTCTCTTTCCCCCAACTAACTTATTTAATTATAAATGTGTGGCTACGGATGGGGTGCCAAGAAAGACGGGTGCCATACAACTGCCATATATATATACACACACAAACACACATAGGGGTGGCCCTGGGGTAAGGCCACCAAGGCAGCCGCCTAGGGCATCCGACCTCATACCGCATATACGTTGACAAGTTCTGATAACCTAAGGCCTCCGATATCTTGGTTTGCCTATGGCCTCAAATAATTTTTTATGTTTCAGGGTCGGCCCTCTGTGTGTGTGTGTGTATAGCATATACATACTACATACATATGTTTGAAATTTCCGATTTTGCTAGTGGTTCCGCTTCCTCCTACTTCATAGCTTTATAATAATTTGAGTGGTCGCACACCTCGGTCCAAACTTAGCAGTAACGGGCATCACAGCTCGAATATGCATGTGGCTGAATGGTTGTTTTCTCGTATTGAGCGTTTCAGGAATGTTGAGATCGTTTTTATTCTTTCGTCTGTTTTTGTACATATGCAAGGATGGAAGATTGTATAGTTCGTGACCATCTCTTGAACTTGCATATAGTGACACTGCCTAATGATGAGATACTTGGATTTTTGTCCCAGTGATTTCCTTTGTTCTATAGTCATTATTAACTTTGTTTTATTAGATATTTTAGCTTATCTGATTAGTGATAGGGGTTTGATGGGGATTGAGGGAAGAAGGGAGTTATAAAGAAGAAGACATTAATGGAGAATGAAGGAAACCATTCGAGAGAGAAGTTTGCAAAATACCTTCTATATCATTTCTCTTAGCATACAGGTACATTTATAGCAGTTTTACCTTTTCAATAGTGGCCATCTACACCATATTCCACCTTTTTAACGGTTTGCTTTTTCTCATAACAGAATTGCAATAAAATACTAATTTCCTAAATACAAAATAAAGATAAAGTGGTTTCTCAAGCACGTCTGCATGTGCCTTTTCCTGCATATATTTGAATTGATTCTTTCTTACAGCCAGTTCAGCAATCTCTTGGGTTTCTGGATAATTCTTTTGGGTCTAGCATTTCTTTCCTGGACATATGCACCTGATATTGGAGTAGTGTCGTGCATATAAATACTCACGCATTCAAGATCGACCTTGTCCTCAAGGTCATTCGTAACAGTGTTGGCTGGAAGTGGTTGGACCGTAACTTGAGATGAGTTTGGGCAAGAATTCAGCATTGATATATGGAATACAGGGTGAATTCGAGAATCTTGTGGTAATGACAACTTATATGCCACTGCTCCGATTCTTTCGACGATTTGGTACGGATCAAAATATCGTTTCGACGGCTTGTGATGATTGGTGCGGACTAACGTTTGTCTGTAAGACTGGAGTTTGACATAAACCCAAGTACCAGGATCGAATTGATTGTCTTGCCTATGGCGATCTGCTTGAGATTTCATACGCGCTTGGGCTTTCAACAAATTGCCTTTAATGATTTGAAGTAACCGGTCTCATGATGCAACCTAATCATTGAGTTCTGGAATAGGGGACGGTGTATTTATGTAGTTGGCTAATACTGGGGAAGGTCTGTCATATACAACCTAAAAGGGAGACATCTGCAATGACGAATGCTTTGTAGTGTTGTACAATAACTCTGCCCACAACAAACATTTCACCCATTTTGCTGGAACATCACCCACGACTGCCTTTATGTATGTTTCGAAATATCTATTGACGCCTTCAGACTGACCATCGGTTTGTAGATGGTATGCACTATTCATTCGGAGCTTTATCCCGTGTAAGCGAAATAGCTCTTTCCAGAACTGGTTCGTAAATAGACGATCGTTGTCGGAGACTATCAAGCATGGAAATCCGTGTAGGCAGACGCTACTCATGTAGAAAGTGAGATGCTAATTATGAAGCTGAAACAGAGGATGGAATCACGTAGAAATGTGCATATTTTGACAACCGATCAACAATCACCCATATAGTTGTCTTCCCAGCGGATGGTGGAAGAGTTATGAAATCCATTGAGATGTCTTGCCAAATCTGTAGCGGAATCGACAATGGTTGCAACAGGCCTTTATAAGGCGTGTTTTCTGGCTTTGTTTGGAGACAAATATTGCAATGCTTCACAAACTCTTGTACATCAGTGTTGAGTTTTGGCCAAAAGAAGTTGCTAGAGATTCTGGCAATGGTGCCCTTAATGCCCGAATGCCCACCAATTTTCGAGTTGTGAAATTCATTGATGATAGTGTGTTTCAACTCAGGTATACAAGGCATGTAAATTATGTTTCCCCAAAATGATAAATCATTACGAAATTGGTACTTAGGGTTTGGGCATGTATCTGTAGTGAGTTGCAAAATGATGTCTTGAGCAGCTAGATCGGTGCATATCGCCTGTTGTATTTCCTTTAACAGTGAGAATGAAGGTCCAGAGACTGCTAACATTTAAGCTTCGCCAGTGAATCGTGATAGACCGTCGGCTATGACGTTCTTTTGCCCGACCGATACTGGATTGTGAAGTCAAATCCCAGCAGTTTTGTTAGCCAGCATTGTTGCTTTGGTGTCTGGATAGTCTGTGACGTCAGTTATCTCAAGCTCTAATGATATGTGATTACGGTGAAGGGTCGGCCTAATAATTAGTGCCACCATTTTTTATAGAAGAGGTGATTGCAAACATTTCTCTCGAATAGGTGGAAGTTTTTTGGAGGTGGTGTGGAAATTTGAGGCTGAAATAGGCTATTGGGTGGTCGGCCTGGGACAATACGACACCAACGGCCATGGCGGAGACGTCTGTTGTAAGCGTGAATGGGGTGTTGAAATAGGGGAGGGATAAGATTAGGGTAGAAGAAACAGCGTGTTTTAATGTGTCGAAGGCCTCTTGGGATTCTGGGATCTAAGTGAAAGTATTTTTCTTCATTAATTTGGTTAGTGGGCCTGCGATTGCAGCATAATTGTTTATAAATCTTCGGTAATAACCCGTAAGGCTAAAAAAAATCCTTATTGCGGTTACCGATGAAGGCAATGGCCATTTAATCATCATCTCTATTTTAGATGGGTCAACACGGACGCCTTTGTGGGAAATCAAATGGCCCAAATAATCAATTTCTTGGAGACTGAATTTGCATTTGGATAAATTGGAAAAGATTTATGTTGATCGAGTATTTGTAATGTAGTGGTAAGGGGGTTGATGTGATCGTCCCAAGTGGAGCTATATACAGGGATATCTTCGAAAAAACAAGGATGATTTTGCGTAAGTAAGGCCGAAATATATTGTTCATAGTGGCTTGGAAGGTTGACGGTGCATTTGTGAGGCCAAAGGGCATAACTAAGAATTCATAATGGTCGTCATGTGTCTAAATGTCTTTTTGGGATGTCGGGACGGTGTACGCGAATTTGGAAATATTCACTTTTTAGATCGAGTTTGGAGAAAAACATTGCACCATAAAGTTCATCTAATAATTCGTCAATGGTTGTATTAGAAATCGACCTTTGATGGTGATTGCGTTGAGAACTCGATAATCTACACAAAATCCCCATGACCCGTCTTTTTTTTTTTTACCAAACGGACCGGAGAAGAGAAGGGGCTAGTTGATGGTTGAATAATTTTTGAGTTGAGCGTTTCTTGAATTTGACATTCGATTTCGTTTTTTTTTTTTGGTAATAAGGATAATGGTATGGTCTAGTGTTAATTGAGCTTGCGTTCGGTAGTAGGTTAATGTGGTGTTGAAGGTAGAGTTGTTGGTGTGCTAAAGATATGTTTGAAGGATGTCAAAATTTGGTTAATTTGACGATTGGTGTGTGGTGTAGTTGGGGATTCAGGTGAAATGTTATTTGGTTGGTATTTAGTAATGCATATACAAGAAATTGGCTATAGCGGACATGCTATCAAGCCATTTAAGTTGTTGCAAAGAAATTGGCAATGGACCTGAAGATGGGCCGAGCCCAGTCAAACATATTTGTTGGCCTTCATGTTTAAAGACACAGTTAAATTCTTGTAGTCCATTGTGATGGGCCCGAGTTGCTCCAATCATTGAATACCAAACGCCATTTAAGCCCACAATATCTAGCAAATTAAAATCGATTTCGAACGTATGTCCTTGAATGTCGACACGGACCCTGGAACAACTTCCAGAACTTCTTAATTTATCGTCATCTCCCACTGTAACCACAAACGCATTTGCGTTGTCGATTTACAGGCCGAGGAATCTTGTTGTCTTAGGGTGGAGATAGTTGTGGGTGGAGCCTGTGTCGACAAGTATGGAAATGGTGTTATTGTTAATTGATGCGGGGAGGCGAAGAGCTCATGGATGCGACGAGCCAGTGAGGGCGTGGAAGGAAATTTCTTGTGGTGGTTCGATTAGTGGAATGGTAGTTTCAGGTGAAGGGATCTCGGGTGTGGTTTCGATTGATGGTTCAGTGGTAGGTGGTTCGTCGTCTGGGTTAGTGTCGGGAAGAATCATAAGGATATGTGTGGGTTTACATTGATGGCCAAACGGGTATTTCTCATCACAATTGAAGCATAATCCTTGTTGTTTTCGAACGTTCATCTCGGCTTGGGATAGTTGTTTTATAGGAACTTGTGGTTGGTGGTTTTGTAGATGTTGTGTTTGTGGAATTGACTGTGTGGCTGATGGGTTAGTGTACTATTTTTGGTATGGATGGTTAGGTTTTGCAAATGGTGTCTTGGTCAGATCGTTCAGTTTTCTCTTGATGAGCTTTGCTCCATTGATGGCATCGAAGATATATGTGGGTTTGAGGATGTGTAACTCACTTTGTATGTTGATTTTGAGGCCCGGTATAAAACACCGTAGGATGGATTCATTGGATAGTGTCGTAATGCGATTTCAAAGGTTCACAAAAGTAGCTTGATAATTTTCGACTGTGGTTACCTGCTTTAGTTTAAACAAGGTAGCCTGCGAATTGAGGAATGTCGGTGGGCCAACGCGCTTCTCTATTGCTTTTGTCAACGTTGTCCATGACGAGATCTGGTTGTTGCGATGCATCCATTGGAACCATGATAGGGCTTGGCCTTGCATGTGGAAGCTTGCGAGATCTACTCTTTGATCTTCGGGTGTGGAATAACAAGCGAAGAACCGGTCCATTTGAAATATCCAATCATGTGGGTTGGTGCCGTCGAAGGTTGTGAGTGAGCATTTTGGAGTACGAGTGGGTGTTGGAGTGGCCAATAATGGTGGTTGGCGGTTGATAAGAGGAGCTTGATATGTAGAGAAGGATTGGTTGGTTGGTGAAATGGATGGTTAGGTATCCAACTTGCGGTTAATATCAGCTAGGGCAGCTTTGATGTCAATGTTATCGGCCGTCAAAGTTTCGAGCATGGCACTGTGGGAGTTTTGGGTGGTTTGAATGGTGTTTTGATTGGTTCGGATGGTACTGATAGTGTTTTGGTGATCAGCAAGCTGCTGGAATGCATCGTTGATTCTTGTCATAGTGGTAGGTTAGGTGGTTGTTGGAGGAAAGGAGGAGAAGAGAACAATCGGTGAAAGCACCAAATGACAGGGGTTTGATGGGGACCAAGGGAAGAAAGGGGTTAGAAAGAAGAAGACATTAATGGAGAATGAAGGAAACCATTCAAGAGAGAAGTTTGTAAGATACTTTCTATATCATTTCTCTTAGCATACAAGTACATTTATAGCAGTTTTTACATTTTCAAAAGTGGCTATCTATACCCTATTCCACATTTCACATTTGTAACCGTTTTCTTTTTCTCATAACAGAATTGCAATAAAATATTAATTTCCTAAATACAAAATAAATATAAAGTGGTTGCTCAAGCACGTCAGCATGTGCCTTTTCCTGCATATATTTGAATTGATTCTTTCCTGCGGTCAGTCCAGCAATCTCTTGGGTTTCTGGATAATTTTTTTTGGGTCTAGCATTTCTTTCATGGACATGTGCACCTGATATTGGAGTAGTGTCGTGCATATCAGTTAGCTTTTCTAACTTGGTTTATTAGCTTATATTTAAATTCAAATTGTACTGCCATGGTTTAGTGGAAAATAGAGTAATTTAATTTTTATTATTTTCAATTATTAAATGAATATCATACAATAAAAAATAATTAATTGACTATAGATCAATTAAACAAAAAATTGCAAAGTAAGTATTCTGATCAAAAGCCCCGTTATTTGCCATAAATGTGTATTTTGCTTAAATGTCTGGCTTTCAGTAGTCGCAAACACACCCTACATAATAAGCAAACATGATTTTAAGCAGTGGTCTTATTATATGACCGGACACATGTATTGTTTTATGACTGCCATGTGCATATTGTACAAATAGCTTGATTGGGCTCTTCTTCATATAACAATACATCTTCGAGCACTATACGTAATTGTACAGGTTATTGCTAAAGCAACACAACATGCCTGAATACAATTAGACATATTATTTGCATGCTCTTTTGCACCATTATTACTAGCTCTTGTGGAAGAAAAGGTGGATTTACTTTATGATATAGTTGGACATACCACGCTTACCTACATCATCTTCAGGGCATGATTAATCCTCAAAAAAAGAGCTTCTTTCACTTGATCTCGTTGTTATTGTCTAAAAACACAAAACTAAAACCTGGAATTTAATAACTTAACATGGAAGATTCCAGTTAATCTTCCTCCCTTGGTTCTTACATTCATGTCCCAAACATTCACGTGAGTTAACATTTTTTACATTAAAATTAAATAACATAATTATGGATGAATTAACATATAAGTATAGGACCTATAGACACCAAAAAATGGGAATAGAAAGCTAAGATGAGGGAATTTTATGTTGTGTATTAAAATAAATATTTTTATAGAAAATAGCAAAGCCATGTAAGGAAAATACAGTAAAATCTGTTGTATATTTGTTCTTAAAGCAATGTGTGGCTACCTTTCCTAATGAAAAATAACAAATGGATATTATACACAGAAGAAAAGAGACAAGATATATTGACACACACACAAATCTAATTGCTATTCGCAACACATTGCCTGTTAAAGTCTGCAGTCATATAGATCAACAGGCTAACATATGCTTCACCCAACATTCCAGCTCAGAAATATAAACTTCCAGTTATATGCTTCATTGCAAGCAACAAATTGTTCAACACAAGTAGTCAAATACCACGAGAGCTAGCAAGAAATGACGATGGGGGGGAAAAGATAGAAACAAATAAGGACTGGAATAGCAACTTAGGTCTGGGATATAGGAACAATGTTAAACGAAATTAGTGAAGCAAAAATAAGGATACTCACAAATAATCCGAAACAATCAACAATGTTGTCTTCATGTCATCTATCAGGCAACGAACTTCCAAAGCAACCATCAGGGCCGAACAATCAACAAACTGCAAAAAAGCGCAGTATTTTACGAAGTAGTTAGTGTAAATAACAATAATAATGAAACAGTCGAATCTGTTTGAAAGGGTTTTCCTCCAAATTAATATGTGCAACACATAGCACAACGTAGGTATGATTAACTGTTAATATAATAAACTTGATGTCAATAATAAAATTTTCCAATTGCATAAGGCGAAAATGGGCAATACCTGAAAAGAAAACATAGGCAAACACTATGGAAAAACAAATAAAAGAAACCAATTTTACCCTCTATTCAAATACACAAAACACAGTAAAAATCGACAAGAACATACTGAAATTCAGTACAAAGTCTGAAAATAACATGCCGAAAATAGATGATCGAAAATGGACCTCCGTTTTTTCCAGTAAATTGTTACATTTTCGGTGATTTCTTCAGCAAATCAACATCTCGTTCTCTTTTTTGAGTAAAATCATGTTATCTTCTCTTTCAAAGTTAAAAATTTTGTTAGAAATTGGTTCTATGAAAAAAATGATTAATTGTATACTCTGAGAATAAGAAAATGATTAATGTTTAATGAACAATAAAATGTAATTAGGGTAAAATAATAAAATGGCGTTTTGGTCTATATTTTATAATTTGTTGGGGGGGGGGGGGGGCTATGTTAAATGATCCTCCTCTTAGTAAAAGTTTTAAAAAACAAAAAGGACCTTCCCCTTAACCGTTTTTGGACTGGCATTAACAATACTCTTCGTTTAGTATTATCGACAACCACCTTGAAATCTAAGTTACGTTCGATCCAACTATGGTGTTGCCGAGATAAAGTTGAGATCCGATTTAACTAAATTTGGGGTTAGAGATATAAAAAGTGTCGTGCTAAGGGCACCCCAATATGTTCTTCCTGATACCGCAATTAAAAAAAATAAAACTCATTAAATTTTGTTTATTTCCTAACACCACATTACCTCTCCATTCTAATATCTCACTCAACCATTGTTTGCCGAACTAATCACATACTAAGTCCTAATCTGAAAACCCCATTCTCTCTTACGCAATTGAATCGTTGTCTTCTTCACCTTTCCCGCGGCAAAATTCAAATTCGAACATGGTTATCTTTCTTACGCAACAATTGTTTGATAATATGAAAACCCTAATAGTTATCCTTTGTCGTGTCTTTGTGATTTAATTTCCACAGGGGGGAATACCGAAAGCTGCGATGTGAAAATAAAAATAGTTATAGGTGAACTACTTATTTTAATAACGCCACGATCAGCTTAGCTAATATTGTATACATGCATGCATATTCAATCAAAGATTGCATAATACCGTGGTAGGTGTGATTAACAGTATGGACGACAAATAAGAACCGTGAAAATAAATATATTGCGGTGTTTAAAGGCCGACTAGTGAATTTTTTTACAGTGATTGAGGACCGAACATAGCATGAAAAGGCAAGATGTTTTATTCACAGTTTGAACGGCATATAATAACCGAACAGGGAGGCAACGTGCGGTATATAGTGACCGAATAGGGAGGCAAACAAATATTAGCGTTGTTATGACACTCTCTTCGGTGGTTACGAACCATGCTACATTGAATAATTCGGCGTACCACCACCGAGAGAAATAAGGAAAAGAGTTTGATGTTTTCATTAATGGTGACTTAGAGCCGAACTGATCAAATTCCCATGGTTTATAATAACCGAACAATGTACAATCTAGGAAAAATGACCAATGAAGTGAGGCACGGTGTTCAATGACCGAAGAGAACAAATACATACGGTTAATGATAACCTAACAGTTTTCTTCTGCTTTCTTCCTGCTCGATTGGGTCACGGTTTTCTTGCCTCTTCTCATCATCGTTTGAGTCGAACGTTTTTTTGCAGATCGAGTTTAACTTAGGGTTTTTGAAGGCAATGGCAGTGAGGTGGAGAAATAGAAGAAACACGGTGGTAACCCCTATTTTTTATTTTTTGGTATTAGGAAAAGGGGAATATATTATTTTTGTGGTATTTTTTAGTTGCGGTATTAGTAAGAACATATTGGGGTGCCCTTAGCACCACACTAAAAAGATTAGGGAAGAAGGTAGAAATTTTAGTTGCGCGTCGTTCGAATCAACCTGTAACGACCCATCTTTTTGCCCGATTTTTCGCCGGTAATTAAACCAACTTGAACCGTTCATAAAGACGAATTGTTATGGGTACAGACATATATTGAACAAGTAATAGAACTTTTATTGCATAACACAATATTACATCAGAGTTACATCGAATATTCAGAGTTACAACATATACAGCGGAAGAAAAGTAAATATACTCTCAACGGTAGAAATCATATGAAATAGCGGAAGCTCCAGATCCTAGCTTGAACTTTAATCTCAGAAAGCGCTCCAAGTCCAGCTCTAACGATCTATAACTGTAAACTAAACTCTAACTGCCCGTGTAAAAATTTATTGGGCACCCAGAGTTTAGGAAGGAACAATAAACTCCAGGTCAGTCATGGGACTGGTGTGAGAACATAAAACAGTTATTTACAGGATTTATTTAAAGTTGGGGAAATTCACCGGACCATGCCGCTAATGCGGAATGGGTTTACTCCATGTGACTTCCCGTGCACATAAATTCGCAATGACTTGAGAAAATGAAGCTATCATAAGCTCGTCCCACATCACACAATGCAAGCGCACACCAGATGGGCGAGTTTATCTTATGATAACCAAACATGTTTTCATACGTAAAATCCTCTTTTCAATACTAAATATAGTGTGGAAAACCATTTCAAAATTAAATGTATTAATCCTAGACGGCATAATACCCATAATATTATGTCGCCATATATATGTACAAACCAAAATCGTATGGCTCGTATTGGAGATTTGGGTTTCCAACTTGATGATTCCTGGTACGAAAGATCAATCGGAACACAAACGAGATGTAATCATGGGTTTTTCATCCAGACGCGGACACCAATACAAATCGCGAGGTAGATCAACGGTTTTCGACCAGACACGGCCCTACGAACATACCCTATTCCATAAGTCATAAGTGGTTTCCCACTGCTGCAGCGGTCTTCATCGATTCATAAATATATATACACAACCAAACCGCCAGTTTCTCATCATCCGGGGTGTGAGGTTTGTCGATGTCACGTCATACACAAAGCATGCTTAGATAAGCCATCCCCTGATCATACAAGCTCATTTCATATCTTAAGTATGTCACATTGTCCATTCACAACATGACCACTGATTTCCATCATTACATAACCATTAGAGCTCATACGTCACAACCAGCAACATATCAACGGAAATCAGTGTTCTGCCGTCAATTACGATGTCAGGCATACAATCCATACAAGTCCATTCTAGGTTCGAACAGAACAAAATCCGAAAATCTCCAAATACGCTCAGACCTGATGCCACTAATAGACTCGTATTGAGTGATCAACCCAACAGAGACATTGGCGGCCATCAACCCAAACAATTTGAAGATCATCGGCCTTCACTCGTCGTTTGACCAAGTCTCGAACAACGTCGTATTATTACTTGGAATGGTTTTCGAACATATATATTCGATCCCGGTCTTCCCAAGAAATAAACGCAATTTAAACAATAGTTATGGATTTTGCGTGGTTCCGAATCAACCTCCTTTCATAGCATTAACAATTCTTCTATCGTCGAGGTTATATCAAATTTCATAACTTGTCATCGCCTTACCATTCCTTGAAACAAAAATGCACTTGAAGTCTTATATCTTCAAACAAAAATGTTTAATCGTTGTCATCCTTTCATAAGTTTCCAATTTTATCAAATTTAAATTGGTTTAGCTTTCATTCCAAATGGTTCCTCCAACTTATGTTTCAATAGACTTCAACGATTTATTATCCAACCTCGCTCCTTAACTTAGGAAAGTATCAGATTGCCTTGAAATCAAATATTAGATATAATATAACCAAGCTCATTGTGTTCTTACATTTCTAAACTTAAAACCAATAATATTCGTAAATATTATACTAAATGATTTTTAAATCCTTAAAATATTTAACAAGCTCTTTCCATAATCTAACAAAACTTCAAGTGTATAACTTCTCTGTACTCAAATCATTTATAACAATGTTAAATGTTGCTGAAAGTGCTGCAGTGGTTAATTAGATCAATTAGATCCAAAATATTTCAAAAGTTCGAGTAGTTCAAGTTACATACATAAAAAAAAATTAAAATGATTTATCAGTTTCCATATAACGCTCAAATGAAACGCCTCATCATTTTCATAATAAATTAAATCTTTATAAATTAACTTTTTGAACCATTTTCCTAATGTTTTATATTTCTATTCGAATACAAATATTTTCCAAAAATCATCATTTAACTTTCTAAATGTTTCAAATTACCATGAAAAAAAATTTAAATAATAAAATTTTCCACGTCTCAAAAATTCATGGTTAAATCAAGGGAAGGAGAGTTAAATTGATTTCTCTGCATAAATCCATAACCGTGGTGAGTGCATTTCATACAATCCAATTCGATAATATCAATCAATCATACCACAGACATGCATCATTTATTTCAACACAAACAATCAATTCATGTAAGCGTTACGTTCCATAACGCTCACAAAATTTCACTTCATGTCATCCACTTCATGCAAACAATAAATTCATAAATACGCGTTGAGTCACTAACGCGCTTTGACATGATTTTTCTTTTTATATTGATAACTATAGCAATATTATCTATCGATTTCATGGTATCATTTCAAAACTTGCAAACCAACAATTCATGCAACGAATACCATATATTATCACAACCATCAATGTAAGCAGCATGTCATGAAAATAAATAAAAAAAAAAATTACGGGTTCTCACCTTCATTGCGCTCCGTTTTATTTCACTGATCGGATCTTTTACTGTAAACGGACCACCTAAATGTTGTCGTTATACGTTAAATTTCTATTCTTAACAACTAAAAGTAAATTAACGTATATATATATATGGATCTGTACACATGCACTTACGTTGGCAAACAAAAGAGAGGGGATGGTGTTGATTTCAAGAATGCCGAACTGTTTTGTACCTTTCTTTTTCTCTGATACCCGTGCATGCAGCTCACAGTGAGCAAGACTACAACAAAGATGTGAACTGAAAGCAAGGATGTGGAGCTCGACTTGGATACAAGGAGAGACAGGAGGTGGATGAAGCTGGCGAACTTGAAAGGTGGCGGTGAAGGCTTGAGTGGTGAAGAGGCTTGGCAGAGAAGTGGAAAAAGAAAGTGACGAGATGCTACTGTTTTTAAGGAGAGAAAGAGGCGAGGGAAAGAGGAAGTGGTCGCGGTGAGGAGTTGGCTGCGGTCAGGGTGACGGCGGAGAAGCGGTGGTGGATGGTGTGTACTCGAAGGTGGCGGACGTAAAGTGAAACAGCGGTGCAGATCGAAGTGAAGGTGGTGCTGTCGAACTGGTTTTTGAGAGGAGGAAAGGTAGGCGGGCCAGCGGTCTGAGGGGAACCGAATGGACTAGTGGTAGCAACGGTCGGAAGTGGTGGAACTGATGGAATGGCACGTTGGTGAGACGAGGGAAAGCTAAAAGGTGGAGGTGCAGATTTTAAAGGCGGAGGAGGAAAGGATAAAGGAAAATGGCGGTTGAGGATTTAAAAGAGAAGGAGGGTAGAGGAAGAATGGGAGTTGGCGGTTGCGAGATGGAACAGAGAAATGAAAAAGGCGGAGGACTAGAGGAAGCGGTGACGGAATGAAATACGGTGAAGGGTAGCTGATGAAAATAGGAGACAGAGGTGAAGTTGCGTGTAACAGGATGTTTTATAATTTCCAAAGCAAGTAATGATATCACCGACTGACCTTGTGCTTTCCCCTTATTATTGATTTTTCATTTAAATATCCACGCATAATTTCTTTTCAGCCAAATAAAACACTTGGCACTCTAGTACCATGCATAAGGCCACCTAATAAATAAATAAAAATGGACCAATGCATTCTCAACAAAAATAAACTTTTTTATATTTTATAAAATTAGAATTTTAGCTACACTTTTATGACATTTACTCTTGTATCAAATTCCTAGTGTATATATGTGCAACTACCCTAATATGTTACAACCTAAACTATATTTTATTTTTATAATTTTGTATTTAACTAAAATAATTACACTTTAAATGTTTGTCAAATGGAAAATAGAATTCACCCATTTAAAATCATAAGACGTTAAGGATATACATTACTCAAACTTATCTGGTTTCAAAACACTAAATCAAAATTATAAACTCTAAATACTTATAACAAATATACGTACCTCACTTCTAAAATTTATACATGACAATTATATGGCTTGAATTCCTAATAAACTTATAAGTTATAGATTACATATTTCCAAATTCCATAAGTTATCCACAATATTAATTTTTTTTTTATATATATTTTTTATACTTATAAATCTCATTTTTTTATTTTCATTTATTTTAGAAATCCCAAATTATAAAATAGAAATCCCAATTAAATTTTTATAAAAAATTTGGGTTGTTACACAACCGTGGTTGTAACTTTGAAAAAATGTAAAGAGGGGAAATGGTTGAGGGAACTAATTAAGTAAAACCGAAAACACGGATAGTACAAGTACTTTGAAATGCGAAAATGCTTAAGAGCCCAAAAATTCAGCACGAAAAAATGCCTGAAGAAGATCGAAGGAGCATAGCTCAGCCGAAACAAAATAATCAGCGCTCCTCTGTGAATTTCGCTGGTAATCGCACTTTCGTACCCTTTTATTTTCGGGCTTCGTAGCAAATTCCTATGAAATGACAACATCTCATATTGTCCAACTCAGCGATGTCAGAATTTGGTTAACTATTATAAGTAATAGATAAATTTGTCTTAGTAAGTTCATTAAAGCTGCAATTATGGATTCATGTCTAATATCACACATGTATGTGTGTGTCTATTTATATACACACACGCACGCACACACACACACAAGTATCATGTTCGAATTCAACAAAATTTATTTTTATATTGAGACCCTTCTAAAGAGAAAATAAAATGTAGACTTGTGATAATGTAAATGATCAGATTTAACTATTCTCTTTTAAACATGGTTGTTCCTCTTAATCAATGCATGAAAACAGCAGTTGGATTTGGATTTGATATTAGATTAAAGTTTACATAAATTTAAAAGATTAAACCATTTTTTTCACTCTTTCAATCAACATCAATGGATTCAAGTATAATTTTTGCTTGTTTATTTGTTTTCTTCGGATTTCCTCGCTGTTAACACGCTTTTTTGTCAAAGCTGTCACAGTTCAAGTATTTGATGAGCAACGCGCTCAAGCGTCAAAAAACACAAAGCAGTAGGGTCGAAGTCGCGTCGCAAACACAAAGAGACCCGAAACCTTTATTAGATGACCTCTTACGGGCCCAATGAACTCTTAAGCAAACCGTCATCCGAGCCAAAGGCGAGCCGTGCTCCGAGCCGAAGGCGAGCCGTCACTACACCAGAATAAGCCTTTCGTAGCATTGTAAAAACGCTGCAAAAACTTGTTGTAGCGTTTCGATAAACGCTGCGATACGACATGCAACTAAAAGTCCAAAAGTTTTAGTTGCGTTATAGTAAACGCAACCAAAAACGAACATATTGTAGCGTTTTAAAAACCCTACCAAAGGTTTTTTGGCAGCGTCTTAAAAATGCAACCAAAATGGCTTACACCTTTTTTTTCTGTAGCATTTTTTCTATGCTACTATAATATTTTTTGTAGCGTTTCAAAAACCCTACGAAAGCCAATTAATATGTTTTTTTGTTGCATTTTATTTCAGCTTATATATAAGAGCAATATTAAAATAAATAATAAATCACATAATATCATTTTCAAACCAACATCAATAATCATAATATTTAAATAACCAAACAAACTCATTAATCACATAATCAAGTATAATATCCATAATCAATTCAATAATAGTATTTCGCTAAAATAGGCAAATCCATATACCCCAACCATTTACAAACAAGTCTACACAACAAGTACGAACAAAATAATATTATATTATATAAAGTCTTGTTCATGCTAGACTTGATTAAAGAAGAGTACAAAACGATCAAGTTCTACAACCAAATTAACATCGACATCATCAAAAACAATGGCCAGAGATTTTTCCTCCTAGATCCAAAGTCACTGGTTTCAGGTTTCTTCTTGCAGCTTCTTCAAATACCATCTTTCCTAGCTTTAAAATTATGTAAGAAAAAAGCTAATATCCTATGCTCTCATTAATTTTTACCTTGTGCCATAGAAGAGCCTTGATCTGTGGAAATCTGAATTCTTGTAATTAGGATACATGCATTCAATCTCTTCACTAGTTGGGGTACTTAAAACCTATAATACTGAAAGTCAAACAATTAGCTAAGAGAAAAAACTTTACAAATAGAAAGGCCTCTAGTAAAAAATGAATTTATTATTTTTAGTACAGTCAGTTTATAAACTAATTTACTACTCAATACAGACTGTCTAGGCAATATGATATCAAATGCCTAACAATTATCTAGTTGTTACAAGAAGCATTGAAACTAGGTTATATTCGGCCCATTACAAAAATAATTGATGAAATGAGCCACCATTATGTATACCGGTATTTACCAAGTAGATGCTGCAACTAAGTCAAAAATCCAATAGCCACGAAGGCACAAAGATATTACTGCACCCAAGAAAACATTGTAAACATAGTTGAAATAGCCTTTTCCACTTCCATTAAATGAACAATTTTGTGTTCAAGTGAAACAAACCAAATCCATAGACATTGCATGCCAAATCCACAACCAACAGAAAATCATATTAAAAAAGAAGGACGTGGTCATCCCAATTATATTATAAAAACCTGCTCTACAATCCGTATTTCTATGAAAACAATTATATTATTACTGCATGCCATGTAAATCGCAATAAATGGGATGTCGCGATATCTACTGCTTCTTTTGTGTTCTTAAATTTATGTTCGGAACAAGTAACAACAATAAGTTCACTTAAAAGAAAACAACATACCTCTGTTTTAGGGTCAAAGATACTCTTTAATAGAAGGCATTAACTAGTCTCTCCAATAGTCACATCTGCAGGTACAGTAGCAAGGGCTGGATTCAACAATGTTGGCACAACATGTAGCATCATATGCTGTCCATTTATAGGCAAAGGTAAGGGCTATCAATTGGCTTGGTAACTCCATTAACCACTGGTACACCCGGTGACTCAGCAATATTATACAAAAAAGTCGTGTACTAAACTTTATACCATAATAAAACAAAAAATATGAAAAGATGTAAAAGGAACCTGAAACAAACTTCAAAGTGGTTCCTATGCGATCCAGTTTCTGCATAAGCATGGCTCCCGTCTGAGCACTCAAGGAATGCAACAAATAAATACATTACTGTTCGACTGAGCATTCAAGGATTGCAACAAATAAATACATTACCGTTCAAGTTGTAACAAGTGCACATAAAAAACACGTAGTATGCATGTATTGAATGCAAATTCTGTTTAGATTACATCAAATGATGCTATGTATATTATTCATCGCACTGATAACCGTGCTAGGTGATAACTGTAAGTAGTAAATAATAAAAGACAGCTGAATACTCACCAGACCACACCCTCGTCGTCATCAAAATCAGAAGCATCTGCCTTAGGTTCAAGGACAGTTGCGTGATCTATGACTGCTGATACCTGCAAAACAAATGTCATTTTAGGTAATATTTGTGATCATATATAGATGCAGTTTTGCGGGAAAAAATCTGGAAATAAGGTAGCGTGGTAACCATGATGGCTCTTCCAGCTATCCCTAGCTTGCCATTCAAACTCTAAGCCGCCTTGGCATGTTCAACTTGAGCAAACTGTGAAAACCAGAATATCAGCATGTGAATCAACTAGAATATGCACAAATTATGTTATAGTAAACTACTTGGTATTTATATTACTTACTTGAACAAAACCGTAACCCTTGCACTGCCCTATTTCCAAATCCAGTGGTAACTTTACAAGCTCAACAGGGCCAAATGGTACAAGTAGCTAAATACAGGACAAAAGAAGAAAAGAAAAATAGTGAGATGCTCACGTGCAATTGTCAGTTGGCATATATGTACCCACATAACATATTAATTTAACATGCAGCATGGATATCAAGTGCCAACTCGCCAACAGTTTGCATAACAATTTATTTTTTATCATTCTAGTTTTCTACCAACCCTCACGCAGCAATGAGGCTGGTCAACAGTCTTCAACACTGTTGCCAAATTGCACAAACACAGAATATATTCAACAGACAAATTGCACAAACACAGAATATATTCAACAGTCCACTATAAAGTAGAAGATGTAAACTCGTATTATCTGCAGTTTCTAATAAATTTTTGTATATATCTAACTTTATAAAAAAGCATTGCACGCTATTTAAAGCAATTACAAAACAGCCTCAGTTGTTATACATAAATAAAAGATGGAAGGTAGGACTAGATTTTTGCATGTAGTATTATTAGTTTATGGTAACTAGAGAGACAAAACTTAACAACTTTATTTGATTGATATTTGTAGACAATCAACATATAACATAGATGAATCTTTCACACATTGTTTTATTTGTAAATATGAAGGTATCAGTTGGCTCTATAAAGGCCTTTGGGCAACTCTAGTAAATGTCACTCAGTCAGTACTCCACTTCACTGCCATGTAAGGATATAAAAAGAGGCTGTACACGCTTGAGTATTAGAGGTGCAAGTTAAATGTCCAAGAAACAATCATATTCCACAATTCAACAAAAAACAGAGTATGAACTTATCCCAGCATATACACTTCCAAAACATTTATTTATTTATTTATTTATTGGACGGAAGAATTACTCAGCACACCGCACAAGGTGTGGCAAACTAACATAAAGCAAGCTTACAAATATAACTAAGTACTGCAGCCCTAAGCTATAGGCAGTACAAAGACTTTACACATTGAACCACTCAAAGACAGCAAAACAGCAATACCTAGTGACAGAAATACTAACTCTAACCATCAACCAAGTTGCCATCAGTGAACAATCAATTAAAAAGAAGGTACCTTTCACAATGTCGCCCGAAGACCTACCCAGGCAACAATAGCAGCACGTGAACCCAATAATGCATGGTGGCATGGAGAAATATCTTTATACTGGGAAAATCAGCATGGTTCGCACAATATATAGTTGAAGAAACAATGGCATAGAAATTCGTTTGACATAGCTCACAGTCACCCAACATATGACCAAGCATGAAATAACTAAAGCAGAGCATAACATCATCCAACTTTCATACCACGATGCCATGATAAAATTACACAAGCAGTACTGAAACGACTTCAAAGATAATGGAACCAAAACAGTCTATGCATTGGGCACGAAAGTGAATATTCAGAAGTAACTATGCAAGAAGTATGGAGTGCCAAAGATAATATAGTAGGACCCGCAATGGTGAAACTGTATGATTAACGATACTGAAGAAACTCTGGACCCAGGAACTACAAATAACGACAACATAATTTGGAAATTTCAACATAAAAAGTGGTGAAAATGCGAATAAAAAAGGGTCAATGTAAAGGAGATGTTTTCAAAAAAAAAAAAAAAAAAAAAAAAAAAAAAAAAAGTGCGGAAATAACAAAGAATCCAAACATGGAAAACAACATAGATGTCAATGAGGAAATTCTAATCTTCAAACCTGATAACCAAAACAAATTCAGCATTACTTTTGGTAATCAATAAAGTGTTAATCCTAAAAACCCAATATCTTTATAGAGCATGGGACATTTACTTATAGAGTTTAAAGCTGGGAACATGTAATTAAAATTGAGAATGATTCAAAAATACGGAATATAAAACATTGCACAAAATGAAATAGAAAATGATTCAAAAACTAAAACCAATAGAGATATAAAGCAAACAAGATCTCCATAGGCTGCAGCTAGCATTAGTTAAGAGCTTGGAATATGTAATTAAAATGCACCATCTAAGAATTCAAAGCCGCAAATGTAGACCTATGTAGTAATATCCTAGCCGCTAACTTCAAAATAAACAACATCTCCTGGTATGAGTCATGCAAATAATGGCCTTCAATTTTATTTGAACTTGTTACAATACACAGCTTCTTAAACCCTATTGTTTTCAATGATTGTCATTTCATATATTGTGCCATGTATTATTCAATGAGATTCTTTTTTACAATCATTTTAAAATTTTACTAAAGCGGAAAATAAGGTTGACTGTATTCTTACTTATGGCAATGCGGTATTGTAGAGTGATTCCTATCGTTCCAAAAAGTCCAGTTTCCTCCTTTTTTCGCATGTTGGAAATGGATCCAAATATAGGGCTGAACTTTTAGATATCATGCTTCTCAAGTACCATAAAATGAATCAGTTATTCTCCCTTGTTATCGTTGTTGAATGCATGTGGCATTGATGTTTCACAATAAATTAAATGTGTAACTGGGTTAACATCAATGTTGTTCCACCTGCTAATTTTTAGATATCAGAAATTGAGTCTGAACAAGTAGTTTTATCTTTATTTTTGACATTTCCGTAATCCAAATATAACAACTAATATTATCCAAAAAGCTTAGATGAATAAAACCATGACGGTTGAACCCAAGTTCGATTGTTGATTTTTAAGTTATAACCGAAAACCATTCTTTTAATTTAAAATCAAATTTACTAAATAGTGTGGTTAAATAATTTTTGATAAAATAGTGATATTTGAAAATATTTTGAGCTAACCATGATAGCACATGTTGAAAATAAAGAAAAAGAACCAGTGGACAATTTCTAAAGTTTTATGTTGACCATACCGAATTATACTGTCATATTACCAACATAAAATATATGTATTGCACATAAAAGATTAAATTTTCCATGATGGGATCGATATTGTTCTTTAACACATTAGAAGCATTTTAGCCATTCTGGTGTAAATAACAACCATTTCTATTATTCATTTCAGCAATTTAGAATGAAATTTCAGTAGAACAGATAAAAATAGGGGGAAATCTCATTAAAAAATGTTGAAAGTTTGATCTGCTCCTACCATTTGTACCTCTTAGCCAAGTGATACTATCAACAAAAATCAATCATGCAAAAAATTCATGCCCACTTACCTCGTCTTATCCTCAAACATACGCGCTTTAAGTATCTTCATTGCCAGCCATGTCAACCAGAAGTATCCTATTAAAGCAACGATCAAAAAGATATATAATATACAATTTTGTTTCTTTTATCGGAAAATTAAACAACTAAAATATTGATATCTTTTATTAACTCCAATACAATAGGTCATTATGGTCATTGTGCTACTACAGAGACATGTTAATATAATTTGTTGAATCACATGTCTGATTATAGTCATCAAAACAGATCAGCAAAATTTAAGAACATAAAAAAGAAGCAGTAAAAGCATAAATAGTATACTAAAATGCAATAGTTTTTACCAATTTTTCTGAATCAAACTCAAAATAGAAAGCCATAAGGCGTTTAAATTAGACAAACTAGCATGAATTATATTGATATAGTTACTTAATATAAGGGATGAAAGTACTAATAATGTTGAACTTGATTAATGAGTGACAAACACATGTCTTGTAGAAAAATGTTATATATGCCTCAACAGTTGAGCATAATGATCATGTATAATACAAATCAGCATCAAGCAAGAATGTCACTAATATTAATTTTAGCAATGCATGCATACTAGAACTTTCCCATCTTCCTTACAAACTGCTGGTTTATACAAATTAGATGGTAGCGTTAAACTGTATTTTTTCGGAACTATCAAATTTCTGTTCCACCAAGTCCATAATGGTCAATAAACCAAGATCGCACATACTATGTGAGATCTGAAATATGGAACAAATACTGTAAAGCTGACAGGCACATACAGAACAATTAAGAAAATAGAAATTTAGCAGTGATTACCCTACCATCGCTTACTTTTGATTTGCTATGGTCAACTGCATCTTCTGACCATTTGATATTAGGGACGACGAAAACTATTTTGATACAGTTTGCCATCAGCTTAGGATTCTCTCTAGATTTTCCATCTACCATGCAAATACACAGAGAGAAACAGGTGCAAAAGTCTGAATGCAATTGATTTTTTTTTTTCAGTAACACAGCAAGCAATAAATAGAGGTATACTAGCTAACAATAACATTAATTGTAGACTAACTAATACCATTCCACTGTTAGTGAACGTGAGTGATTTATAGGTTCACTGTTTGGAAGAAATTGCGCCTATTTGTTCAAAGTAAACTGTGAAATAAAAATACTACTGTGAACCATGCATCAACCTTTATTATTTGAATCGTCCTCTTAAGAAATACACGTTAATTTTGTTTTAAAAGACGAGGCATATGGTTCGATATTGAATGGATACACGACATAACAAGTATTGATTTTTTTTGTATCCAACTTAAATGATCCTTATTCCTCAACTTAAAAAAGCGATACTTAAAAATAATAATGGTTATGAAAATATTACATATCATTACATTCAAATTATATAAGGTGGTGCCTGGCGCAGCGGTAAGGTCACCCGGCCGGTAATCTAGAGCGCGCAGGTTCGAGTCTCGGCCTCTTCACATATGTGAGGGAAAGGTTGTGCGCACTAATCGACCACCCAAGCCCGGAAAGCCGTGAGAATAGTACCAGGATGGGAGACTGACCTGAGAAGTCCTCTCGCGCTTGAGTACGGGAGCCTTTGGCACTGGGGGGGGGGGGGGGGGGGGTATTACATTCAAATTATATACACACTTCATAGCTGAGACAAAGGGTAGATTTTCTTCATTTCGAATGGTCATACTGAATTCTACGCTAAAAGACACATACACGTAAATTGGCTCGTATACCTTGATGTCTTTGTGTCCATCTATACTTGGACAGAAAGGATGATGTGCTAAAGCATGGACCAAATATAATATAATATGTTCCGGGTAATCAACCATAGAGTTCTCATAACTTCGTCAAGAAGGTTGGTGCATTTTATGTTGTTTGGAAAATTTGAAATATCTCAAATAAAATGATTTTTTCCCCTTTTAAATAGGTAAAATCATTATTAATCATCGATAAATGAGAACTTGATATATGCATGAATAAACAAATTCTTAAAACATATACCTCATTATATCCAAGTGAGTGATACTGATTTGCATTGAAGATTATTGTGCAAGCATTCGTTGGATCCAAGTTTCTCTCTTTTATGTACGAATGCACTTTGTTAATGAGAAGTTTCCTAGATCATGAACTCGTCATTTCTGACTGATCTGTGCCTTAGTCGCTCGATCTTCAGCCGCCACCAACTTGGAACTCCTATTAAAATTTCACTTCTTTGCTGTTTTCAGTTCAACACAAGAACAAACCTGAAATCCCAGTTTCGCATAATGATTTATTCGTGCTCGAATCACGAGGCTGAAAAGAAAGTTGCGAAATATGGGTCATGGGTTTCTCCAATCAGTGCTGATATTGTAGCCGGGGCTGCAAAGCGACTAGGTGGCTTCGGTGTTGGTGGAGATGGAAGGCTTTTGTGGATTGAAACCAGGCCACGGGAAAAAGGATTAAAGATTTTTGCCCCTGTTACAATTCTAGCTCTGGTGGTTCTTATTCCAGTTAACGTGTATGATGGCTCATTATCCATTCTTCATAAACAAATAGTTTTCAGTGATATTGATAAGCTTTCTATATCAAATGTCAGCGCTGGTTCTCAAAGGTTCTGGTTTCATATATTAATGACGTATGTGTTCACCATATGGACGTGCTTCATCCTTTACAAAGAGTATAGCGACGTTGCTCTTACGAGGTTACACTTTTTGGCATCACAAGGCCGTCACGTTGATCAGTTTACTGTAGTCGTAAGAAATATTCCACATGTTTCAGGCCACTCCATATCCGAGAGCGTGGACCAATTTTTTCAGCGTAACCATCCCGAACATTATCTTGGGCATCAGGCTGTTTACAATGCAAATAAATTTGCTAAACTTGTGAGGAAAATGGACTATCTTCAGAATTGGCTCAACTTCTATCGGCTCAAATTGGAACGACATCCGGACAAAAGACCCATGATAAAGAGTAGATGTTTGGGTTTCTTTGGTGCCAAAGTTGATGCTGTTGAATACTACACCGAAAGGATAAAGGAACTAGACAAAGAATTAATAGAAGAACGTGAAAGAATTCTTAATGATCCAAAAGCAATCATGCCAGTGGCATTTGTAATGTTCAACTCCAGATGGGCTGCTGCTGTCTGCACAAACTCAACGAAGCAGAAATCTAACCCGTTGGTTGACTTATTGGGCCCCAGAACCACGTGATGTTTTTTTGGAGGAACTTAGCCATACCATTTGTTTCTTTGACTGTCAGGAAATTAGTTATATCACTGTGTGTTTTTGCGCTTGTATTCTTTTATATGATTCCTATTGCTGCTATGCAATCACTTGCAAATCTTGATGGTCTTGAAAAAGTTGCACCTTTTCTTAGGCCTGTAATTGAATTAAAGGTGATCAAGTGGTTTCTTCAAGGTTTCCTTCCAGGTCTAGCACTGAAAATATTCCTGTACATTCTTCCAGCAGTTCTAATGATTATGTCAAAAGTTGAAGGCTATTTCTCAATATCATCACTTGAAAGAAGAACAGCAGCAAAATATTATCATTTTATGCTGGTGAATGTGTTTTTGGGCAGTATTGTGGCAGGAACAGCCTTTGAACAGCTCTATTCTTTTCTACATCAGCCACCTACTCAGATTCCAAGAACAATTGGAGTATCTATACCGATGAAAACCACATTTTTTTGTCACCTATATAATGGTTGATGGTTGGGCTGGCATTGTTGGTGAAATTTTGAGGCTGAAGCAGCTAGTGATATATTATTTGAAAAATGCGTTTTTGGTGAAAACAGAAAGGGACAGAGTGAAGGCAATGCGTCCTGGGAGTATAGATTTACCTGAAGCTCTTCCAAAACTTCAGCTGTATTTTCTTTTCGGGCTAGTTTATGCTGTCATTACTCCCATTCTTTTGCCATTTATACTTGTGTTTTTTGCCTTCGCATACCTTGTCTACAGACATCAGATAATTAATGTATATAGTCAAGAGTATGAAAGTGCCGGTGCATTTTGGCCGCATGTACATACACGCATTGTTGCAGGCATGTTTATATCACAGCTGCTTCTCATTGGCCTACTTAGCACAAAGCAAGCTGCCAACTCCACCCCGTTACTTGCTGTTTTGCCAATACTCACTTATGGTCTCCATAAGTATTGTAGAAGCCGGTTTGAACCTGCATTCAGGAAATACCCATTAGAGGAAGCTATGGAGAAAGACATAATGGAGAGAACATCTGAGCCTAATCTCAACTTAAAACTTTACCTGGCTGATGCATATCTGCATCCAATATTCCATTCGTTTGAGGATACCACAACTGGCGATGTTAGAGTTGACAAAAGTCAAACCTGCGTTCCCTCTCCTTCAAGCAGTGAAACAAGCTCACCACCTCAACCACAATATCAATTTGCATCATCAGTACCTCAGCCACATTATCAATATGCATCATCACCACCTCAACCGCAGTTTCAGTATACCTCATCACCACCTCACGTTTATCACTATGAATCCGATCCATAAAGCATAGCATGGATTGATTTCTGATAACTTTCTTATTAGAGTCTGATTTTCTTCTCTTTCTTTCTTTTTTCAATCCCAGAAATTGGCTGATCCAGGTAACCAATGTTTACAATGGATAACCTTTAATTTATTCATAGTAACAGTGTGTACTACTGGAATTATATTTGATTTGTAACATGTACTATTCCGGTTGAAAAAAAGAGAAGTTTCCTAGATTTGGAACGTCATATGTCCTACGAGTTAAGAAGAAGAGAAAGTTTGATATAGTTCAGATACATTTCATTTCATCGTAAAAGAATCAATTCTGTCTTTCTTACAAAAATTTAAATGGTTTACTAAAAAGTATTAGTCCATCTTGTCCTAGTTTTCTTTCTTTCCTTTTCTTAAAATTAAAGAAAAAACACTAAATGCAAGTTGAATAAAGTTGGAAATCCCCTTGGAAAGACCGGCTTTCTTGGCAGGTCCTTCTTGATAAGATGACCTAATCTGCATAATCATACCAACTCTATCAAGCTTAACTTGGTCATCCCATTACAATTTTGGCTAGTTCACCAAAATTGTATGCAAGATTGCTCCAAATTCTTAGCCCCAAATAATTCCTGGTGTATTACTAGCCAACTGGAAAATGCTCTTCTTTTAGTACTCCACATTTTCATTAGTTTTGACTAAAAACTTCTAAAAGAAAATGTTATTCTTTGCCTTTTGAAAATGTATGACAAGTGACTAGATATATTTTTTGTTATCAAAAATCTTGAATTGCAACTGGAAACAAATAAACCCATTTATGTCGAAACCAAATAGCAACATCGTTATCTAACAAATATATGAAAACATAAGTGCTACATGGTTTTATATCTCCTGGACATTTTTTTCCAATATTTACTTACAAATTGTTGTTGATTCTAAAAGAGATTATTAAAAAAACTAACATAAAAAAAAATACCTGAACCATTTCTCCAAATGTTTACAAATCATCAAACTTTATGTCGTCGTTCTTCATAAATCAATTAGAAATTAAACAAACCCATTCAAAATCATAAGAGCAGCGACGAGGAATTGGGAGAAAATTGAGATTTGAATCGACGAGTAAGCCAATTCTAGGGTTTCTTTGCTTTGGAGGAGAGTCCAAGGACCGATGGAAAGGAAGAGTAGATTAGATGGAGTGGGTTGGATGAGGGAGAAGTTGATGAGCGGACGAGATTAGAGGGGTTAGGTAGGGAAGCGGAGAGCAGACAGTGGCAGCTGGATCTAAGGCCCTGTTCCTTGCACATAACGGAAGAAGAAATTCTTTTTGAGGCATCTGACGCGGTGGACGGACAAAGCGGATACAGACCCAAAAAGGACCGTTTGCTCAACGCAAGAAATGTGAGCTGTTAGCTCATAACGGATCCGTTTGGTTAATTAGGGATAGTTAATCAAGTTTTAGTGTTAAATTTAGTGTTTTATAGATTTTAAAATTTAATAACTTGTGCATATGAGATCCGTTTGAGACTCGGTTTTTTGCGTTGCGATTGTGTCGAAGTGCTCTAGCCAAAATGTTTCACCTAAATTTTTGGATGAAAGAGAGATTAGTGGCTAGCCAAAATGTTTCACCCAAATTTTTAGCTGGAACATTCCAGCAGCGATTGTATATTTATAAATGCTTGTATAAATGGTATTAGATGCACTTGGCCTTGAAACGCAACCAATCAGTGTAAGCGATAACAAGTTTTCTTGTAGTGCGTCAAGCGGGTCCGGGAGCAGCGCCGGTGGGGGTCCTGGGCCCCACAGTCTCGGTGGCGATCGACCTAACCGGTTAGGTCGAAACTGTAGGTACCGCTCGGTTTGTCCGATTTTCTCCATGTCGGAAGCCCAGATTTCTTCAGTTCGGACCAGCAAAACCTTGGATTCCTTCACTTCGCATTCAGGAATTTCAACTCTCTCGGCAGCATGATTTCCGCGCCATCTCTATCAATTTCGAACCTCTTCAGGGTGTTTGAAATATCGCACCCCCGGTGGGGATGAAATTTCGCACCCCACCAGGGTGTTCGAAATTTCATACCCCTTGGTGGGGTCGAAATTCCAAACCCCCCTGTTGGGGTCGAAATTTCGAACCTCCCTGGTGGGTTCGAAATTTCGAATCCCATTGGTGAGTTCGAAATTTCGAACCCCCTGGTGGGGTTGAAATTTCGAACCCCCTGGTGGGGTCGAAATTTCGAACCCCACCAGTTGGTTTGAATGAGTTCGAAATTTCAAACCCCGCTGAAAAGGGTACGAAATTTCGAACCCCGCACCAAGGGGTGCGAATTTTCTGCATGTGGCTTGTTTTGGGGTGCGAAATTTGCTCTTATGGGTCCCGCTGCTCACCTACTCCCACCTAACATTGCTCCTATAAATACCCCAAGCCTTGGCCTTTATTAGGGGCCTTCTCCCTTGGAATTTTTGGACCTTGAGAGCTCCAAATACTCATTAATGGCTTCCAACACCTCCACCATGGCCATGGGAGATGGCATGGACAATTGAAACATGGCATGCATGTTTTCCTTCAATACTTGAACATTAACGAGGATTGTTATGCTACTTTTGACCTTCATGGACATGAACACTAAACTTGGATATTATTGACTAAGTCAATGCTTCACAACTAAGAAGAAGAAGGGCAATTTAGTCAAAGTGTAGAAAAATATATATTTTGTTATTCTATTGTAACACTTTGAACTTAGCTATTGTCCAAACTTGTACAACCTTGTAATCGATAAAAGATATGATGAATGATGATTATAAAGTGGACGTAGGTGTTAGTGCCGAACCACTATAAAAGCTGTGCCTCCCCGCATTTACATATTTTACTGCTTATTTGGATCATTGTTCACACACACACACATTTGGGTGTTGGCGTGCGACAATTTTGCCTGTCAACACTCCCGATCAAATCAATATGAATCACATATTCAACCTTACAGTTTAATGATTAATTAATCCTAATGTATATTGAAACTTTCGAGCGATATAATCCCACCCATCATTGAATTCTTTGGGAATTTTTTATGTGATCTTTTTTATTATGTTCTGAATCAAACTATATTTCAAGTTCATTATATTCAAGTAATTTCTTATCCAAGTTTCAGATCTGTTCTATGTACTAAGATTTTTTTTGGTGATGATTTTGGGTTTGCTTTAATGTAATTTTTTTATACTGAAAGTTAAAATGTTGACTTATGAAACTCTTTTGGTGTTGAAAGATAAATTTAATGATCTTTATGTTATTTATGATATAAGATAAAAATTTGAAATCATTGAATTTTTCGAAAAATAATTCGATGCCCTAGAAAACAGGTTAATTATAACATCTACATGTTTATTCTTGTATTTTCTAAATAAGTTGAGAATTGTAATGTGAAAAACATTTTGGATCTACTACGTACATTTTTTCTCTTTTAATGTTTGTTAATGAAGTAGACTCAACTGCATAATCTAAAATCATTTATATAAGAAAACATAAATATAGTTCCTTGATTAAAGAAATCTAGACACACACACACCCATGCGCGCACACACACATATGCGTGTGTGTATATACAAACACACATATAAGGTATTTGAGTTATCTTAGAAATTTTGATTAAAAATGTTTGCTCTATTAAGTTATTTAAGATTTTATATATAAGATAAGATGATACTTTAAATCAATTTATATATTTGCCAATCAATTTGGTACAACATCAATTTACAGTTTAGATCACACAACAATCAGTTACATTCATCTTTATCATAAGAATATTAAATGTGGTTGTTGTAGTAATAAATTAATTAGTTTATTATCATATACTCAATAACTATTATGGTTACCATTGACACCAAAAATTGATACAACACTCGACGAGATGAACAAATAGTTAAATTAAATAATGGAAAAGGAAAAACAGAATCAAATACATGCAATAGAAAATAGACACAACGATTTGTAGTGGCTCAGCGTCGATTGGCCTATGTCCAATTGAAATATCCAATCACTTTATTATAGAATTGCAAGAGTTCAATAGCTCGAAATGATAAAACTCAGAATAATATAGTGCAAAGTACACAAGTGTAGAAAAGATCCATTTTAGTATAGGTAACGGGTATTTATAGACACAGGTTGGATTGGAAAGTCGAAAGACCATTAGAGAGGAATCAAGGTAGCCCAGGCCTGAAATGTCCTAAGGGAAGGATCGGTACCGATCCCCCTATAAGGATCGGTGATCCTCCCAATAATATGTTGTGGGGGGCATGACTCTCCGATGGGTTCCCCTTTTTGTCTGGTATCACTCTATGAAGTTTGGTCAAATTTGAACATGTAGATTTTGAGTTATGCTCATTTGATTGTTGAAGTAGTGAATTATGCCTATTCATCTCGGGGTTGTATCGATTCTTCAACATTGGTTTTGTCAATCCTTAATGGAAGAGTCCTCGTACACTGTTCTGGCGAGTTAACATGATTGTCGTCATCTGGTGCTACCCGAACTTGATCTCTGGGCTTTCAGATAATGTTTCTGAGCCGTTTAGCCCTGATAATCATCGGGTCGTATCAATCTGAACAACTTCTAATAACAAGGCCAAAAGGCCAAGTAACACTTGCCCTTCAAAGTATGTTTTATGTGAACATGACGTGCTTTGATCGAAACAAGTCTTAGTGGTAGGAATGGACTCTATATTGTGCTAAGCGAATGACATGATCCTTCTTTTGAGTAGTGCACACCAAGGAATATGTAGTTTCTGAATAGTTGCGACGTTTTGTCGGACTCGAATGGTATAAATGTGTGATTCTAGCTTTATGAATGGTCCTGGTCTATTTGAATTCAACCATCTCTGGACTTTTTCTGAATTTTCAGATGAACACCTAACTTTTATGGATTCAATAAGTGACTGTTAAATCTTCAGTTTCTTCTTATGCATGAGTGCAAGCAAGTCGTCGTCGATTTTGAGTTGCGCATGCACTCACAATTTTGTACGTGTTTTTGTGTGATACACTTGGAAATTTTAGTAAATTATGTACAAAAATTTAAATGTAAGAATATTGTTATATGTGTTAATGCCGAAAGTTTAATTGTGCTCAAGCGTCGAACGTATGCTTAAGAATTGAACAGTTAGTTTTACATTAGTAGACGTAATTCGATGCTTGACTTGTGGTCGTATTATTGGTCGGATAATTGGAAGTTAACACATATAAACGCAAGTGTGTGCTAGTTAGAATGGCAATGTCGAACACATTCCTTTCTTTTCCTCTTCCCTTCTTTGTTTTTAAAATCAATGAGATAAGGGATCGTAACCGATCCCATTGTACGGATTAGTATCGATCCCATACTTAATATTTTGCAAATTGTCAAGTAACGAGATCAGACACCTCTCTCTTATATAAGGATTGGTCCTCCTTCCTTCTTTCATTTTGCATTCTAACCAACTTCAAACCTTTGAACATTCGTTACTTCCCTTTGAACCTTGGACAACACCATCCACAACGACCTCTCATCCGCACCACATTGACCAGCAGCTACCGCCGTCCTATTAGTTTCGTCCATCGCTATCACTATAAGGTGGGTTTCTCCGTTGTTCTTATTAATCTGGAATAGGTTCGACATTATATGAAGATGGAGGGGTGCAAGGCAAGTTGTGGTGGAGATGAACATAAGCGATGTCCTGTGATAAGGAGATCGACATAGCCTATGGTAGTCTGGTGGCACTGGGAAGCGAGGAAGGAGGAAGAAGAAGGTGAAATCGGGTCAAGAAGGACGGAAGAAGGGATAATATTTTAGATTCAAATTTAGGAAGGGATCAGATCAAAAGATTTTGGTGGAAGGGTGGATTGGATCGTAGTTTCATAGTGATCGAGCAGAAGGGATCAAATTGGTTGTTATGACGATTGCTTGGAGCCAGATCGGATCATATTTTGAACCATGAGTCTGGATTTGGAAAAATGAAGAAGAGATTGAGTCATTCGATTTAATGCTTGATTTCACGAGTCATTGCGAAATCATTTTAGTTGGAATTTTTTACGAATTCCAACTTAGCGAATCAGTGATTTCATCGTCATCATATTAACTAGCCAAACGCTTCAACATAAAACCACTTCGAATATCATTTAGATCGACAACTCATACATTCACATAGGATAGAGCATAAAATTGGACCGTGGACACACGACTAAACTATTGATCCCGAACTCCACTTTTCAATTCGATCTTCGATGAAATTCCACGACTTGATCTAAATGCTAGGAAAATGGTCAATAATGATGGTCGCTCTAGCTACAAATTAGATATCATCAGCACATTTCAAAGATTTTATTTTAAACTGCGCGAGAACACATGTCACTGCACGTTCCCCATAGTTTACATTAACACAACGGGTACAGGTTAATCGCACTAACTACGATTGTAGGTTGAGAGTACTGAACTGCATTCAAAATCCAACCATTTTGTAGACAAGTTAAGTCCCTCATCTAGCAACCATTCAACTTTTGGAGAGTCTAGCCTATCCCAACAGCCAGATCAACCTGAGAGTAGGGGTGAGCATTATTTGGTTAAACCAAATAAACCAACCGAACCAATTTATTTTGGTCGGTTTGATTTGGTTTTGAAATTAAATAGGTTTGTAATCGGATCGGAAAAATATTTAGTTTAGTTATTGGTTTAGCCAAATTAACCGAACTTTTATTATATTTTAAAATTATCAATATTATAATAAATATTTTAAGTTAGATTATTTCTCCAAGTAAATTTTAATCATCATGCATGTGTCAAAATTACTTTTATAAAGCATAAGAACCATAAATAATAATACTATAATCATATACTTATGATTTATTTCAAATTATAGCTAATATTGCAGTCATAAGGTCTAAAATATTTTTAGTTCGGTTAAATCGAATAACCAACCAAACTTAATTTAGTTGGTTTGGTTTTCATTTTTATCTGTTTTAGTTTGGTTTGGCAAATTTCATCATTGGATAAACCGAACCAACCAAACGCTCACCCCTACCTGAGAGGGCTTAATCGGGAGGAGGAGCACGAAGACCAGCCATTAGTAGATCGACCCAATGGTGAGCTAAATGTTGATGGAGACTTGTAGCAAGCAGGGGTTGGCCCGTAGGAGGCCGGGGAGGAATAATATCGGGAAGGCATTCTGCCAGCGTCGGACATTTTGGAAGATGTAGTAATATTGGAGATACACCCATATTCGGTTGCACCCAGGGTTGGTGGAGCGATATTGATGAGAATCTATATGAAGTATGACATACCGTCAAATAAAGTTCGAGCTCCTGGACGGGATTATCGAGTGCATAAACCTTCGGAGTGTTCGTTGCTTGTAATAGATATATGTGCTCCATGGGATTCATGCCTCCCTTTCTACCCATACATTTAAGATATGCTTTATTATATGCGATTGGCGCTGACACAGCTCCATCCGAACAGTTATGCCTTCCTGCTTGGAACTTACATCCTTTATGTTGAGAACTTGTGTCGTGAGACGACTGAAGAAGATATTGGATATTTAAATTATTTTAAGCATCAGAGTATATATCTATTATTCATGTATTTAGAAGCTTTACCCAACAACTAAGTAATCCTTGAGGTATGAAACAAGTTGAGAAATTTCAAACATGATTGGTTTTATGTGTGTTGTTAAGTTAGATAGCGAGGCGATGGATAAAAGACCGTAAGTGTAACAACATTCACTTATGATATTTCAGGTTAATCGAGTCACTCTAGAATAACATGAAATTTGAATTTTATAGGCAATCCTCCGAGACCAACTGATGAAGAGTACTTGAATATGATTTTATCCCAAGAGAAGTAGGAGTTCAATTTCGTTATGCTCAGACCTTGATCTCTAACAAACTCATATACTTGGATTTATTGCATGAAGGTCATTCCATCGGCCACAGAGACAATGAGGAGATAGTAGTTGAAGAAAGTGGAGTTAAAGGGGTAGAAGTAGGTGACGTGCCCTATCACAAATCTGAAGTTGCCTCCGATGAAGGAGGAGGTTGGTAGAGCTGAGGAAGAGACTGTAGGCGAAGATGTAGCCATTGAGGAAGATCTTGAAAGAAGCATTGACCTGCTACCTACTCTGGTTCCTTCCTCGACATTCAAGGATAGAACTAGTAAAGCGACGGTTCAGTATCTCCTACAGCAATGACCGAGACAACCGTATTAATGGAAATGGAAGGACAATTTAAGAATTAGATAAAAAACAACTAGAGACTTCATCTTTTGATTTTTGTGATATTAATTTCAAAAGCTTCCTTCCAAGCTCAAGCATAGCTTCAATACCTTCATGCGCCGAGGAGATAACTACTTCAAGCAAGCTGAAAACTGATCTGTTAGGGGGACACTAAGCATTGCACTAACTCAAGTTTTGTTTTATGCAGGTACAATGGTTCAAGAAGGATATAAGGATAAAGGTAGAGATAGAAATAGATACAGAGGTAGAGAAGAAAATAGAGATAGAGGCCAGGAAAGCCTCCGCCCAATGCAACTTGACATAGGCAGATCATTTTTGGTAATGTAAAAGGGTCCTACTCTTGCTAAAAGCGCAAGTAAAACTATGGATGCATCCACCATCAAAGAAAGGAATACGTCTTTGCTCTCTGTCTCTGCTAGTCATTATCAAACTGAGTGAACTTGATGGGAGATCTGATTCTCCGAGTAAAGGGCAATCAGCGATGCCACTGCCTCCCCTTCCACTAAACCATTACCACTACAAGAAAAACAGTGATTTCCAATGGCCATGGCTCATTGGCGGATGTTGGAAAGCCATTGGAGGCCGTTAGAAAATACGTTGGTATACACTTCAACGGCTACCAACGGCCTCTAACGCCATCAATGGATGATTTTCAACGGCCTCCAACAATTGATGTGGTCACGTGGAAGTAATGGTTGGCTAGATAGTTTGGAAAATGTAGGAATGTTCCATTGGAAGCTGCTGAAATTTATTGACCTGAAAGCAGTTGCCAGCCATTGGAAATCCGAGTATTTTTTCTAGATTTTGGATTGCTTCCTTCCAACTACCCCACAATCTCAAATATATCATAACAGCTCCATTTCGAGCATATACATAACAATCACACTCACATATATACCCAAACATAATATTAAACCCAAATCATACACATACAATCCAGTATACATGTAACAACCCACTCGTAATGAGCCTAAACTCCGACTTAGAAAATGCCCATTGGAACATAGAACCACTCAAACATATTGTTGGTTCCTATAAGGATTAACTCAAACAGATATACATAGCAGCTTAAAACGAAAATCAGAAATAGACACAACAGAGGGGACAAAATATAATATCATAAATATAAGATGCACCAATTATTTAAAAACCACAATTCAGAAATACAACATGTCTCAAACTTCAAGGTACATCATCTGTAATGACCCGGACTCTTAGGGGTAAATTTTATAATATTTGATATGGATTTAAATATTGAGTTAAGTAAATAAATCAATTTTTTTTAGGGAGTTATAGATTTAAAAATCAATTTCAATTTAATATTGAAAATATTAAATTATCAGAATAAGAAAATGGATTAAGTTGAATTCAAAATTTAATTTGAATTAAATGCAGTTCAATTAATTAATGAGAAATTTCATTTGAATTTATAACGATAATAATATTATCGCAGAATTTAAAAGATTTGAAATTTAATTTATATCAATATAAATTAATATCCGTTGAGGATGATCGAATGGGACTTCGTGACCTATCCCGTTGTATCCAGAATAGGGGTATTACCCTAGAATTAACAGTTGTTGGGTTCAGAAAGGAGTTCAGCATCATGGGTAATTTAAATTTAAGGATACAGATCAAAAACTAATTAAATTAAAATAAATTTCCTTTATTTTGTGGATAGAAACAAAACCTGTAAGAGGAAATAAAGAGGCCTCGTTGTCCATTCTAATACCCGCACCCCCTACCTACCTCTTCTATTATAAAACCGCTCCCTCCCCACATTCAGAAATAAAAGTCTTTGTTTTTATTTATCTTCCTCACAGTGAAATCGTGCAAATCAAAATAGAAGTAGTTAATTTCCACTTCAAAACAATAATCGGGATTCCAAATCAAACCGCGAGGCTCAGCTCGACCTTAGGAGGGTGAGGCGTTGATGAAGTCGCGATGGGATTGGGTTCAACGATGGTGAGGGTCGCGAATAAAGATGGAGTCATAAAGGGGATTCGAGCAACAGGGATTTCATGAGTGCGGAAATCAATTTAAAGTGGTTAAAGTTTCCTTCCATGGATTTTTGAAGAGTGCGAATTGTGTTTGGGACGGGGACAGTAGCAGCGGAAGCTTGGTTTAGGGTAAACTGAAGTCGCGATGTTAGAGATAAGTGGAGAAATGGACATCGAAGGTTGAAAACTGGAAACCGACTTCGAGATAGGATGCTCGCGTGCAGAAGGATGTCGCCGTGGGAAATTTGGGGGTGCGATGGGATTCTGGTAATCGAGAGTGGTGCATACCCTAGGGATTTGAGCGAAGATGGAAACGGAGCTGTCGATGGGGATGAATCTGGACTGTTGGAGTGTTGGTGACAGAAGTGCGATGTTGGTTTATGACTCGATTCGGGTTAATCTACTGATGTCAGGAGAAGAGCGAGTATGTCAAGGTGGAAGGGGAAGTCCGACAGTGGCAAATGGAGGAGCAACGCAGGAAGAAAGGAAATGGATTGGCAGTTGACTGCGAGATGTTCGATGAATTGCCGAAGAAAGAATTTAGCACGATTAAGGTATTTTTCTTTTTAGATTTAGTTTTTATTTATTTGGAAAAATAAATAAGGTAGTTAGAAATTTATTTTGAGGGATTAGTTATATAAAGAGCAAATAAATTTATATAATTAGTTATAGAAAATGAATTAGTTAGTTTGTGTTTCTTTTATTTAAACTATATTAGTTTGATTCAGATTTCAAACTCAAAATAAATAAAAGAAGTTGGATATTTAATTAAAAACAATTTGATGATTTAATTAAATGAGAAAAGGGATATATATATATAAGACATTTATTTATTCGTTAAATTGAAATGTTAATCGTTAAATAAATATTCGTAGGAGCACGATAAAACTCATTCGAGGCGATTCGAAGCCGTAAGATTTGAATTTCCACAAGATATTCAGCAAAGAAAATCTCGGTGAGTAAACCTCACTCACCATTTAATCAGAATTATTTTTATATCGTTAAAAATAATTGTTATGCTTGTTTGAATGCTGTCTGATTGTTTTAAAATATATATTAGTTATTTAGGGCTATTATATATATATTGGGTGATTGATTTGGTTGGATTCCCGCAGTCTCATTAGCGGATGCCCGCAGTTTCATAGCGGATGATTACCCTATACGCCCCACGCTATGATTAGTGGATGACCTTCTATACCGCGATATCCTGCCTCGAAGCAGGATGGGTATTACTATGTTGACTAACGTATGTGGATGCAGGAAAACAGGTTGGAGGAATCCAACTGGATTCCTCAAAAATATATTATCTGTTGTTGTTTGTTTGATTTCATATATATTCATATATGATGTGTTAAAAATCAAATGATTGAAATTTGGTTGATTTGATTGTTTAAAATATCAATAGGGCTTGAATGTTGATTTATAAAAATATCGAAAAGAGTATTTGAGATTTTAAAAAGGAAATTCTATTTTTATAAATGGAATTTGAATTTTAAATAAGACTATAGAAAATATTAACCTGTTTGAAGGTATATAAAACAAATAATCGAATTTATAAACGTTGTTTATAAATGAAAATATGGGATGGAAATCGAATTTATAAACGTTGTTTATAAATGAAAATATGGGATGGGAATCGAATTTATAAACGTTGTTTATAAATGAAAATATGGGATGGGAATCGAATTTATAAACGTTGTTTATAAATGAAAATATGGGATGGGAATCGAATTTATAAACGTTGTTTATAAATGGAAAGGTGGGATTTAAATTGAAGTTATAAACATTGTTTATAAATAATGTCGAGAATTCAAATGGACTTTAAACTATAGATTTGAATATAGAAATTCAAATGACTTTAAACTATAGATTTGAATATAGAAATTCAAATGGACTTTAAACAATAGAATTTGAATATAGAAATTCAAATGGACTTTAAACAATAGAATTTGAATATAGAAATTCAAATGGACTTTAAACTATAGAATTTGAAAATAGAATTCAAATGAAGTTTAAATAAAGAGAATTCAAATAGAATTGAATTGGAATTTGAATAAGAAGTCGGTAAGGAAACGAGAGTATGAGTATAATTAGAATTTGTTAATATGCAGTTAAAATATATTTGAACATGTCATGTTCAAATATGAAGGTGAAATAGACTAAGAAGTTAATTAACAGATTTAATTAACAAATTGAGTTAAAACGATTGGTATAGTTAAAATAGAATGGACAGGCATAAATATACAGGAGACAGGTATGGAATAAAGTATAGAAGTGAAATAAATAGAATGCCCGACAAAAAGGAACGTATTTAATTCATATATGAGATTTTATGCGCCGTATCGGCAAGCCGTTTGGCTTTTTCTTTTTCTTTTTGAGATGAGAAGGACCGGGAAAGCTATTTGAAATTTCCCGATGCTCCCGGTACAAAGGAGGTTATGGCGAATTTTTCTGGGAATTTAAGGAGATAGAATATTTTTTAAATAATTTGATAGTTAGAAATCAACATATCAAATTATATAGAAGTCGATAAGGAAACGAACTTAGAAATAGAATAGTATAATTAAAAAGGGAAGTATAAGAAAAAATCTCGTAGGAATAGAAAGAGAAAATGTATATGTGTTTAAAGGTGAATAATCAGTTGTATGGTATTGATTATTCGAGTAAGTAGTCTTGTCTGTTTTGACGTTAAATGTTATTCAGTCAAGGTCTGAGAGGTAATTATACCCCAACTTGGTTGATTTCATGATATACCGATAAGTAGCAAGATTCAGGCTCGAAGATCAATGTGGAATGAGAATTAGTTAAATACTGTATTTGGGTTGTCGTAACGATGTTTTACACAACATCTGTTTTAACCCAAATATGTGCAAAGCTTGGAAATAGAATAATGAATATTTCTAAAGCTAGAAATTTAAAGAAGACGATATATGGAAATGTTTTCCAAATAACATATAAGGCCAATATGGTTATTGAAAATATTTGGTTAACAAATATTGATAAGAAATAGAGAAGAGATTTAATTAATGAAATATTAATTAAAGGCTCACTAATTGTTGGATATTTGGATGAACACTTGTTTTATTTGATAGTTAAATCATCGACTATCGAAACACTTGTTTTTATTCGATAGTTAAGTCACAGACTATCGAAGTTTTGACCATCGTTGTCGATATGGAGAGACCGGTTGGATTATTATCCGAAGAGCCACTCCGTATTGGAAGTAGCGTGCGAATCAGATTATATAAAGAAAATCGAAGACGGAGTAGTGTGCAAGGACTTTTTCTATTAATAGAAATTGTACCTTCGGTTCATCCTGTTCCTGGGTGACTTGTATGGATGAATGTCTGACAGAGTATTTCCAGAAAGGTCACGTACACTGATTTCTTCAACCGTACCTAGAGTGGAAGCGGAGAAGGAAACTTCTTTTAGCTAACACGTAATGTACTGTTGAGGACGTCAATCGGTGATTTGATGGATTTGACGATGTGGCATTCGAAGTGAATCTGGTGTGATGATAAAGCGTAGCTTCTAGCCTCATCAACCGGTAAATGACAGAAATCGGGCAAGCAGCATGGCTATGTAGGTCGCACCTATTAGGGTGTATAATCATCTGATCTAGAGTTTCATTTACTTCTAAAAATCTATTGTCGATGTTGTCCCATTCGGGAAACAGTTGCTGATCCCAATCGTTGGTGATATACATTCGATACACTCAAGCGAAATGAGTGGTCGGTCATGTGTGGCTGAGTTGCAAGATGTTCTTGTTGAACTCGGTGTATTCTCCTCTAGAGATATACCAGCGGAAGGTAGTTCCATACCTTGTCATAGTTGGAAAATCCAATACCCAATACGTGCTTGCGGTTTTGATTATATATATATGTGGAACGTGAGATGCAAGCGTTCCATTAGATTGTTATCTACTTGATTTAGACATTATTATAATATCAAAAGAGTTTTGATATAAAGATAAATCAAGTGTTTGGATTCTCATAAGGGAAAAACCCGTTCCGTGTTATACGGCGTGGTCTTATGAGATATCATTTAGTTTTCTGAAACCGTTTTAAACTGTTTACTCATACCAGTCCCATGACTGACCCGGAGTTTATTTTGTTGTTTCCCTAAACTCTTGGGTGCCTAAATTTGTATGGGCAGTCAAGTAGTCAGGATTTACAGATATACTAGAAGAGCTGGAGCAGGAGGCTTCAGGATCATATAGCTATAGTTATTTCCGTTGTGTTGTAAGTGCTGTACTTTGATAATGACATGTATATTCAAGTACAGATTTGTATTTCAAAGTTATGTTATGAAATATATTTATTCGTTCCGCTGTGAGATTCGTGTTACTCTGATGTTGTGTTCTTCTTCTTCTATTCTAAGTTTCTATCTTATCTATCCTCACCCTCTAACTTCTTTCTATTAATGGTTCGAATTTCTGTGTTATTTGGGTTGGACTTGTGTTTTTGGTCAGCTCAAATTCTACCGGATTTTCGGGTCATTACAGTTGGTATCAGAGCTTAGGTTGAGCGAATACCTAGGCTTGTTGGAATGTGCTCATTAGAGATAGGATCAGTAGTATCCTAGAATGAGTTGAGTGTATATATATATACGAGAGAGCGTATTTGTTATTTGATATAAAAACTGTTTTATATTGTGTTGACTAGTCTGTTGAGTGGATTATAAATTTTGGTCGAATCGTGGGACGCCACGAAGTCGATAGGAATTTATAAACACTTGAACAGGAGATTGGACACGATATTGTTTTCAAATAGTTAAGTTGATTGTTAGGATTATAATCAAATTAGATTATAAAACTGAAATAGTTATATATAACCAGTGGAATTTGTATATGAAATGAAATATACAAATGAGATGAATTGAAATTTAATTCCAACCAGAATTCAGAATTTAAAATCCTGGGAGTTTGGAAAATATTTTTCTAAATGGATTTTGAAAGAAATATAGCACTAGACTCATTCAGTAGCTGGGAAATAATTCTGATGATGGTCGCAACATCATCAGTGTTCATTTTCGAGTTTCTAAGTGACGAATTGCTGCCTTAGAAAAGTTTTGATGGAAATTTGTTTGAAAGAAACAAGTTGTTTGAAAATTCAAATGTTTTGAATTTGAGATAGATATAAATATATGTATATATTTATATAACTTCAAAGGAATTTTGAAATGTGAAATGGGAATATAGATTTCAAATAGAAGTAAAATAAAGGAATTTGAATATATATATAATCCAAATAATAGTGAAATAGAATTTGAATTCAAGGGAATTCAAATGGATTTGAATAAAGAAAAGTCAAATAGAGATTTGAATATTAGAATTCAAATGGAATTTGGTTAAATAGAATTTCAAAGAGAATATAAAGCGAAGGTTGAATATTAGAATTTCAAAGAAAATATAAAGTTTGAAATAGAACTTGAATTCAAAGAAGTTAAAATAGAATTTGAATTCAAAGGATTTCAAATTGAAATTGAACAAAGGAGTTTAAATAGAAATCGAATAAAGGATTTCAAATGGAATTTGAATAAGGGATTTGAAATAGGTTTTGAATGAAGGATTTCAAATAGAGATTGAAGATAAAGGATTTCAAATAGAATTTGAAGATAAGGAGTTCAAATGAATTTGAATAGAAGGAATTCAAATGGATTTGAATAGAAGGAAATTCAAATGAGTTGGAATAAAGAAATTCAAATGGAATTTGAATATTGTAAATATATAGAATTTCAAATAGTAGTGAAATAGATCGGGAATATTATGTTGAAATGGAAAAATGGATTGGATATATATTAAAAATATATCAGAATGGAGTTAAATTTATTATAAACAAAGTTAAAACGTTTATATTTATAAATATAATTAAAACGAGCTCGCCATAGCGCGGCAGTTCGTAAATTGGCGATTCGAACTTCAATTTAGTATACAGAACTCAATTGAAGTCGGAATTCTTTGAAACAAGAATCGTCGGGACCGGTTGAACAATAGTTTTCTGATGAAAGAGAAAAATCTGGATTTCGTCGTATAGATTTTGAGTTATGTCAAAATCAAATTTTTAGAAAAGCAGCGCCAGAACCATTATAAAACCATAACGGTTTAATTAAATAAATAGAAGGATTTTCAGTAAATAAAATCCGAATTGCCATTAGAAAAATCCAGACTGGAGATATAAAATAAATATGAACTCCAGTGAAGTAAGTGAAATGATTTTTAAGACAAAAATCATATTTTAAATGGTTAAATAGAATTAACTAAATTGGTGAATAATTTGTTAAAGGAAATTTGAATCGAAATTGGGGTTTTTGATAAGTGAAAGAGATTGAGAATTTATATTCGAAATCGAATATATAACTCGAGTGGAAGGTATAGTTAGATTAGTTTATAATTAAATTGACTTTTTATTTGAACAAGTTATATTCAAATAAAAAGGGTGAAATAGGCAAAACGGTTAATTAGCAACTAGTTAATGGGAATTTGAATGATTGAAATTAAATTTAACTTAAGTAAGTTAAATGGATAGAAATGAATAAATTGAGTAAAATCAATGTGAATGAAATATGAATTTGGTGTGAATAAAGGAAAAAAAACCAAAAGAGTTAAAGAGGAAATGTATTTGTAAAACCAAATACAAAGGAAGTTATGTGCAAACAAATATAAGGAGAAATATTTGTAAAAACAAATAAATAGAATTTAAAGGGGAATATTTGTAAAACATTTACAAATAGATTCAATGGAAATATTTATTTATAGAAAATAAATAGAATGTTATAAATGAGATATCTATTTGTTAAATAAATAGAATTTAATCAAAGGAATATTCAGAAGATGAATAGAAAATGGAAATCTGTTTTTAACAGATAAATGGAAAGGTTAATTTATAAATAACAGTTTATAAATTAAATTGGATATTTATCATTGGATAGATAAAATATATAAGTCTGAACTTATATAGAGAAGAGATATTGGTTTTTAACACCGATAGTTTGGAATAGAAGGGGTATACAACACTTGTATAAGTGAAGTAGCGTTATTAAAGAGAACATTTATAAAGTGAAGAACCGTTACTAAAAGTAAACCTTTATAAATGAATAAACGCTATCCAATAGGAGTTATTCGAATAGGAGAAGTCAATTAGAGTTAGAAATAATCGACTAGAGTTAGAAATAATCGATTAGAGTTAGAATAAATCGATTAGAGTAAGAATTAACTAGATAGAGTTAATCAGTTAGGGTTAATCCGTAGAGTTAATTGAATATTAGTTATTCAATTAGAATTTATCGAATATTTGTTATTCAAATAAAGAGTTAACCAGATAAAGTTAATTGAACAAAGTAAATCGAATTAGGATTTAATTGAATGTTAGTTATTCAATTAAAGTTGATCGAATATAGTTATTGTGATAGAGTTAGCCAAATATAGTTACTCAGGATAAGTTGCCATTTCTTACGACTGCTAGCGTAATTTGCAGGGCTGCAGATAGCCTAGGGCGGTCGGATGTTTCCTGGGGGAATCAGGCGTAACCATTGTGATCGCTGCGATCTAGAGTCAAGCGAATGGAGTTAATCGAATATAGTTTATTCGAATAGAGTTAAAGAAGTAAATCGAATATAGCTTGTTCGGAAGGAGTTAAGTGAAAAGAGCTAATCAAATAGAGTTAAATCAATAAGAATAAACTGAATAGAGTAAATCGAATATAGTTTATTCGAAGAAAGGTTTTCGAATCTAGTTATTCGAAAGAGAGATTATCGAATATAGTTATTCAAAGGGAGGAGTTATCGAATAGGGATTTATTCAAAAGTGAGTTACGTTAGGAAGTTTGAAATGTTGAGTATCAACATAAATAAGTTTTGAAAGATAAATGGGTTTGTAGCACTTTTCCTACCTTAGCAATTTCGAGGACGAAATTATTTTAAGTGGGGAAGATTGTAATGACCCGGACTCTTAGGGGTAAATTTTATAATATTTGATATGGATTTAAATATTGAGTTAAGTAAATAAATCAATTTTTTTAGGGAGTTATAGATTTAAAAATCAATTTCAATTTAATATTGAAAATATTAAATTATCAGAATAAGAAAATGGATTAAGTTGGATTCAAAATTTAATTTGAATTAAATGCAGTTCAATTAATTAATGAGAAATTTCATTTGAATTTATAACGATAATAATATTATCGCAGAATTTAAAAGATTTGAAATTTAATTTATATCAATATAAATTAATATCCGTTGAGGATGATCGAATGGGACTTCGTGACCTATCCCGTTGTATCCAGAATAGGGGTATTACCCTAGAATTAACAGTTGTTGGGTTCAGAAAGGAGTTCAGCATCATGGGTAATTTAAATTTAAGGATACAGATCAAAAACTAATTAAATTAAAATAAATTTCCTTTATTTTGTGGATAGAAACAAAACCTGTAAGAGGAAATAAAGAGGCCTCGTTGTCCATTCTAATACCCGCACCCCCTACCTACCTCTTCTGTTATAAAACCGCTCCCTCCCCACATTCAGAAATAAAAGTCTTTGTTTTTATTTATCTTCCTCACAGTGAAATCGTGCAAATCAAAATAGAAGTTGTTAATTTCCACTTCAAAACAATAATCGGGATTCCAAATCAAACCACGAGGCTCAGCTCGACCTTAGGAGGGTGAGGCGTTGATGAAGTCGCGATGGGATTGGGTTCAACGATGGTGAGGGTCGCGAATAAAGATGGAGTCATAAAGGGGATTCGAGCAACAGGGATTTCATGAGTGCGGAAATCAATTTAAAGTGGTTAAAGTTTCCTTCCATGGATTTTTGAAGAGTGCGAATTGTGTTTGGGACGGGGACAGTAGCAGCGGAAGCTTGGTTTAGGGTAAACTGAAGTCGCGATGTTAGAGATAAGTGGAGAAATGGACATCGAAGGTTGAAAACTGGAAACCGAATTCGAGATAGGATGCTCGCGTGCAGAAGGATGTCGCCGTGGGAAATTTGGGGGTGCGATGGGATTCTGGTAATCGAGAGTGGTGCATACCCTAGGGATTTGAGCGAAGATGGAAACGGAGCTGTCGATGGGGATGAATCTGGACTGTTGGAGTGTTGGTGACAGGAGTGCGATGTTGGTTTATGACTCGATTCGAGTTAATCTACTGATGTCAGGAGAAGAGTGAGTATGTCAAGGTGGAAGGGGAAGTCCGACAGTGGCAAATGGAGGAGCAACGCAGGAAGAAAGGAAATGGATTGGCAGTTGACTGCGAGATGTTCGATGAATTGCCGAAGAAAGAATTTAGCACGATTAAGGTATTTTTCTTTTTAGATTTAGTTTTTATTTATTTGGAAAAATAAATAAGGCAGTTAGAAATTTATTTTGAGGTATTAGTTATATAAAGAGCAAATAAATTTATATAATTAGTTATAGAAAATGAATTAGTTAGTTTGTGTTTCTTTTATTTAAACTATATTAGTTTGATTCAGATTTCAAACTCAAAATAAATAAAAGAAGTTGGATATTTAATTAAAAACAATTTGATGATTTAATTAAATGAGAAAAGGGATATATATATATAAGACATTTATTTATTCGTTAAATTGAAATGTTAATCGTTAAATAAATATTCGTAGGAGCACGATAAAACTCATTCGAGGCGATTCGAAGCCGTAAGATTTGAATTTCCACAAGATATTCAGCAAAGAAAATCTCGGTGAGTAAACCTCACTCACCATTTAATCAGAATTATTTTTATATCGTTAAAAATAATTGTTATGCTTGTTTGAATGCTGTCTGATTGTTTTAAAATATATATTAGTTATTTAGGGCTATTATATATATATATATATATATATATATATTGGGTGATTGATTTGGTTGGATTCCCGCAGTCTCATTAGCGGATGCCCGCAGTTTCATAGCGGATGATTACCCTATACGCCCCACGCTATGATTAGTGGATGACCTTCTATACCGCGATATCCTGCCTCGAAGCAGGATGGGTATTACTATGTTGACTAACGTCTGTGGATGCAGGAAAACAGGTTGGAGGAATCCAACTGGATTCCTCAAAAATATATTATCTGTTGTTGTTTGTTTGATTTCATATATATTCATATATGATGTGTTAAAAATCAAACGATTGAAATTTGGTTGATTTGATTGTTTAAAATATCAATGGGGCTTGAATGTTGATTTATAAAAATATCGAAAAGAGTATTTGAGATTTTAAAAAGGAAATTCTATTTTTATAAATGGAATTTGAATTTTAAATAAGACTATAGAAAATATTAACTTGTTTGAAGGTATATAAAACAAATAATCGAATTTATAAACGTTGTTTATAAATGAAAATATGGGATGGAAATCGAATTTATAAACGTTGTTTATAAATGAAAATATGGGATGGGAATCGAATTTATAAACGTTGTTTATAAATGAAAATATGGGATGGGAATCGAATTTATAAACGTTGTTTATAAACGAAAATATGGGATGGGAATCGAATTTATAAACGTTGTTTATAAATGGAAAGGTGGGATTTGAATTGAAGTTATAAACGTTGTTTATAAATAATGCCGAGAATTCAAATGGACTTTAAACTATAGATTTGAATATAGAAATTCAAAAGGTACGTATTTAATTCATATATGAGATTTTATGCGCCGTATCGGCAAGCCGCTTGGCTTTTTCTTTTTCTTTTTGAGATGAGAAGGACCGGGAAAGCTATTTGAAATTTCTCGATGCTCCCGGTACAAAGGAGGTTATGGCGAATTTTTCCGGGAATTTAAGGAGATAGAATATTTTTTAAATAATTTGATAGTTAGAAATCAACATATCAAATTATATAGAAGTCAATAAGGAAACGAACTTAGAAATAGAATAGTATAATTAAAAAGGGAAGTATAAGAAAAAATCTCGTAGGAATAGAAAGAGAAAATGTATATGTGTTTAAAGGTGAATAATCAGTTGTGTGGTATTGATTATTCGAGTAAGTAGTCTTGTCTGTTTTGACGTTAAATGTTATTCAGTCAAGGTCTGAGAGGTAATTAT